>VZRH01001195.1:1114-38266 GCA_013397555.1 Urocynchramus pylzowi
CTATAAGAAAAAGACAAGCAGTTGCTGCTAGGAAGAATGGAAATTAAATTTATACCAGCCCAAGTAGTTTTTTGGGGTTTTGTTGAGTAATTTCAATCCAATACTATATCTGTTAAAAAGTTACACAAAACAAAGAGCTTTTTTTTTTTTTGGACTGCCTGTTTCTTATGAGGAGGCTTGCAAAAAGTCTTAAGAGGTTAACTAAAATGGTGAAGTAACACATGCTAAGGTCAATAAATCCCTGTTCCTGGATTGGTGGTAAAAATAGTACTTTACTGTGTGGGGGAAGAAAAGGAAGGGTTGAAAGTTTCAGGTTCTTTGAAAACTACAAACATCTGCGGTGCCTCTCAGTTTGCTCATTTAGCCAATGGAAAAACAAAATCGCTAAATTTTTTTCTTCAGTAGCTTGAGGGACTCTAAGTGAACTGAGGCAACAGGTATATGAAAAAGTTTATGTGGTTCCAAAGGCTTAGCTTAACATAGCCTCTATTCCCAGGATTAACGGCTGCAGGTTACACAACAGACTTTTTGAAACAATAGTTATACCACATGAGATTTTTGCAAACTATGTTTCCATTACTGCTAGATGGCATCTTTGCATCACTAAGGTTCGTCTGTAGTATTTATGAAGTTAAATAGAAGCTGGAAAGAAGTGCTGTATTGTAAAACAGGTCATTGAGGTCAATGAAGAAGCCAAAGGCAGCTGTGGTACATGGGATGTGAATGAAGTGGCGCAGTATCTGAGGTCAGAGAAATATGCAGGGGAACTTGGAATTAGAAAGCTGAACTTAATTAGCGCTCGTATAACTCATTCAAGTTTGGGTTCAGAGCTCACAGAATAGCGAATTTCCTTAGAAATATGTGTGGCAATATATTACACTGCTGAACAGGCACAATGAGAAATAAGTGTTTCTATCTTGCTCTTAAATAGTTGAATTCGCATTTTTGTTCTGGTAAAAGCATCTCTGGGGTGGTAAGTTTCTAATTATAATCTATTTATAATCATAAAAAAGTAGAGGTGATAACAGGCAATAGAAGTGGCTTTCCAAATGTTGGGCTTCTGTAATAAATAGATGTGAATTACTTAGAGACATAAATTTGTTAAAATACTTTGCCGCTACTTTTCACTAAAGTAGCCTTGAAACTGCCATAACTAATTAATGAAGGATTCATGAACAATTAGGAAGCCTCTGATCACACAGCACTGCTAATGTTCTTCAAGATGTGGCAGGCCCTGGGCTGGTTTAAGAGCTGAAAAGAGCAATGAGATACACTAGCAAGTCTTTGTCAAGTCTTTGTCTTCCTAGCCCCTCATTGGCACTTTTAAATCTGTCTCTGATAGATGAATAGAGGAGTTTTCAGTCTCTTTTTGAGTTCTGGTACTTCTGTTTATGGTGTCAAGTGTTCTTGACTGGTGTCAACTGTTCTAGACTATTTATTTGTATTTGGAGTATTTTTAAATAATGGCTTATGTTAGATGCAGAGGCTTATAATCAAATTTCAGGCACAAGTACAAATTCAGTGCTTCAGATTAAAGCACTAAGTGTCCATCTTCTAGTCTTGAGTTTCAAATCCTTGCCCACATCAGTTTGGGGTAGTCACAGATTATTGCAGAAGAATTTACACAAAGTTCTTTATGACCTATTGAATTTTGGACATATAAAATGTTATAGAAATTCTTCAGTAGCACTGCGGTCATATTTGAATCAGTGATTGACTGGCTAAAGTATATAGGAAATAATTTGTGCAATTTGCCATCCAGTCTAAAGAAAAAATTAGTTTTAGCTACAAATGAATGCAGTAAATTCAGTGCATACTGTTTAACATAAGGCCAGAAAACTTGCCTGCAGTTTCAGTCTTGCTCCCTTCCTTTAAGTCTCTGCTACAATTAACCTGTGAACAAATTGCCCTCTAGCTCCCCCAGCTGAATCATTACAATGGAAAAGTGAACAGTTAATGGTTTTCCCCAAAGGCAGAGCTGTGTCTGTTCACCTTTGATTTCAGTAAGTTTGAGTTTTGGTAGTGTAGCTTTTTAATGTTGCTTGCACTGCTCATACCTTGCAAGTAACCTTTTTCAAATAGCCATACTATTCCAAGGAACATGGAATCTTCTGGACCTAGGTCTGTTACAGCAGGATGGAAACAGGTATCATTTAAAATGTTTTGGGTTGAAGTCATTTGAGTTTGGGATAAAACCTGTCAGATCTGTGAAAACAGAAAATACTTCCTGGGTGAGTAAAAATAGACTCTGAGGCCCTGGCACCTAGGAGCAGGATATCAGAAGGCTTATTGCCTTTGCAGCAGACTTCATCATTTTCATCAGTTATCAATAGGACCAGAGGAGTTGTGGGAGGATAAAATGGGTGATGAGAGGCTGTTGGGCATGGAAAACACTGGAGCAAGTTATATAAAACTGGTTTCTCAGATGACATTTCCAACATCTGTATTATGATCCTTGAGGCCAAAACCAGAAGTGGCTTTATAAGTTATGACCATATTTGTCTGCAGTTGCATTGTTTCTGTGGATGTGTTCAGAGGGGATTATAGCAGAAGTGTATCTTCCAGCTGTGTAATGTACACAGGCATGGGCAATTACTTATTTCTCAGTGACTTTATGACAGCACGTGCTCCTTTTCCCTGAGGCAACCAAGCTGCCATGTCTTCTTGAGCTTATGCAGTGCTGCTCTGTTGCTTGTGCAGAATACTGCATTTTCTCATTTGATAAAGCTTTTATAATGTCATACCCTGAGCAGGGACTCATCAGGGTGTCTGGGATGTCAAGTTCTCGCTTCTCTCTCCCACAAAAGTCTGTAATTTCAAGGTGGTTGAATATTTGCCAGTTAGGGAAAGAGAGGAAACATAAGGCAGCATGTCAGCAGAGGGCCAAAATAATCCTGAATCAGCATATACTTGAGCAAAGGAAAAGGGGAATGCAATCCAATGAGTGTCAAGGAATGGTGGTGCTTTTTCTTGTTACAAACCTCTGAAAGAGGCACAGGAAGGAAGCACTGAGACAGGCTGAACTTACTCATCTCTCACATCATCATTGTCTGGTTTTATTTGATTTACTGATAAAAAGTCTCTGTCTCTTGGGGTTTGAATTTATTGCCCTGGTCTTCTCTACTTCTTCCATTTCCTGCAAATTCACATAAAAGCAAGTCCCAGGTAAGTCATTGTTAGAAGAGGATGGAATGCATTGCTAGAAGGGAATTACCAGAAGTGCCTTTTGCTATTTGAAGGACTAATTCTTACACATGAGTGTATAAGGGAGTTTTCTGAGGAGATTTCAATCAGATTAATGTGCTCTGTAATTCATGTAAACCATGGAAATGTCTCCCTTAGGAAGTGAGACGTTTTCCATTACATAACTCTAAAATTCAGTTCGGAAACTAAATTCCACACTTGTTTCTGAAAAGCAGTGTGTATTCAGCACACGGAAATTCACGTCTCTGACATTAGCCAGAAGAATAATCTATGTATTCATTTAAACTCTCTAATGCATTGGACAGTAATAAATGCCAGTTCTGCTCTCAGCACAGGTGTTTTGTTTGGTGGGTTAATTTTTGCAGGCTTTTTGATGGGGCGAGGGGTGAGAAGGTGTGGGGTGTGATTTATGGGGCTTTTTTCTGTGCAAACAGTGTCCCATCAGCATTAGTATTCTAATAATTCTGTGGTCTGTACTGGCATCCTCTTCTGGGTAACTAAACTAACCCTTAAACCTCACATGTTTTGTGCTCACCTGCAACTGTATTCAATCTGAGAAAGTTTTAAAAATTATGCAAAAGAGTTTGTTCAAATGACCTAATGTGTTTCCTTATTTTATAAAAAGTTTTTTTCATGAACTATTATGCTGATGCATAGAAAATACCAGTTCAACAATTTGATTAATGCTTATTCATACAAACATCTTAAAAATTAAAAAATTCCTTTATGTAACTTACAATAAATGTGTAGCTTCTCCTTACTGTGGGGATCACTACTGCTTTCCAGAAGAAAGCAAATGTTTGCAAACTTGTCAGTACTGTAGCCTTTTGGGCTGTGGGGGCAGAGTTAGAAGATATTTCCATGTGTTTTCTCAAGGTTTTAAAAAAGAGCTCTAGGAGCTGCTAGTGAATAATTGCAACAGTGAAAGAAGCATGCAGGATGTGTTAGGTGATGATCTGCCATCCCCAGCAGAGGTGGCAGTTATACAACCTTTATTTGATAGCCATTTGCAGTAGAGGTTGTTTTAAGGTCTGCTACCAATAGACACATAGTTGGAGAGATGTTTGCTTTAGGCTAGGCTTTAGGTGGCACTCACAGGTATTACTTGTGTTTCTTATGAATATTTAGGCTGAAAAGCACTTACAGGGATGGCCCTTCACCAAAATTGAGTGTAATGTCACTTTCTGTCTGAGTAATGAAGGAGAAGCCCATCCTCACTGTGAGCCTATCACATTCAGGGCCAGTATGTTCCCTTTGGCTCCCCACAGTCATACCTTTGCTCAAGTGCAAAGTAAAAGGTCCACATGATCTGTGTGAGACAGAGGTCAGATCCGCACCCCAGTTGCTGCATTGTCCCCCCAGAGTTCCAGGGTGCTCCTCTTACCCATCACATTGTTCTTCACCTTGTCCCTCTGTTCAGAGCATTGGTCTTTGTCTCCTAGGCCATCCCAGCGGCGAGCCCTGTGGGAAGACGTGTTTGGAAGAGCGGGACAATCAGTGGCTGGGTGTCAGCTTGTCGAGGCAACCAAAGGAGGGCGGATCTATCGTTGTATGTATTAACCACTGGGCCTGGTTGGCAGGCTGCAGCCAGCTTTCTTAGGCTTCCATGTCAAATCCTGTGTTTGTTTTATATCCATAGGCTTGTGGACATAGATGGAAAAATGTGTTTTATGTCAAAAATGAGCACAAACTGCCACATGGTATTTGTTTTGTCATCCCTCCTGATTTTCGAACTGATCTGAGCAGAAGAATATGCCCATGCTATATAGGTAAGCAAAAGGCTTGAGTCCTTTTAGAGGGAAGGGTGAGACAAACAATTCAATGGTGCAGAGTTTGTGAAAAGCCCATGTTGTTCTGAGCAGGTGTTCTGCAGCCAAAGGTTTGGAGGCTGCGTGCTGATGAAATGAGCCCAGTTTGTGATGTAAAGATTTTTATCACTTCAAAGAAAACATGCTTTCAAAAGGCAAAAAAAAATAATTGGAACAGGGCATCAGAGTAGTTTTTGCCCGGACTGCATTACTGAAGGATGTGTGCTCCTCAAAACCAGGCCAGTAGAGGACATCCTTCCTTCCTTTACTCTTGTCATTGCTCTGGAGAGTCTGACAGCAGAGCAGCAGAAATACCTGCAAGTGATTGTTGCCATCTGCTCCTTAGCCTTTGATACAAACGTACTGCAGTGCCTGGCACAGTGCATGTCCTTGTCCCTTACTTGTGTTCTGCCAAGGCTGCTGCTGTGGCATGAGACCTCTGGGGGTTCTTCCTCAGAGAACTTCAGGAGCAGAATAAGAGTCAGGACCTGAATCTATGAAATGATTCCATCCATGCTTTCCTGTTCTTATCTACCACCCTCCCAGGAGAACGATCTTGTGTCCCTGTGCCTTGCCAATGCAAGGATCAGCTGACAATCTGATCTTTCTGTGTGCAGACAGAGTAATGCCATCAAATGTCCCACTCTGGCTTTGGAGACTGTTACAAGGGGCAGTGAAATCATGGGGTTTTTTTATCTTTGGAGACTTTAGGTGTACAAATCTGTGTATGGAATGAAGGGAACCCTGATGGCAGGCAGTCAGCAAAGAATTGCAGGAAAACAGGGCTGGGACAGTGTTGGAGTGCTGGGATGAAAGCAGTATGTATAAGACTGCCATAACACAAACCCTTCATGGCACCAGTGGAGCACAGGGCAAGTTCAATCAAGATACATAGGCCTGTCAGAGTATGCCTGAAGTACAGAGTGGAAGATTACCCAGATGTGGTGCTCAGACTATTTGGCTGTTTCCTTCATGGAACAATTTTGAAAGTATAGCCTTTAAAGTCACCGTATTTCAAAGGCAGGTGTGATCAAGTTATACATAGTGTTTTGAGTTTGTTACAATATATTGCATCTAAAGGCTGTATAGTGGAAACCAGTGTTACTAGTTTTCTAACAGAACTGAAAACCAGCTTTTTGGGGGAGGTGTTGTTTTTTTTCTCCTAAATTGTCTCAGCTTCTGTTGAAAGCCTGGTGACAAAACTCTGGAACTACATGCTTCTCATCCTTTTTAATATTTCTTGCCCATTCCCAGATCATGCACGAAAGTTTGGAGAAAACCATGGGTCATGTCAGGCTGGAATGTCTAGTTTTTACATTGAGGTGTGTATTAAAGATACCAAAAGTCTCTCTGTTTATATACTTACTTTTATGTATAATATCTAAAAGTGGATGTGTAAATGCAAACATCAACTCTGTATTTTATTGTGGGAGGGGAAAATCACTTTTTAATTTATTTTTAATTGAATCTTGCTATGACTTGCATGATAATTCCCAAGTAAGGCTTTAGTTTTTATTCCCAAGAATTCTTTTACACCTTACTAAATCCACTGTTATTTTTCATCTGGAAAAGGGGCATGGATATAGCAGAGGATGAAATTTTATTATTCACTTTAATATGTTTGATGTAACATTTATAATGCTTGCCTTCTTGCTTTACAGAGTAATCTTCTATGTTATTTAATCTCCATTACACACTAAGATTGTAATTTCTAAAAAACTCTTTTGAGAAGAGGCTATCCTGATTCTTGCTGTATTTTGTTGCTACAGTTCTAAGCTTTTAATAGTGGTATTTTTACAAAGTCTGGAAAACATTATCTGTAATTTAGTAGTAAAATCCCAGTGCTGAGCCAGATGCATCTCCAGTAGCATTTAATAGAATTCATAGGAGATCTAAAGAAGAGCATTTTACTTGTTTTGCTTATCTTTTTGTGAATATTTCAATGTGAATAACATGGCTTTGTTTTACTTTTCTTTTAGGACTTAATTATAATGGGAGCGCCTGGATCATTTTATTGGACTGGTTCTGTGTTTGTATACAATACAACTACAAATACAATCCACTATTACACAGATTCAAACAACCAAGTGAAATTTGGCAGTTATCTAGGTACTTAAAGCATTTAACACTTTACTAAAATATAAACCAAATAGCTGAGCTGAGGGTATTGCTCAGTGTTTTTCATCGTTTTTACTTTTTAACCCTAGAAGCAACAGTTCTAAAGATTAGTTCTGATTTTGTTAAATATTATTCAATTATAAGGCTTCCTCTCTGTTCTTTTTATGAGGAAGCTTCTTGAACAGTGGATTTCTATTCTTATCATCTCACCACTGACTTTTAACCATTTCTTGGTTTAGAAGGTAGGAATGCTTCTGATTAGCAATGGTTTTCATTTCACTCAAGTCTGAAATGCTGCCAAGAGCTTTCATGGAAAAAGACAGTGGTTTCACATATAACAGAAATATGAAAAGATTTTTACAGTGAAAGCTGCAAGCAAGCAAGTCTTAATTGTATTGTCAATAAGGAGAAGTATGCTATGACCTTTAGAAACAAACTTTTCTCCAAAGGTTATTTTTTTCTTTTTTATTCCAAACATATCTCAGTCTGGATATGTGAGAAGGCAAACGTCATGTATGAATGTCTGTAATCAAGGCCAGGAAGTTCTACTCATGTACCTCTATCCAAGTAACTAGCTGAATTTAGTGCTGCAGTTTGGAAAGGTTTATGCCATAAAAGCAACAGCAGCTTCAGAGTTCTCACTACACTAAGAAAAGCTCATCTGTCCTTCCTGAACTCCTAAGCAAGAATGTTTTTGCTTGTGACCATTGGGTTTTGCATTTTCCCATTCAAAGTTCCGGTTTATGTGGATAAACATTTCCTGTTTCTGATTCCACTCCTCTGACAATAGGAAGTTGGCATATGTTATGAAATAGCTCTTGTGAAACACAGGGAACTAAGACTTCAGAATTCAGTTCTGGGCCTGAAAAGGCCACAGTGACTCTGCAGGAAAGTCAGGCAGGAGAGAGACTGGCTGGTAAAAGGGGATCAGACATGCAGATCCCTAGGGTCAACCAGGAGAACTTCTGACCTTTCACAGGACAAAAAAAAGCTTCAGAGAATGGAAAGCTCCAGCTTTCCAATAGTAATCAGCAGAAAAATTACTGCACCTGTCTAGGGGAAAAAAGTTCATTCCAGATTTCTGCTTCTACAAGTATAAGAATGAGAATTTCTGTAATGAATTAGTCAAATCATTGACACCCAGAAGCCAGATCTGTGCAAATGGGTAAAAACCTGCATAAGGACTGTGTTGGGGAGAGGTTATGGAAGGCCTTTCCACACATATGTGGTGTCTCTTAGTTGACTTGGCCATCCAGGTCCTGAAAATTGAAAAACTGTAGTGATGGTAAAAAGGAAAAAACTATGGAGTTGGAAATAAAATTTCATTTCTCTGTGCCTTTAAAGGGTCAGTTATGTGATTTCCCCTTCCCCTGCCAAACATTTTAATACCATTAAAGAAAAATGAGAACTGTGTATTACTGTATTTTTGGTGTATGTTTGGCTTTTTTTTTTAAGCCCTTAAGAATTAGTAATGTTTACACTTTAGCAAAACAAAAATAACAAGAAAGTAAATGTCAGAGGAGGTAAATTAAGGTTCATCCTTAATTTTTTGTTGAGTAAATAAAAACTACATGTTGACCTTCAAGTGCTAAATTGCTCTGTTCATCTCTTTTAGCTTAAAATATGAAAAGAAAAAGGTGGCTTAGTGAGAGCTTGAATTCTAGACAGTTTCTTTCACAGATGAAAGATTCAAAGCTTGGATAGATGAGAACAATTCAAAATTGTTCTCATCTATCCAAGATGATTTTTCTATTTTCTCTGCATGCTTTGAACATCAGCAGTCATTCAATAAATGCAAGAGTAGTGGAATATGTTATCTGTCTTCCCTGTTTCGACTGAGCTGTAATGTATTCTGGAAAGAGTAAGGATGACTTGTGCAGCTACAGGTTAAGGTGTTAGCCTTTGTTTGGCAGTTCTGTGTCTGGATGTCTG
The DNA here is from genome assembly GCA_013397555.1 of Urocynchramus pylzowi. Lineage (NCBI taxonomy): Eukaryota > Metazoa > Chordata > Aves > Passeriformes > Fringillidae > Urocynchramus > Urocynchramus pylzowi. The sequence continues at coordinate 10,177 of VZRH01001195.1, forward strand.
CACCAAAATATGGTCCTGTTTATGATCTCTCTCCACATACAGAAATGCTTTGTGATGTAGATTTATTTACAAAAGCTGATGTAATGTTTTCTTATTGCATAATGAGGCTCTTGCAATTTGTTCCTGACATTTTCATGTGTGTGTCCATGGTGCCCTGTGTGTGTATGTGCACATAGAAGTAGCACTACATTTAATTTTTCCTCAATCCAGTTATAATAGTCAAAGAGTAACAATCAATTATTTCCACATTCCAGTGCATGTACTTGGATAATTTTTATTTGTATTAATAGTATGGACTCACTGAACAATTGCAGAATATGCAGTAAGAGAAGGTGTTTGCAATTTATTTTATTGTCTTTTGAAGTACAGCAGATAATTGAGTTCTTGAGAAGAAATGAGTGTTTCTGACACTTTTTCCTGCTTGATGGAACTTACTGTCTGTAGTGACCTTATACTTCAAAAACTTTCTATTCTGTTTTCATTGCAAACTTGCATGAGGCCTGAATGTCAGACTCATGACAATTTATGGTGTTGACAGCTTTTATAAGGCTTGCTCCCATTCTTTCTTTGTTACGTAGCATTTCCAGTATTGAATAGTGCATTTCTGATTTGCAGGATATTCTGTTGGGGCTGGACATTTTCTGACACCATCCAGTACAGAAGTAATTGGAGGGGCTCCCCAACAGGAGCAGACTGGTAAAGTAAGGAATTGTCTATAATGTTGGCTTAAAGACTATAACCTCACAAAACCACATGATCTTCCAATTTAGATTAATATATTAAAGACAAGTATCAATTATGACTTCTCATGGGGGGAAAAGTTGAAGAAGGAATTAGGGTAGGCAGTCTGGATAACGTTGATGTGAATTATGGTGTTCAAGAAAGGTGCAGGTACGAAATACAAGATAGCTGTACTTTGTGATATTGTGCACTGTTTTGCTTATTCTCTAGCAGATGCTGCAGAGAAAGCACTGGAAAGTGTTTCAGATTACAGTTTGCTGAATTCCACTTGTATTTTCTTTCCCTTTTAGGCATATATTTTTAGCAATGAGAAGCATCTAAATATTCTATTTGAACTAAAGGGTAAAAAGGTAAATCTATCATACTACTTTTCTGCACCTTGTAACTGCTAGTGCATCTTCATCAAAATTCAAAAATAAAAATTATTTCTTCTCTGCACACAGCTTGGTTCTTACTTTGGAGCTGCAGTTTGTGCTGTGGACCTGAATTCAGATGGCTTCTCTGACTTACTAGTTGGTGCTCCAATGCAAAGTACCATCAGAGAAGAGGGACGAGTTTATGTCTATATTAATTCAGGTTCTGTAAGTATTTTCTCTTAAAAACGCACGGCAACACAGCCATTCTGGTTTAACAGGCTAAGAGGAAGAGTTTTCCTCTCTTCTTATCCCATATTTCCAGACATGGAAGAAGCAGCAGTAGAGCTGTGATGACTACCCCAGCAGGAGTGCACAGCACACCCCCAAAGGCTGCAGTGTCAGCTGCAGCACAGTTACTCCCACCAGTGTTGGCACAGCAGACAGACAGGGTTCATCTCCTGGGAGCCGTAGGTGGTGACAGCCTGCCATTGCAGCCCCTTTCCAAGCTCTCCCCCACTACTGTGCTTCCCACTGAACTGCCATCTGCAGAGCAACTTACCAAGCCCTTCAGAAACAAACCAGGAATGAAACATTTGCATGCAGTACCAGTCAGGAAAGAGACTGGTACTCCTCAGTTTTGCAAATGATGTGGCTGGACAGATCATGCATTAGAATAGGCTTCTTTTTATTTTTTCTAAGGTTCAGAAGTGGAAGTGTAATCACTTTACTATTCTTACACTAAATACCATAAAATGTATTTGAAAATGCTTGCTTCTACATCAAGAAGTTTGGTAGGGTTATGTATTGGTATCCAAGGCAGTTTTAACATTTTGAGTAATATTCCATCAACTTAACAAGTGCCATTGACTGTTTTCCTTCAGGAAGCAAAGATGGTAGAGCTGAACATAGAGCTCAGTGGGAGTGACTCGTATGCAGCAAGGTTTGGAGAGTCCATCGCCAATCTAGGAGACATAGATAATGATGGCTTTGAAGGTAAGAATACAAAGAAAACCTGTTGGGTTTAATTCTCTCTGATTGGTGGAATGTCATGATAGACAGGAGGATTATGGAAGTCTGAGAATTCTTTTGGTTTGGGACTTGACTTTTCTTTTCTGACTTGAAATCCAGCTGCTTCACAGTCATTGATGTTTAATACCAAGGGACTAGGTTCTGTCTAATAAAGAGCATGAGCATAAAGTGATAACATAATCTGTAACTTTTGGTGCTGGACCTCAAATGGAATCACTAATCCCCTGTTAAATATCTGAGAGGAAGGTTGGGGAACAATTTGGCAATTTTGTAACAATCATAAACAAAAATGAAGTCAAAATCTGCTTCTTTGTCACCAATGTGAAGGTTGCTTTCAATATCCCTATGTATTTAGTACTTACATTTAGTAAGTACTAAATACATAGGGATATTGAAAGCAACCTTCACATTGGGAGACTGCTGTGGAAATTCTGAAATAAAAAGTGGATGTAGTGTGGAGAGTGGCAGTAGGAAAAAAAATTGTAAGGAAAAGGCTGGAAGCAAAATATAAAGAGAAATTGGGTAATATAAAGCTTTTTTCTGTAGTAATTAAAAAGCAGAGCAGACCCAAGTTCTTCAGTGATCTAAACCATCAGTATCAGCCCTGTAAAGGTATCTGTAAAGATAATGGGGGGTGTGTGTTAGTGTGGAATCTGACCTCAAGAGTGTGTGTGTAATTGTAACAGGCACAACTTGACTGTCCCATTTTCATCTCACCAGTAGAGAGATGTATAACGTGCTTTATGTGGTTTAGTCACCACAGTATGGATTCAGTCAATGTGGATTCAATCAGAGAATTGCTCTGTAAAACCAAACAGTCAAAGGCTTTGTGTTTCTTGTGATTTTGGTTCAGTGCAGCATAAAGTATTTCTGATTTGCAGACAGTTCTGTTTTTGCTTATTTGTAAATGCAAGTTCCCAGTTATTAATAGTGACTTTCAAGGTGGTGTACATAATCTCCCCATCCCTCCTTCCACTGTTTGGTTAACAACCTCTGGCTATTTGAACCATGGGTGTTTTTTGTAAGGGCTGTTGAGGGTGGATTGGTGAGTAGATATGTTCATTGAGTTTGTTATGAGTTGCCACACCCCTCTGGGATTAGGTCATCTAGGCATGAAACATATCCCTTTGTACCAACCAGCTATCTTCATTTCCTTGTTAAATGCCTTTGCAAGCATATTATTGACTGTTACAGACATTTCATAGAAAAATAAATGGTTCATTTTGGGCACTGTCATAAGAGTACTTGTGTTTCAGTGACTTAATCCATGTGGGAAGAGCAGGAAAATCATCACTGTTCCATAAATACAAGGCTTGTTTTTTCCTCTTTTTTTAAAGAGCATGATAATTTTGCCATCTTTCATGGTAATCTTTTAACCTCTTAAGGGTCAAAATTAGCATTGCTAGAAATAGACTTCGGCTTTAACAAAATGGCAGTATTTGATTGTTACTTTTCACACATAGTAATTAAGATAGAATCAGATTACTGAGCTGGTCTGTATTGTTTCTGTTTGCTTTATATCTGTGTTCAATACTGCCTTTGAATTCAGGCAAGTAAATTTGGTCTGGCATTGCATGCATCAAGATTTGCATTTCTTCAGCTGTTCAGTGGTCATATTTCCTAGTCAACATTCATTGCTGAATTGTTCTTCCACAGATGTGGCAATTGGGGCTCCACAAGAAGATAACCTGAAAGGGGCTATTTATATATACAACGGCAGGAAAGATGGAATAACACCATCATTTTCACAGGTACACTTTTGCAATGCAAAATACCCAATCCAGAAAAACCCCAAGTTTAAATCTGAGAGAGTTTTCCCTTCATTTAACAGTCGGACCATCTGAAGTCCATTAAAAGACTTCAGAAAATTTTTGTGGTCTGTGATTTCCAGTCATGATATAACCTATAAGAGAAAAAAAAAAATTTGGGAGCTTTAAAATGGTTTATGAGATTTTAGTTCAGCAGCAGGATTGTTCTGCTAACATTTTTCATTGGAAATTGTAATTCAGAGATTAGCTTTCCAAGAATAATTCTCTCTTTTACATTTTTCTCCTCAGAGAATACAAGGACAAGAAGTCAGTAATTCTTTAAGCATGTTTGGACAATCCATATCAAGTGGCATTGATGTAGATAACAATGGTTATCAAGGTAAATTAAACAATTTTGTTTATTTTTAATTTTTAAAAGAAAGGAATTCATAGGGAACAACCCTACTGTGCTACTTGATACTTTTAACAGAAGCAGAATCTGTTATTGAGATGACATGTCACATCTCATATTTTGGGAAGAAGAAAGAAGAGGTAAAGCTGAGGCCAGGCAGTCAGTTTTCACGGTCATCTAACTATTATTTAAGGACTGAGAACAATGTAATAGTGAGATCATAGTGCATGAGGGGAAGAGAAATGTATTTTATATTTTTAAAGCAGACATCTCATCTACAACTGTCACAATGAGCTGCTTTGGGCACTGGAAGTATGTTTGTTGTCCAGACTAGTGTGCTAACCTAAATATATTGCTGGCCTTCCCAGAGTCTGGATTTTGACAGGAGTCATGGGCTCCTTGACTCTCAGTCTGAGTGAACAATACTTTAACCTCACTTAGGGCTCATGGCTTATTGAACTAAGACCATTGTGGAGTTCTTGTGGCCATGACAAAGTAGTGCTAATTTGATGCCAAGTATATATTAACTGCTTTATACAGATCATCAAAACATTTTGACATTTTGCAGATAAGTCTTAGGTGAGGTCAGGTATGTCTGTCCTGCTCTTGGGGATGTAAAAGCACAAAGTTACCATGTTGTATGTAATGTCTCTGTCCACAGAAATGTTATTCCAGATTAATTTGTAATGCTGGCCTAAAAGGCAAGTTACAAGTAGTCTGCTCACAGGTCAGCTGTTGGTTGCTAATCTGGCAGTCACATCCTCAGGCCCTTACATCATTTAGTCATCTAACAATCCACTTTTGCTACCTCATTTGAGAGGTGTATATATATTGTCTATGTTTCTTTTCTTCTTGCATGAATAGGTTTCATTTCAAATTAGATAATTTGGAATAAAGTAAATACTTTTCTTTCTTTATGTATAATTTCATACATATAATAGACATAAGCAAATCAGTTATATAAATAAAAAACAGTATGTATGTGCATGTATAGCAATGTTGACTATCTGGATGGAGAAGAAGGCAAGTATCTCCTATTTAGCTGAGTTGTCCTTCAGTATCAAATGTGGAATAGAAATCATCACATTATCAATATCTGCAAGTCCAGCAAATTAGCATGCAGCATTTATGGACAGTGCACAGGTATTTGAGGAGCTTTGAATACTAGTATATCCTTCTATTAAATAAAGGGCAGATGGTATCTTCATAGTCATCAAAAGGTGAATATGTTATAAAATGCTTGTATGTAAGAAGTAATTCCTGTTGACAAATTATGTTTATTGATACATTTTTTTTGTGCAGATGTAGCAGTTGGTGCATTTTTCTCTGATTCTGCTGTGGTGCTGAGGTGAGATTGATATGTTTCAGTACTTTTGAAGACCATACAATTGAACTCTATTTTTGAGTGGAATTTATTAAAACTCAGTAGTTTAATTTAACTTCATTATATTCTTGATATCTTCAGCTTCAGTCATTAGGCTCTAGAAGGCTCTACAAGTGAAACATTTAAGTAAACATGTTGAAAAAAATGAAAATATCATTCTGTAACTTTTTGAGGTAAAAAGTAATGGACATACAACTATTTGAAACTATCTGAAAAATGCAGATAACTTTAAAGTTATAATTCTAAAATATAAAAATAGATAGTCAGGGATGGTTAGTTTTTGCAGGTTTTGCAGGTATCTGAACATTATTTGTTTTACTCTTTTCTATTCCTAGAACAAAACCTGTGATAATTGTTGAAGCTTCATTAAAACATTCTGATTCAATAAATCGAACTAATTTAGACTGCATGGAAAATGAGCAGCCTGCCACCTGTATGAATTTGAAGATATGCTTTACCTATAGAGGACGAGAGGTACCTGGTTATATTGGTAAGCTACTGGAAAAATAATCCACTTCATGTATTCATTTTAAATGCACCTATTTACAGAATAATGCTGCTGGTATTTAATAGACCATTAATCTGACTTCAGTATAAAATGAAAAGCTGAAGACATGGATACCTTTTGTATATCATGATTACTCTATAACATCAAGCCATTACACTTCTGTTCAATTTGGAATAACAGCAAATCCCTGCTAGAACTGCTGGAGTTGCTTGGAGAGACAGCAGCATTAAAAGGGTGATATTTAGATGTCCTCTAACAGCAGTCTTCTCAGGCATGGACCAAACCAGATGGGACTGCTGGAGGATGCTGCCTTCCACTTAGCAACAGAGAGAAAACATTCCTTCACAAACCAGCTCAAGCAGCTGCTCGTACCATTGTGGGGCACTATGTGAAAGAGAAGGAATCCCACCAAAATTACTGAAAAATAAATCTTGTATTGTATTTTATATAATGCATGTTTTGCTTTTGGCAAAAAAACTGGTATTGCTAGAAGTGGTGTCTTTCAGAGAGAATATTCATGATGAATTAATTTAACATAATTTACTGTTTAAATTTGACTGTATTGCCTGAGTGCTTTTAACCCACTTGTCATGTGCTATTTGTAAACTGCAAACAGCCCTGCAAGGACATGGTGTATAAAATTAAAATGCTCAACTCTTCTGTGTGAGAGCAGGCAATAACCTTTGGGAGCATGTTACAGAGAACACATGCAGTGAGGAACTGTAAAGTTACATGTCTTTTGATCTTTATCAGATCTTTTGAAACTCATATTCATTTTGAAAGATGAGCAGCCAGACTGGGTCACCCTTGCTGGACTTGTACATAAGACTTTTTAGTTTAAAAAAGTACTAGTAGAAGTTGTAGATAACCTAACCCTTGGCAAAAATTTGGAAGTAATAGATCTGTAATGTTCTGAAACTGGCTTGCAACTTATCATAGCAATTCATGCTAACTTAAATAGAAAAAACTGTGAAGTTAAACAATATTTGTCAGTGTTAGTTGCCTTTAGTGTTTGTTGTAATTTACTGTCAGCCCTGTAAGTAACTGAAGTGGGTTTTCTATAAATAGATTTTAGTAGAAAATATAAATACAACCTGATATAAATGCATGTGTTAGGGATCAGCCATGAAATAATCAATTTTCAGGGTACTAGAAGTTTTTCTTAGTATGGATTTATGTCAGTGTTTTTAAGCAGAGAATTTTAAAATGGATGTTACAGAATATACTTATGTAAGTGAATCAGAAATTGTAATTTCTACCATAAATTCATTAAGATTGCAACACTTAAAGATTTTATGACCTTTATTTTCCTTGGGTTCTATTTTTTAGTATTGCTTTATAATCTGAGTGTTGACGTGAACAGAAAAGAGGATACACAAGCAAGATTTTATTTTTCCTCCAATGGAACATATGATACAATCTCAGGAAAAGTAAAGATTTACAGCAATATTACTGCCTGCAAAGATCATCCAGCATTTATGAGGGTAATGTAGTTTTCAGTATGTATTGGCTTGTAAATCCTTTGTTCTCCTTTGAAAAGCAGACCTGCTGCATAAGAACCTATTCTGTTTACAACTGCATCACGTAGTTTTGGAAGTAAAATATTTGATTCAGAACTTCCACAGTTAATATATTTTAATTCTGATGCTTTCTCAGCTTTCTCTGAAGAAGTCAGTAGGTCTGCCATCTCTTATGTTGGTGAGATGTGTAATAATTATAATAACCACAGTGATTAAGTTGGACCTTGAGCATTCACGAATTTTTTTCATCATTTTTATGGATGACAGATCATATATAGATTGAGGTTGGTTTCTAGCAACCATGAAGATATAACATTCATATTCTGCTGAACATTTCTGATGGAACTTTCTTATGTACTCCTTAATGCAAAATCTTAAAACTTGTAATTTTTTATGTTTTGTCGTCTGTAACTATATCAAAGAACATGTGTATGGTCTTACTCCTGTTTTTATTGTGAGTAGATAAGGTAAACTCAGCTAAAAAGGGGAAGAACCCATTCCTGATCCATAGGGAGTGAAATGAAGACGATGCTATAAAAGTCTTTAATTCAAGGTTTATAGTGTGGTGTGCTCTGTCAATTGGCTGCAAGGAGCCAAAGGCTAGTAGGGTGTGAAGAAAAGCATTGCTTGGGCTTGCTTGAATCAAGGAATGCAGCACTCACCCGTAATCTGAAGGTGGAAATGGGGTAGGAAGAGCACTCGTGAGAGTTCCATGAATGAGTTTAGAGCTGAACAATATTAAGAATGCACACCGTGCTGAAGGAGGCATCTCTCTGTTACGAATGTGAAGCCTGCACGGATGTGCCTTCCTCCCGGACCAGATTAGTAGTGATTGTGGTTACAGTTCTCACTGTGTGATGGTGTAGAGACAACTTTGCTGTAGAAAAATCTGCTGACAGAAGTGCTTCAGAGGAGAAGCCACTGAGGCAGAAGTTCTGCCAGAGCAATGGGCACAGCAGGAGGCTGTGCCTGCACCTGCAGGGTGTCGGCCAGGAGGCCTGTACCAACACCAGGAATAGATGGCACCAGCTGCTGGGTTGGCTGCTGGTTTCTGCAGAAGTAGAGTTTGATCCAGCAGCACCATCCTTTGAAACTGGGCATGGTACTGACCCAGAAGTAAGTTAGTAAGAATCTGTCAGTAAGAGCTTAAATAGAAAAGTAGTCTCAAAGGGGCTTGCCCTGGAAGGAATGGACTGTTGTATTCATGCATGACATATCCCTCTGAAAGGTGAATGAGGGACTTGTCTTGAAAGTAGACTAAAACCTGTAATCAGGACAAGGATATAATATTTTTAAGGCCATTCAATTAACAAGAAAAAATTAATCACTTTTATTCTATCAAACATCTTAGAAGCTTATCCTCCAAAACAAAAATTTTGGAAAAACTTGGAAGTCCTAAACCACAAAAAACAATAAAAATGAGTGAACAAAAAGGAACCACATTTTATTAAACTGAGAAAAAATAGGCTTCTCTCCTGTCAGACCTTATCTAGGAGGGAAGAGAGGGAGTATTTGGATGTAAGGGGAAATAAGAAAAATAAAATAATGGACTAGTTTGCCTAGTGTTTTCTTTGAAATCCTCAAGGTAGCAATACTGCGACCTTTTGAAATAAACATCTATCAAGGTGACTGATGCAGTTGATCCTGCACAAAGGCTGGGAAATAAATTTTATTTTCTACAGTTACAAAAAAACCTGCAGGGAAATAGTCTTCAATGTATTTTTCTTCTTCCTTGGTTTCCCTTACTTTTTGTTTGTGGCATGATTAGAAGCCAATTCTTCATCATAAAGCTTCAGGGTAGAAAGGAAAGCTTATGTTACCTACTGGAAAATTTCCCAGATGCATCTCAACTGATAGTTGCACCTAAGTGAATGTTGCTTGTACGAGCAATGGCAAATTGCCACTTACTTTCTAATAGTTTTGTAAACTAACAGAGATGTGATTGACAGCTGACCTTGTACAGATTGTTGTACCAGCATTAGCAGGTATTTGTGTAGGAGGAAGGAATTGATTTGCCTCATCACTTCCTATAGTCCATCATTAGGGGTTTTTTTCCTCCATAGAATTCAATTTTCTTTTCAATTCTTAATTAATAGCATTATATGCATCTCCTTTCACCCACTGAGGTTTCTGTACTTGCATAAAGCTCCTAAAGTTAAGTAAGTGTGAATGTCTGTCAAGTACAGTCCTTGCAAGAGACAATATAAATTTTATGTATTTTGAGTAAAAGCTAATTAATAGCTAATTAGTATAATGGAAGTAATATAAAGCAGATGCAGAGAAGACCTTGTGGAAAATTATTACAAATTAGATAATGTGTGATTTGGCCAACACAAGCTTGTAGATAAGAATTAAAATAGTGGCCATGTGGAAGGACAATCAGTGTCTGTCTATCCCCTGCACTTAGGGAGTAATTTAATCAGGTTTGTTACTGTTGGTGCTTCAAGCTGTTCAGTTTTCACAAGTAGATAGTTGGGGCTCTGATCTGAGCGTTCCTACGCAGGCAAGGCTTCACGTACCAAATAGTCATTTATTGAGGAGTTCAATCTTCTTAATGCAGAATGGGAAATAAAGGGACAGAAAAATAAAATGCACTCAAGACTTGATTTAGTTGTACCGTGGGAGAACTCCTTTTGATTTCATGTGTAAATACCCATTGGGGTTGTCTGGCCTCATTCCACTGGTTACCTTTCTTCATTTTAGCCAACTTTGCCTATGTTTCTACTTGGGCAGTACAGCCTTTCATAGGTTTGTGAGGCAGGATTATTGACAGAAGTGGGCTTGCTATTCAGTAAGCTTTCTCCTCATAGAAGAATCATCCATTCTGAAATGGCTGATGCTGTCATTGAGCATATTATGCCTTTATGCGTTTCTGATTGCCTCCTTCAGCAACAAAGATGTCTGGGAAAGTGTATTAGCCAGATGGAATTATTTTACATGTGAAAAATAAGTAAGTTTTGCATGTTTTAGTGAGTTCTGGGCAACCTTGTAACTTTAAAACATAAGCATACATGTTTTGTCTTATATGATTAACTCATTAGGTTTCCAATTTTCATAGAAAGATGTAAGGGATATCTTGACTCCTGTACATGTTGAAGCAAGCTATCATCTGGGGCATCATATTCTGCAGAAAAGAAATGTTCAAGAATTTTCACCACTTCAGCCTGTTCTTCAACGCAGGAAAGAAAAAGATGTTATAAAAAGCAAGGTTAGTATATGAGTTCTCTTTTTTTTTCTAATGCAGTGAGTAAATATTCATGCTTTCATTTCCAGTTAAAAAAAGCTTCTCTGATTTATAGCATGCAAAAGAACCCATTTTCCAGACCTACACCTAGGGATTGTGTCTTGATATTAATTAATAAACCAGAATGCTAAAAAAATGCCTGATTTTTTGTTAAAAAAAAATCTTTGCAGAACTTGTACACAATCTGTATTACGATTTAAAAATAAAAAAGATATGTGCAGAGAACTTGCCAGCATACATAGTACTATATATCTCAGAACCTATATATGACATTCACTCTTTGAAATATCCATTCAACTACACAGTACGAGTCACTTCTCAATATAAAATTGTACTTTTGAATTATTTCTGTGTTAAATACACAATATCATGTTGGTATTAATCTTGAAGTGTTGATGTGGCTGAAATATTAGTTCTGTAAAGGTACTGCAGGTTTTCAAATACAAAGTCTGCGAGGGGAAAGAAAGGGTATATTCTTTATCCTTTAGTAACTATGAAATTAGCATTTTTACAAAAATAATCCCAACTTATTAAGAGACTTTGACTTTAGTGAAAGTCAGAATGTGCTGAATTTTTAACTTTTCACAACGCTAAGCTCCGCAGAAAAGTGGTCAGAGCACCAAGACTGAGTTCCAGAAGTGTTTGGACAGCACTCTCAGGCACAGGCTGTGACTCTTGGGGATGTCCTGTGCAGGGCCAGGAGCTGGACTCAGTGATCCTGATGGGTCCCTTCCAACTCAGCCTTCTTGTGATTTTTGTAACTGAGATACAGTTGGCCATCAGAACTCCTGAGATATGTAAAAGCTTGTTTTAAATGGGATGCTTTGACTTAAAATTTTGTTTTAAAAACCTCAGAGTTATAGAGAAAGAAAGAGGGTTATGTTGAATACAGTGACATAAATGGGCTCTATAACATACTGATAACCAAGGCATGGACACCTACAACTCATGGTGTCTGCTCTCATCAAACCTTACTAACAGTAGGATAATTAAGGGCTGTGTAATTAAGCTTTTGCAAAAATTAATGTGCTGTATTACAGGAGAGACTGCACAGACATCAGTTCTGGATCTTCTAAAACATTCTGTCTTCCTGATGTACTGCTGTAAAAATTGTCTGAACATACACCCACAGGTTTCACTGTGACAGACTGAGTCTGGAAAGCCTCTTCACTGTTACTCTGGATGCACAGAATGTGTTTGGAAAATGGAAAAGCACAGCCTGATAAGAGTTGTATGCTAGCAGTAAGAGCTATTAGACACTTCCTGGTGCTTAGTTACTAGGTGATGGGTTTCTTTCTCTGGAAATACTGTTACTCACTATTGGAAGCATAAGACACTGAAGTGCCTTTTTTTTTTTTTTTTTTTTAATTTGGCTTTTACAGTTTATTTTTGCAAGATTTTGCTCCCAAGAAAATTGTTCAGCTGACTTGAGAGTTTCTGGAAAAGTTGTTTTTCCAAAGTAAGTATAATGCAGCTTTCATTTTTTCGGACAAGATTTAGTAAGATTTTATTTAAGTTATTCCTTAATCTTTTGAATATAAATAACAGTAACTTGCAAATTGTCAGGACTCCCTGAAAAAAACCAAGAAGTAAAGCTGTACTTAATTGAAGATTATTTGTAAATCATAAGTCTTCCAGGAAGTATAACAGAAATCCTTGTCATTGAAGAACTGTTATTGCATAATTAGAAGATTTTACAGCTTATAAAATACATCTTAAAAACCCTTAAATTTGTGTTCTACACTTCATATATAACTGGGCTAAGATAATACTCCACAATGCATACTCAATATGCAGACACGTTAACTAAAATTTTAAAATTGACAAGCTATTGTTTTTTTCTGCTGCTCTTTCTGGTTATAATGTACTTGCACTATATGAAGTCTCAATCAGCAGTATAAAACTGAAGATACAATATTCTTAAATAGAAAAGCCACTTAATTGTTTTAAGTTGTATTTCATCATCACAACCTTTTTCTTTATTGACTATTATATTTCAAAGTAAGAAATACAGGTGAGCAAAAAGAGGAATTGTACCTGCTGGGAATCTCAGCTATTTAGATATTTTACATGTAACTTGAATCTTTTTGTGTCATTCATCATTTTTAAAGTTGATTCTAATGAAATCAAAATACTAGGTTGAACAACCTAAAATGTCATCAAAAGATGCTGACAGTCATGTAATGCAGATTAATCATCCCTGTGTGATCCTGAGCACAAACTTTGTCATCTTCATAGATTTCAGAGTAAGATGAGTATCTTTTTGCCCACTTTGACATGTGGCCTGTGGCATGAGTCTTAGGCTCTTTCATTTCCTTAGGCTCTTTCATTTTCTTAGGCTTTCATAAACTTTTCAGAAAGAATGGTTGTGCAGCATTTTCATTCGTGACATTAGAAATGCAGTTTTGTAAGCACTTCCAAGCTCTAAGAAAGAAAAACAGATTACAACATACCTGCTTGACATTAGGCACCAGTAGCAGATTTGCAGTGTAAATAAATAGTCTAAATATCTTGATAAAGTGTGAAGTATCACCTTAAATTACCTTGTGCCCCTAGAATCTCAATTAAAAACTAGTTAGCTGTGAAGTGATAATTTATTTTGTCTTGACAGAATGCATTCATTATCCTTGAAGAGCAAAGCAAACACCTTTGGTTTTAAAAGAATGAAATCAAATAGGGATGGCAGTGTAATGCTTTATTTACTGAGTAACAAGTCTTCATGTATACACTATCATGCTTTGTTTAAATTGCTTAGATTTTGGCCTGAACTGTAAGTTTCTAGTCTGCATCATGCATTTTTTAATGAAGAATGAAATATGATTACCAGGGCAAAGCTCTAGTTCAGCTTTGTTGTAGTCCCAGATGTGCACCTGGTGCTTTTGTGTACTTGTGTGTGAAGCTGGGAGGCATCTTTGTGACAGCATATTGTTAATGAGCTTGGCTTTAACGTGGGTAAGAGGAGTGAGTGGTGGGTATATAAGTGCTAAAACAACGTTCCAATTTAACCTAAACTTGACAAGCTACCAAAATGTTAACATTGTGTTTTTCTTTAATTTGCTTTTGTCTTGGAACCTATCTGCTTATGCAGTGCTTTTGCCTTCTGTTGCTTTTGCAAGTGCCAGCTTCTTTCCCAAAGGTGTTCAGTGACTAATGCTTTGGTTTCAAGCCAGAATATCTGATAAATGTCTATTTCTAGGCACCCTTTCTGCAAGTCTTAATTAAACTTTAATGTCAAGCTGAAGTTTACTTTTAGCCCCCGATAGGGTGTATGTACTTGTAACACGATTATGGAAGATTACCTAGATCATAAGAGAGGCATGTTCACTATGCCCCTCTTCATATTAACTCAGTCCCACATCTTGAGTGCAAAGAGTGAACATTGAAATAATGTCTGAAAGTACTGTAGCAGTGATACATTGCTGTTCTGGCCTGGAAAGGAAAGGACTGGTCTTGTAAGGCCAGAAGCACAACTGCACTGATGACAATTCCTTGCTCTCTCATTAACCACTTCAGGCTTTAAGGGGTGACCATCACATAACTGGTTTTGTATCTTAGTTACAGAGTTGAGTAAAACCTTCCCTTACATCTCCAGCTGAGCTTTGTCAGAACCAGCTGAAACTGCCTAAAAGAACAGCTTTGCCTACAGGCTGTTTCTAAAATTACTTTCCATTTACATTATGATTATTATTTTTATAGGCCTCATGATAAGAAAAGGTACCTTGGTGTTGGAAGTGTGAAGACTTTATTGTTGAACATTTCTCTGCTTAATGTTGGAGATGATGCATATGAAACTCTCCTCCATGTTCAGATCCCTAAAGGTCTTTATTACATTCGAGTTTTAGAATTGGTAAGGAAAAAAAATCTCAAACAGTAATCCTTTGATATTTTTCTTTTTTAGCCAGGTGTTTTTGAAATTATGTTTATGAACTGTTGAGTTTCTTTAGATACTGAACCTATGCCCCTTCATCAAAAGTTGCCAAAACATCAATTTTTAAGTTCTTAGACTTCTAGCAACTTAAATCAAGTGCAATTTAATCAATACAGATGACTTACAGAATTTTGATAACAGCTAAAATAAATAATTTTTTAAAAGTTCCAAAATTATTTCAGGATGTTACGGCTGTTTTTTGGCTGATGATCATGTTTTCAGTGACCACAAAGATCTCATTGAATCTTTTTCCCAAATACACAGGCTTATAAAAAGTCATAAATATAATTGTGCTCTCTTTCTGCATTTTAAAAATAACTGTTTTCCATGTATAATCCCCCAGGTCCCCCTTTGTGAGTTGGCTTTTCACGTGGGTGGGTCTGGGTCTGGTGCATGTGCCTTGGCTTCAGTAAAAGCAAGAAGCAGATGATGTAACTGATACAATAATCAATATAATCTGTTATTTAAAGTGATCATGGGTATCCTGGATATTGGCACCAGTGAAATAGCAAACACCTGGTTCAGGAAAATATAAAGCACCCAATTTTAGTGTGTGCATGTAATTTGAAGTGTCTGAAAAAAAACCCACCTTTTTATTTTAATCATTAGTAACTTGTCCTCTATTTTAGGAAGAAAAACAGATACATTGTGCAGTATTAGATAAAGAAATCAATGCAGTGACACTTGAGTGCAGTGTTGGCTATTTATATGTGGATCACAACTCAAAGGTAAGCTGTAAATGAAGTTCCTAGCTTTAGAAACACCCTAAATATGTTATGGGGATTTTCATGGGGGGGAAAAAAAAATCTCTGGATCTCTTCTTCATTCCCAACTAGCATTTCTTATCATGTTGGTATCTGTATCTATCCTGCTACTTTTAAATGAATTGCTTAAACACTCCCTGGAATAATGCATTAAGGGACAACAGTGTTTGTATTGTGCATCGACTGATTGTGCTTGGCTTCTAGACGAGTGAGCTGACTAATGCCATGGACATATGTGTTAGGTCAATAGAAAGGGAGTAGAAGACACAAAAAGCAAGTATTTCCTTAGTTCTGAATTTTTTAGGGCAGGGAGTTCTAAATCAGCTTAATAAAATATTTGCATTGAAACTGTGTCAAGATACACTATCATTTAATATAAGGAAAACTTTATTTGTTCTACAGCTGGATTATAGTTTCCTCTTGGATGCAAGCTCGTTAACCAGAGCAGAAGAGGACCTCAACATCATCATTAATGCTACCTGGTAAAGTCTAATACAAACTGCTCAATGAAAAATACTACTGCCTTTGGAAAACAGATAACTGGAAAGACTTAGCAAAGCAGGATTGCAAGTAAATTGGCTGCAAATCAAATAAAGACAGAAAAACAACAAAAAAAATAGGTGATAGACATTTAAATAATAAGTATGTGTCTGCCTGTAAAAAATGTGGGGGGCATTAATGCCTGACATGTTGTTACCAATTAAATATTTTTATTTTAATAAGCTGAAAGGTCTGCTAAGTATTTTTTACAGAAATAGTGTATAGCTTATGATGGTGCCTTCAATACAGACTTTTCTTTCTTTGCATTTTTGTAGTAAAAATGAAGATGGGAACATGTTGCTGGATAACACACTAACTTTACCTATACCTCTAAAATACGAGATCGAGTTAAATACTCATGGGTGAGTCACCTATTGGTATTACCTGAACATCCACAGAACTGTTGTTACCATTCTAAATTCACATAGTTTTTAAGCAGAAGTGTGAGGTAGCTAAAAAATCCTGGGACTGAGTTAGCACAGCTGTCCTGGGCTCTTACTTAGACACTTGTAAGAGTTTTTTTTTCACTACTGTGAGATGAGACCATTGGTATCTGTGGTGCTTCGAACTTGTCTCTGAACAGACTAACATGTTTTAAAAAGTGGAATATTTTTTACTGAAAGATGCTTTTGATAAGAGCATAGCAGACCTCAGATTCCTTGCTTAACGTGAACCATGCTCTGGGTTTGTTGTGGGGCATTCACGGAGCATAGCTTTGGGTGAGGATTTCTGACTTTATGATTGGTCTGCCTTTTTCAGAGGAAAGAGTACAAATGTTGAAGGTTTCTATTCCAAAGGCAGATGATTTCTACTCTATGTTCCTAGATTTACTTAAAAGCAAACTTGGGTGTTTTCTTACAACCAGTCTTTCCGGAGGTAGTGTGAAGCAGGAAGTTATGTTAATGATGTATAGGAATTCTGTTTATTAACAATTTCTAAACCATTGTAGGTTTGTGTCACCAACCTCATTTGTTTATGGAGCAGAAGAGAGAGATTCACCAGTGACATGTATGAAGGAAAATATCAACTTCACTTTCCATGTAAGAGTTTTCCTTTGTAAACTCTGTCATCTTTGTTTTGAAGGTTAATGTTTAGTGCATCTAATTACAGTCTAGACAGTCAGTAAGGAAATTTGTAAGAGTACAAGGGCACACCTTTAGTAGTTTTTGTGCATTAGTGATGGGAAGTTGCTGTTAATCCCTCTTAAAACACTTTTTTTGGTCTGGCAAATCTTCTACTGAGTAATCAGAGAAAAATTTCCTAACACAAGCAGGATTGAAAGTGGTAGAGCAGTTTTTTTTGACTTGCCACTTCTTCCTTTCAGAAACACTTCAAAAGGAATTATGGTAAGAAAAAGGAGTTAGGAGTTTCTTGTAAGAGTACCTATAGCATCAAATTTGTCTGCAGCAGATTAAAAGCAGGAGTTTGGACATAAATCTCTCCTAGTTCCTTTTGCATGCTTTCCTGGCAGGCAGTCTGCATGACCTCAGGTACTCATCACAGATTAGCACTACTTACTCATCAGCTTTGGAGGAGGGAAGGTCTCAGTAAGCCCACAGAATAAATGAACAAGATGTTAACACTCCTAGCACAATCCACTTTTGTGACAGCATACAGAGCAGCTGCTACCCCATTCTGTGCAGTTTTATGTATTTATATATGTGCAGTTTTGTTCTTTGAATAGCTACCCTTGAAGTTTTAACTGTTGAACTCTTCACCTCTTCCCCACAAGGTTATCAGTGCAGGACCAAGCATGTCTCCAAATACCAGCTTAGAGATAATGATACCGAATGCTTTTCCACCCAGGGACTCCAAATTATTCAACCCATTGGATATCAAGGTAAGCAAAGGCTACTTAATGTAGAAGCAGCTTTATGAATTCTATGAGAAAGAAAAGCAGAACAAAGTCAGCTAGGTACTCAGTCTAGCTTTGATTTGCTAGCCATGGTGAAGCAGAGTGAACTAGAACAGGATCATCTTCAGTCCCACGTGTTTCAGAAGTCTGGAAATAAAATTTACACTTTTAATAATGATGTTATATTTATTTTCAGACAACAGCTGGACACTGCTCCTATAATAAATATCCCAGAGACTGTACTGCAGCAGAAGAAAATGAAAACATATTAAAGGATGTCATCACTTTCTTTTCAAAGCCTACTAAGAGGCACATGGTAAGATCTGTCTTTTGGCATCAGTGGGAAATGACTGTATGAATAAGCCTTAAGAAAAGAGTGTATCTTATATAATGAAGTCACAGAGCCATCTTCCAAGGATGTGTGGTGGGACCTGTGGTAAGTTCAGGGTAGTCATAAGTGATTTTAGTGAAAGGGGTGAGAATTGAGTAGAGAAAGTTGATTAATGACACATTGCTGAAGTCAGGGTGGATGACAGGCACCTACAAAAAACTGCCAGAGGGGTATGGAACTGAATGAGTGGGCAGGCAGAATGGCAGAGGAAATTCAAGAACAAACAGAAAATGATGCATCAGGGTAAAACAGGCTTTATTTTAATTACATGAAGTATGCAGATCAAATATTCATTGTCTTTTCCTCATCAAAACAGTGCCATCAAACATAACTAACTGGAGCAAGGTAAAAAAAAAACCCCAAATGTTAAAAATAAGTGAATTCCAAGGAAGACTATAGAAGTTAATGGAAGTCAAGAACTAAAAAATATGTGGAAATCGTATTTGGCTGGGAAGCTATTAAAAATATTTGGGAGGCTGGGAGAGTGCCATGGCCGGTTCCAGCTCATCCCTCTGTTCCTGCTCACAGGCCCTGCTGGAGATCAGACACTCCACACAGTCCAAACCACAGCTGCTATTTTAGCATTGCATTGCTGAGGCTTTGTCCTCATAGAAATCTGTTTCCTGCACCTTGTCTTTGATAAAGTACAGAATTATTTAATCTGTCATCTTAAAAAATAACAAAAACAAACAAAAAAACCCCTATCTGTTTTTAAAAACTGTTAATTTGGGACTTTTAAGTAAGCACATTATAGGACATACCAGCCAATGTTTGAGATACAGACTGCACTAGAATATCCAATCAGTATTCAACATGGTAGTCTTGGACAAAGAATAATGTTAAAGATATAATAAACATAATCATGTACAAAAACCTTGTGTTTTTGTCTTCTCCAAAGCTGTGTGAAGTGGTGCTAGTTGTCAGTGTACAAATGTAAGGATCAACCAATGACACTGTTTGCACTGGATAGCACAGAGTTATTGTCATTCATCATTATTGATAAAAGCTAATTTGAAATAATAGTGTAAAAATAAACCCTAAATATATAAACACATTAATGACACTTGTTCTTTTTTAGTCTTAAAATAATTGAATTTTTAATAAAAATGACATATGTTTTGTATAACAATTAGGTTGGTCTCTTGTTACTGTACCTTTAGCACCTCTGGAATGACAGTGATGGATGACAGCCTCAGGTTATACCCTGAGTTTTCAAGAATAAACATGAATCCTTTTGTTTTAGTCAGTTCCTGTTGTCTTTAATGCTAAGATTATATAGTTGATAGAGTTATGTTTTAATCTTTCCCTCCCTTGTACAGTACTGCATGAAAAATGACAGCCTTTGCTTACAAATACATTGCAAGCTGGGAAACATGGAAAGTGGAAAAGAAGCAACTGTTCACTTGCATCTGGAGGCTACTCCTTTACTTTTGCAAATGGTAACATATGAATTTTTCATACTTGAGGGGAATATTTCAAGGCATATTTGCAGTATTCCCTGCATATAAATTCAAGGTATTAGTATTTGTTTTCTAACAGTGAAACATGATTCAAACATGATTAAATATAAATTTTTTAGGTTTTAACCTATTTTATGTTGCCAATGCTAAGGCTCAAGGTGATGTATGAAAAACAAAAATAAGTATTTTAGTTTGTCACTTTATATTTATGGTATGTATTGCTTTGCCTGTTCTGGCTGGGTTATGTAGGATGGGGATTTAATTTCAACTCATAATTGTATTTTTCAAAGAAAAGCAGCATGGATGTGGACTTAAGTAAAATTCAACCTGGCTTCATTCCAACTTCTGGTACTAATTTGTTTTGTGCTCAGAAAAAGGCACCACTGTGTGTTGTGTGAGATTCTGGTTATGTCAGCAGCTGTGTTATCATTTTTTGCTGGGCAGGAATCAGTGTGTTAAAGTTATTTTTTAAAAGATAGAATTTCTATTTTTTTATCAGGATGATGCATCAGTATTGAAGTTTGAAGTAAGAGCAACGGCCTGGCCAGAAAAAAATGCAAAAGTTATTGAACTGCATAAGGACAAGCAAGTTGCATATGTAAGAAATCTCTTATGAATTTGTGATGAACATGTTAAAGTAGAAAAACTAACAGCAATTAATATTGCACAATTCTACACATACATATACACTAGCAATGAATATAGTGTTAATTACTTTAAAAAAGAATTAATTTTCCCAGGATTTTTAATATCTATTAGGGAAAAAACCCCAACAGTTAGCACTAAGCTTATTTTCTGTTTTTCAGGTCTATTTGGAAGGAGTGCACCACCAAAAGCCAAAATACCATGTTACTATGCTAATTATTTCCCTCGGCTTAATAGTTGGCGTTACCTTGTTATTGGTTCTTTCATTTATATTATGGAAGGTAGGTTTTTAGTATTCCTTAGTTGCTTCAAGTCAGGAATTCATACTGTTGAAGGATTTTTTGGTCTGGGTTAAAGAATAAATAACATTTTATTATGATCTGTCCTTTCTAAAGAAAGATAATTGCTCCTGTTCTTCAAAAGTATTTCTCCATTTTTTCATTTCATTTCATCTTCTGCATGTTCTACATTTTCTGTTGCTCAACACCACAAATCCCTTTACAGTGTTTTGTATGACATCTCATGCTTGCAAATGATTTATGTATTTTAATGGAATCAAATGGATCATTTTTTTGAGATGGTGATCCACATTTAATATCACTTGACACTATCACTTGATGACTGATAGTTTAAAACAAAGTTTCGTACCAGTATAAAATGTTTAAGATTTCAAACTGCAACATAAATTCTGTGCATAAGTAAAAGAGGAAACTAATAAGGGTGCAGATCCTCTGACAAGTGATTAAGAGATTGTTGATTTCTTTACCTACATCAAGACTTTCTGCATCCATCATTTTTACATGTAGAAATGAAACAAATTTAACCAGAACCATATTTTTAAAAATACTGGATTCTGTGGGCTGTCAAAGTTCACAAGCCCAAGTCTTTACTCCATACAGGTGAGTATTAGCCACCCAAAAAGTAAAAGAAGAAAAAGCAAACCCACTTTTTTAATTGATGAGTAACACTTGATTACTTGGTATGACAAAGCACTGGCAAATACCATACTTCATAAATGCCATACATAGGCATTTTTATTTTAATTAATCTTTTATGGTTTAGATTTGATGACAAAGATTTGCTGACAACAGATTCCAAATTATGTATTTCAGATTGGCTTCTTCAAAAGGAAATACAAACAGGTCCCTCAAGACACAAACAGAAGAAACAGCTGGAGTTTTAAAAGTGGGAACAAAAATGACTAAGATGGCAAATAAACATTTGATTTTAAAAGGAAGAAATTAAAATTCAGATTAATTCACAGGAGAAACATCAGCAACAAGAAACCTAAGCCTTGAGCTTACTTGCTCTTACAAAACATGTTTTATTTCCTTGAACTGTATGGAGGATACACCTTACAGTACTGTTCTATTATGGAAATGGTAAACCAGTTTGTTCTGAAGTCTCCCAGTAATATTTGAAATGCCATATCTGGTTTCAAACAGACAGAAGAACACTAAAGATAAAGAGAAGAATTATTACTTACCAAAGGGAAATATTTTTAGAAAGTAATAATTTTTGGCCAATCCTGGAAAGTAAGATCTCAAACACATTAGCATGAGTTTTTCTGTTATTTTTAAAGTTTCAGTAATATTTTGATCAGGCATTCAAGAAGAAATCCTCTCTCATCTTTGTCTGGCATTTTACCAAGGGTAAATTAGCTCAAACCCCTAGGACTGTAAGTAGGACACACGGACATGGGAAACTGCTCTCAGAAGCTCTGGGCTTCTGCAGGTAACCTCGTAAGCTTTGGCTTCACAGGCACAGCCACATCACTGAAGGTACTTAGACACACAGGCAAGCCAGAACCAGGAAGGCCAAAGGTGAATGCAGAGCAGGGAATTGTGTGGGGTAGTCTATAGATGCAGCTGTAGAAAGATTAAAGTATTGGATATTATAATGTGTAGTCATCCATAACATGGTACTTGCAAGCATGATATAATTACTTGTTTCATCCTTTCCTCAGACAGTGCTGCCATAAGGTTTTGGACTTCTCCAAGGAATTATTTCTATGTGGGTTTTTTTTTAAGCAAGTATTTATTTTTATTTATTTGAAGATTTTTTCTATAGTACTTATTATAGGATTTAGTGCTGGCATTCTTCCAGAACCTGAAAAAAAAGACAGGCTTCAGCTCACAAAACAGAGAAAGACATATACCCAAAAGACTCCAACTGCCAACCATAATGGGCCAAATGTTATCTTTAGATTAAGTACTTTAGAAAGTACTTAATAAGGAGGTCACTTGGAGAGCCAGCTTGGGTTCTTGGAAGGTGTCAGGTAAATACCATCTAAACAGGCACCCTCAGCAGCCACTCGGCAGAAAGGCAAAGGACTGAACAGAAACATGGATCAAACCACTGCTCTGCTACTCCAGGAAGTTTCTTCAGCTAGCTAAGTTTGCACTGCCACCTAGCTTTGGTGAAACAGCACAAGCCACAAGGGAAAAAAACCTCCTTCCTTTGCTCCCCAGAACAGCTGGAGAAGGAAGGTTCAGCTTCTTCAGTAACTGACTTTATTGCAGCAGAAGGATGGAGTACGGCTGTGAGGCTGAGCCCTGGGTGAAGGCTTCCTGAACTGCACCGGCAATGGAATGGCAACTGTACAAATGCTTTGAAGCTGCACCATCCTATGGGAATTAGCCTGAAACTCAAACCCACAGCAAGTGCCTTCAGCAAGCACTTCTGCTACTAGAGTGCTTGGTGCCATAAAAGCCATGTTGCCCACAGATTCCAGAGGTATTTGGGACCATTTTGTATCTTCCTTCCTTTGATGCCAAAGACGTGGATCGCTCCAAAGTATGTTTTCCTCTAATATCTACAGTGCGAGGACAAATGAATGTGCATATATTTTTTTAAAAAGTCAAAATAAAGTATGTCAAGAATTAAATACTTTCTTGCAAATCTGTGTGAAAACTGTACCAAAAAATGCTTACCTTCCAAATGGCTTTAGTGAATTTTTGCACTTTAACCAAAAAAACCTTTGAACAGAAATTAGTTTGACATTACAGCATACTGTGAAAAATATACCTCAAATACTGGAAGAAGCATTCATGTTCTTTTGAGTACAAACAATGCAAGGAGGTGAAACAAAAGCATTTTATTTATCTTTGAAATAGTTTACAGAAGTCAGTACATGTGATAATGATGCCTTGGAAATTGTACACTTTCTGTTCAGGTTTGATTGTTAACATGTATATGTTGGCTGCATTTTCTTAGGATATGAAGCAAAGTTATGAAGCTTTTATAAACCAGGTTGACAAAAAATGAATGTACAATGTCCTGATGGCAGCAAGATCATAAAGTATTATTCAATTGCATTTTATTAAAAAACCCCAATCAAGTAAAACAGATGAATGCTGTTCATTCTGCAAATTTAATTCTTTTGTTAAATTTCGTTTAATAAATAAGTTAAATCTTCTATATGTTGTTGGAATGCCTTTTTAAACAACTTAAAGAAGCTTAGTTTGAATTGCCTTAGCATGTTAAAAATACTTGATGGGATAGAGTATGAATTTTAAGTGGAGACTGCTCCCTGTGACTTGGACAATAGGCAGCAGCTTGGGTTTAGGAGCCAAATCCTCATCTGCAGTACTTTAGGTGCAGTACTCAGTCCTGTGTATTTATCACAGATAAGAATTTTTACAACTATTTAAAATCATAGTAGCTATAGCTCTCTTGTAAAGGTTTAAGCCCTTGATTTAGCAACATCATACAAAGACTGGATTTCACATTACACTCAGCTGCTTCCTGAAGAAAGCACCTAAAACAACTCCTGCCCTGACACGATGCAGCTTTCACACCATCACTTGTGCACTGCCTTCTGAACAGCTCCTGGAGCAGTGACCAGGAAAACATTCGTTATCCATGGTCCTGCAAACCATGGAAAAACATGGTTGCTACTTTTCACCTCAAAGAAAGCCAGTTCCCAGAAAAAATATAGTCTTAATTTGCTGTCCACTGAAATAATGATCTTCAATATTAAGTAAATTACCAAAAAAAAACAAAACAAAAAACAAATACTCACAAATTATGTTTATGCCCTGCAAGGAAATTATAAAAATTTAAGTCAACTCTTAAGTTATTTATCACAACTTTAGTCTCAGCAACAACAAAAACTATGCTGAATAATGTTTCAGTTCTAAGACAGAGAAAATATTAATTTTATACAAAGAGCAGGTTTTAAAATATATTTTAATAAAGGAAAGCCATACAGGACATCAACATATTCTTTAATATTACTTGACTGGAAACATTTTGAGAGCAAATATATTAAGGCAACATTAAAAATCAGAAATAGAAGTACTTGATTAAAAAAATAAATGCATACATTTTTATTTTTTTTATTCTTCAGCTAGAGCTGGTGAGTAGAGGTATGGTTTTTCCCTGTGCTGAATTGAGTTACCAACAATGGATAGCAGCAGCAGACTTAGAAGTATCTCAGTCTAAAAAAATCTAGACTAATGAAAAAAAATTTCTTCTATTCTGATGGACACTTCTCAAACCCCAAATTTGTAAAAGACCAATGCAATCAATTTTCACTTTTTAAAGCCCAACACCTTTTATACAGTTAAAAATAGAACCTGATAAAAATATATAATTTAATAACGATTTAAACCTAGAATTAGAACAAACTCTAACCCTTACCAATTAAGCTTCTGCTACAACTGACATCAGTACAAGTCCAGACCTTGTGAAGCTGTGCATAGGGGTGAGAACAGGATTCTTTATTACAGAATGTCCACTGTGTCCCTTCTATATGCAGTTGCACGTCACTTGGGAACTCTCCAGGTCATCAGTGTTCACTCCATAGAGATCAATAAGTTGAGGATGCACCCTGTGAAGCAAGGAAGTCAAACTTTATCAATCAAGTGTCATCACCTCTTGCAGTGGGTGTGCTGCTTCTTGAGGTTGGCGAGGAGAATGAATATGTACGAGCTTTTGTATGGAAATAAATCAGGGTGAATTACATTTTGACAATTCCCATAGGATCATGTTTAGAAAAACATATATCCTACAAAATGATCTGGCTTTCATTTTACATACCAGACTTACTCTGAGCTGTGTGCCTTCAACTAATCCTGTGTGCATTGCAGAAAAATGAGCCACTGCCCACTTAATTCCACTGATAATCCTCCCATTTCCTATGTATTTGTAGTCTCATTCTTATATGCTGGATATGGAGACTATTCTCAAGCAGCATTACGTTTTCCACAATTGAAGAACTACATTTTTTTCTTAACCTTACACATGCTGCTTTCCAAGTAGGAATCCTTGTCCCAAAAGGAGTTCCTCATGGAGACACATTATATACACCTGTTCTCCAAGAAATGGAAGGGTAAAGTAGCAGGAAAGAAGAAACAAGAAGTAGTAAAGTAACAAGAAAGAAGAGAACTGGAGTGGAAGCTGACGAAGCACCAGGATGGAAAGGCCATGTGAGTTATAACAAACCTCCCCAAAGATGACCACAAGGCAACCAAGGCAGAGGCCCAAACGATGGTGGAAGGGCCAGACCCTGCAGTGCCCAGCTGTTCTACTCTAGGAGCACTTACAACACCTAACCCTGGTGCCATCTGTGCTCTACAGAGATGTAACACATCTGAGATGGCAGCACTAATCTGTTATGGCTATATGGTCCCGAAATGGGATGCTGAACCTTACCGAACATGAACTTCTGATGCTCCCTTCATTAAGTCTCCATCTATATTCCAAGGGTAGCTTCCTTCTGCATCCAGACACACATTTTCCTTGGCATCAGGTCCACTTCTAAGCCTTGGTTGTACTTTTACTTCTTGAACTGTGTAGGTCTCAATAAAGGGAAAATTGAACTAAACCAAACACAGATAGACAGCAAATGAAAGACACAGGTGGTAGCTTAAAACAAAATTGGTTACTTGAAATCAAAAAGCTGGCACTTTTTTTGTTCTAAGTAGGAACATTTAACTCAAGCTTTGACCACATGAGCCATTATATATCCCAGCTAGCGTTTATAGATTAACATGGTGTTTTTGTCCTAAATAGTGCCTCAGAAAAAAATGGTAGTGTTCCATTTGTATTCCCATATTGGAATCATCCACCTGCAGGTAAGGGGGTATATTTTGCACATACCAAATACTTTCAGAATATGTGAAAGCCCAAGCAGATTGTTTCCTGTGGTCTGCTCATCATTACCAGTAATCTTGTTCTAAACCAGGCTAGTTAGAATTCTAGTAAATGGTTTTCCTAAGCTTAAAGGGGGGCCCACATCTCCTTGTCTGATTTGTAACTAGAAGGACAGAGAGAAAAGCAAGGCCTTCCTCCAAAAGCATAACTGGAAAGCTCAAGCTATTTCCTCAATTCAGCCATTAGTGCTGTCACCTGCAATTGTCACCCATCTCTCCCCCAAACTCCCTGGCTGTAGATGAATTCAAACCCAAATTTTCCTGTTAAAGTGATTTCTCATAATCCCAGAACATCTGAATGACTATCAGTGTGCTTGGGCCATGCAGTGTGGCTTTAGACAGCAATAAGATCTGTGTTTGAATGCTTCATTTTTCTCTTCCATGACAGAATTATGACTACAATTTTGAAATACAGCTCTGCAAACATAACTAGATGGGATGAATACCTGCTCAAAATCAATGCTCATGACCCACTGCTACCAGCACAGCATGCCATGACCTGCTGAAATTACCAACTTCATCAATTTCTGACAGAGTTGTGTGATGCCCCCACAGTTCTGCACTCTTCATCTCTGTACTACACAAAATTCAGACGCAGCATGCATTTCCTTATTGTGGTGGAAGGGCTTTACACCCATAAAACTATGGTACAACACAAACACAATTTAAACCACAACAGATGGACTGAAATAGGCTAATCTGTATTAGTCTAGTGATTTAAAAAAAGAAAAAAAAATCAGATAAAAAGGGGCTAATGTATTCTGACAGGAAGCTAAGTCTCCTTACGAGGATGCTAACATTAACTCTTGCAGCTCGTCTACTTTCACGATTAACTGTTCTTTTTATAATCACCAGACAGAAATTAATGGTACCTGATTTTTTGCACTGGTGTATCTTTTCAGATGCTTTATAAACTCTGTTCGAGAAGTATTTTGTACGACAATAAGAGCCATGCTTCCATTGTTCAACCTGAAAACAGACCAAAAAGAAAATTCATTAATTTGGAAGTATACAAGGCTCTTCAACAGCCTAGATTAGAAAGAAAAATTTTTAAAAGCCTACAAGAGTAATTAATAGGATAGTTTCAATGGTTTTTCAAATCTTTTTGCTGACACCCACCCCATAGATCAATATAAATTATGCACTGAAGTTATTCAGTAAAAAAAAAGTAATTTTACTTTTCTCTCCAGCAACAAATAACAGTTACCATAAGTGCTGTGAGGAAGAGCTGTACCCAGAAAACAGTGCCATGGTGCATGGAAGCCCCCCCAGCACAGACCCAGTGCTGATGGGTTCCCCCACCCCCTCCACCAACACTCAAGCTGCCCTAACAAAGGCTGCCATCTCCAACTAACACTCTCATAGCAGTTCTTAGTACAGTTCTATTTATACATTAAAAAAAAAAAA
>VZRH01001195.1:38332-86123 GCA_013397555.1 Urocynchramus pylzowi
AAAAAAGTTAAGGACTAAGAATTTTGTATGAGATATAACAGACATGTACTAGAGATTAAACAAGAAGAGTTCCCACAGTGCAGATGCTCAGTGGCTCTCAGTATCCAGTCACCACGGGTATTTTAGCACCTTTGAGAGCTGGGGTCACACTGCGAGCCAGTGTCAGTTCCCCCATTCCTTAATGGAATGTACCTGGACACAGAAACTAACAACTGGAATACCCATGCAACCATGCCTAAGTCCATTTGAGTTATAGAGACAGATCAGTGTTCAACAAAGGTATCTGATGAACATGGCAATCCCTGCTGAGACTGCCTTCTGGAGAGAGATAGTGTATTTCTTATCTTCTGCACATATGTTTATTTATTTATTCAGCATCTATGTTTGGAAAATATCTTAAGAGTGTTTAAAAAAAATTACTTCCAGCCTACCAGCACTGAAAGGGATATTTCAGATAGCTACTGAACAGCTGCATCAGGAATGTTCTCAGACGATGGTAACAGCACTATCTGGGAAGGTAATTGTTACATAAACATTAAGCAAGTCACCTGGCACAGCAGTACTTTGCTGATTCAGGAAAGAGTGATAATGACATTTAAAAAGTTGCCTCCTTATCATATTTGTTTCAATAAAAGGGCACAGCAGACTACTGGGCATTCAGCACTAGGGCCTTTCATCTTTAGAAAAGACTAAGAATTCTCATTAATTCTCTAAATTCATCTGCAATGAAGCACAACTCCTATGCTGTGAAAAACACATCTCACAGGGCTCACATAGCACAGACAGTTAAATGTATCTGGACACATTTCTGCAAATTTAGACCAGTGTAACTGGTGTTACAGGCAGCAGCCAAAGCTTGCACCCACTTCAGATGTCTTCACATGGCAGAAACCTCTTGGGAAAAAAGGAGAGACAAAACCTACATGAGTTCCTTCCACAGCAGGTCTCGAATCTCTAACAATCAGTGCCACGTTTTTGTTTCCCATATTGAATAGACTTACAGTCAATATGTTATTCACCATGACAAAGGAAGCTCCTGTTTGAGTCTACCCATCCTACTCTACTAGCTGGCCACACTTCAAGATTATTTTTAAGAAGAGATGAAAGAACAATGGGTATTCTTACGCACAAAAAAAATAGGGAGATCCACTGAGCGGCTACACTGGGAGAGAAACTGGCTCATTCAAACCTGCAATAACTGCATGGTGTTGTCACAAAATTCCCTGTCACTGAGAAATGGGGAAGAACAGATAGAAAGAGAAAGCAAAGCTTAAATTATCATCAGAATTTTCCAACTGACTGGAATATAAAAACACTAAATGCAGAACAAAGTTCCTAAAATGGGACAGCATCAGAGCACTATCTTGAGGACTGTGAGATTAGCAGGACCCTGGGAGCAAAGAAAACTTCTCATTAAGAGTTTAATCATAAATAATTTGGTTCTACATTGTTTCCAAGAAGTCAAATTCTACTAAATAAGCCAGTAATTTTGAAGAAAAACACCTCGTCAATTCTTCTCCAATTTCACCTAGTGACAATCTAATGGAAGAAAAGACACTCATTCCATAAACTTACCCGAGTGCTGGGGTTTTTTTGGTACACATTCATGCACACACACACGAGTCTCTGCATTCTTTTTTTGAGGGAGCATTTTGTATTTTGCACACAACTACAAAATTTGTACTTGCTATTCTGCCAGCTGGATACAACAGGTACAAATATTTACCACCTAAGAACTGCTTTGGTCACCACAAAGCAGGCTCTCAACCAGAAGCTAAAGGCAAAATGAGTCAATGTCAACAACCAGGTTACATACTCCTTTGTTTCCCCAAACCCTGCATGTGGAAGATTCATTTCTCAGGTTCTGAGGGAAACCAAACAAAAAATAATAAGAAGAAAAAGACAAGTGTGAACTTTAGTCCTTAATAACATGAGAAAGACTCATATTTCATTTTTGCTGACTGTAGAGCAGAAAACAAGGGCCACTGTTAAATTTGAAAAAAATTAAATTAAATCTAAGGGTGAAGTTTCCTCCTAAAGCCAAATCCTATGACAGATGACTGCTCCATGACTACTACTTAAGTCAGACTTGCCAACTAATTTAATCACAGCAATTATCCACTCATAATTCTAGTTAGACTGCTTGACCTTATTTGCCTGATCCAAAAACTGATTACAATTCCTGGGATTATCGAGTCTGCTGCAGTCTACACTCCCTCCCCCAGTCCAGAGGGACTAGACTACCTAAACATAGGCTCATATTCTCGGAAAAGCCAAGGTCTTAAGGTAAGATGTCAGAATTTATAGACATGACTAATTCTCTAAACCCATACTGACCTCGTATTAGGTGCCAAGCCTCTTGGTGCCATTGAACACAGACAAGGGATTGCCATAATGCTCACATTCAGGAAGTGACCCTGAATTTTCTGCCATTGATCCTTGCTACCTAAATATAACAGAGTAATTCTATATTACTCCAGTTAATCAGCCATGGTTCACTTTTAAAAAATCCTAAAAGCAGAAACTCACCTTTTTTTGTTCTCTCTTTCTTCTTTCTAAAAGGATGGAAACACGTAGGTTAAAAAAAAAAATTAAAGTCAGTTGCACATTTAAGCAACACATACTTTATTTAAAAAGTAACATATTAGTGAAACTGAAAAAAATCAATAATACTGTGTGGAAGACTGCCTTGTAACAAGATCCTCTATAACAGTCTACAGGAAACACTTTACAGTTTGCAGTTGTCAAAATAAATATTTTTTAAAGATTTTATCACCTGTTGATTAAATTTGAACAAAGTAAAGAATCAGTACAATTTCATTCTTCAAAGACACATTTCTGTAACTTTGGAATTGTTTGAGTCAGTTTTACTTACCTGTCCTTCTCATGAGTGTCTTCCTGAGGAATTTGTAGAGGGAGAAATGATAATTCACATTCCTCTGGCCTAGAAAAGTAATGACATTTACTATGATGTAAACCAGTATTCTGACTGTTAGACACACTTTTATCAAAGTTAAAATGATTTTAAGGAGCTTCTGAATGTACAGAATTTATCTACTCTTTAACTTATAAGAGGGATATACATCACATCTGAGTTATATCTGTCTGCAATTAAGATAAACTAGTGCTCTCTCTGTCTTTATGAGATTTACTATTTCACTTTTCTCAAGCAAATAAGAAATACTAGAAAAACGTAGCATCTCTTGGCATACTTGAGATCTGCCAGGGTTTTGATGAAAGCAAACTCCTTCCTCTGGCTGGAGGGCATCCAGCGGTGCTTCTCTGCCAAAGCCAGCGCTCTCGCCCCAAACCCACACATGGCCGAGAACCCAAAGCGCAGCAGCTTGCTTGGAGTGCTGAAAGTGCACACATCTACTGCTTGAATGTGCCCTAAAATTTCAGAGATGGAGAACAGGAAAAAAAAAAAAAATCTGTATTTCAAATGACACACAACTTACCATTTCTTTTTCATCTACTTTAGCTGGGGGAAAAACCCCTCCAGACTCCTCTCTCTCTCTGGGAAATGAAGTTTTGCTAATCAAAACCAGAATCAACCTAGATAAAATAAAGACTCTATCAAAGTAGTAATTTCAGATGCTTGACCATGTTAAAGCTATGGTAAAACATTTGGCTACTTCATAAGGCTGCAAAGGTTCTGACTCTTAATTCTATGCACTTTTTCAAAAACTAGAATCAAGGAAAATGTAATATTGCTAATATTTGCATAAATCTCTGCAACCGTTTCACCAAATATATGTAATGACAGCATGTTGTACGGGAGGATACATGGGAACTCTTAAACATAGGTTTTAAATGTATTCAAGTTTACAGTTATAAAAAATAAACATATAATTCTGTTCAGGATAGGATATATACATTTTTTTCTTTAATAGACCCTGGGCATCTTCCACTGCATTCAGTGTCTCTGATTTTTAAAGGAAGACAGGTATCGATTTTGCCTGTAAAGGGTTTTGTATTATGGCTTGAGAAAGA
Source organism: Urocynchramus pylzowi (assembly GCA_013397555.1). Taxonomy (NCBI): domain Eukaryota; kingdom Metazoa; phylum Chordata; class Aves; order Passeriformes; family Fringillidae; genus Urocynchramus; species Urocynchramus pylzowi. The sequence continues at coordinate 42,326 of VZRH01001195.1, forward strand.
GCAAAGGCTCTTCCACTGCAGACTGCAAGACCAAAAGAAGAAATTCTCAAGAGGGACCTCACTCTTTTTTCTCTTTTTTTAATTTGAAATAAAAGTTCTAAAGAAAGACTGCTTTGAGAGTACAATTAACATTTTCTGGCAAATTATTTGCTATTTCTAAGACCCAAAAATAAGGTTTGTACTAGCAACCCTTTTAGCATAATTACATTTTCACATTCTAAACCCATTTATTGTGCAGATCCAGTGGCAAATGATACAGTTTTTTCTATGACTAAAGCTTTCTTATAGAAACTGTTAGTAATTTAAAGTAGTGCACCTTGAGCTAAAACCAGGATAGAATCATTTGGGTAAAAGCCTTACAATATAGGTTACAGTGACAGAGCAAAATGCTATGACTTCACTGAGCAACTGGTTATGACAAACTTCTACACACTGCTTTATTATTTATAATCTGGTAATGAATGTAAAAATATTTACCCATTACAATGTGCAATGTGGCTGTCACTGCATGTTTAATGCCATAGAGTGTATGGGCTAAAATATTTGTAGTACCTGTAAAAGTGAAAAAAAACTGCTGTAAAAAACATGAGAGATACAGAATGACCAGAACAAATATATATAGCAATCTTAATTACTGCATTTTCAAAAAAATAAAGCCTGCCCATAAATTGTCTTGTTAACAGGAAAAATGCTGAATAGTATTAAATTAAAACCTTTAAACCTTCCAGAGGTCTATAAAATCTTCTCTGCAAATTCATTTATAAGTGCCATAAAAACAAAGCAGTGGGAGAAACAAGCTTTTCAAAATATTGCCTGCTTGGATTTTTTTTTAAACTATGTTCTTAATCATCACCTCTTATATACCCAAGTGCTGTACTAAGGAACTGGAAGGCAGATTATCTAATAAGATGTATTTGGGGAATACATTTAGGTTGGTAGATTAATACCCAGACAGTGTAAAACTACATTTTTCAAGCCAAATGATACCTAAACTAGTCAAATATAGCTTCTTGCTTCTTGCAGACTACATTTTAGATTCTTGGAATAGTGAATATAATTAACTACTGCACATCAGCTTCACAGGAACTCAATGACTGAAAAACAGGGAAGGCAGAATATGACATCTGACAAAGAGGTGACTTGCCCTCAGTGCACCAAAACTGATCCATCTCACTTTTATCTGTCACTGCCTGGACACTGGCAGCCAGTCATTCCACCAGCCACCAGAGAGAAGAGAACAGATTATGAAAAAGGGAGTGAGTAAATCAGGTGGCAAATAGAAGAAAAAGTCAAAACCCAGCAATGTCAGCTCAAAGCTGAAAGAGAGAGTGGAAATTCAGCTGTCAGTTTGCAAAAGAAAGCAGAGTTCTGAAGGCCCATGACTGCTGGTGATTGATATGTCAAGGCACTTTACCTAGGTAAGAAACATGGAGATATATATGTAAATTTTGCCCTTCTGCTTTAATGCCTAGGACATAAAATACTGTGCATCATCTGACTTTTTAATATAAATTTATTTTTAAAATCATGAAGAAGGAACAGTTGTGTCTTTCCTAAATAGGTGTAGTTTTAAAAAAATTTCAAATTGATTTTTTCTCATTTCTGGCATTACTTAGCCAAGTCACAGAGCAAAAGAATTCACCTCCGGAAAAATAAAGGCCTGCCACCAAACAGGCAGAATATTGACTTCTTCATATCACTGATTAAGGGATTAATAATTCAATAAAAGTTTAATTATTCATCCAATTATTTTGTTCAATAAAAGAACAAAAAATACATAAAAACAGTTTAGAACCTAACATTCCCATATAAAAATGAGCTCACATAGATTTTCAAATAATTTCCTTGTTTCAATTATTTAATAATCTAAAGCATCAATAGACAATTCTGGATGTTAAATTTGCCCTAAGTTTTATGGAAGAATTACTTTTCTTTCTAAAGTAGGGGAAAGAAGAGAAGAAAGGAAAAGACTACCACATGTCGAGCAACAGGCACTCAATATTTAAATAAGAACTTTAAAAGCATAATGTACCAGACTGAAATATTTTGTTTATCCCCAAATTCTGCTTTTATGTCATGCAGAGTGTGGAAAAAAATACTGTATTTCCAAAGACTGATATACATAATTACAAAGCTCTAAAGGCATCATGCCATTCTTATTCAGGACTATATCTTTGATTTTTTTCCAATAATTTCCCTAAATAAAAAATTTTAGTATAACTGGGAATCTCAAAGATCACCTGTTAAGTCCTTAGATCACCTTAGCTTCTGAAAGTAATTCAGAACTCCATGGAAAGCTGCCATAACATCAGAGAGAGGAGCTCTGAGTTCCTGCTACATGAAGGAAGTGAGGTAGAGGTACATTTTTAAGGTAACAGATACCCAAAACCTACAAAAACCCATACATTTGACCTAAAAAAGCAATTCTTCCCAGAATACTACAAGTACATGCCCAACACTATTTCATGTTTGAACGACTTGACAATATTTCATGTTTGAATGACTTCATGTTTGATTTAACTTCCAGATCCAACTAGTTCTGCTTTGCCAGTGAAGGTAGCTAAAGATGTAACTCAAAAATACTCAGATATTTCCTTCAATCAGTATTATACAGCTCTTATCACCTGTTATGAGTATGTCACCAAAACAAAGGAAATCACACATACAAGCAAGCAGCAGATCGTTACAAGTCATGCAAACCATACTTCCTGTGCGTCAAGACAGGACAGTTGTTATTCTAAAGAAAATGCTTCACTTCTCACTGAAGATCAAGCTAATTAAAGAGCACAAGGTGGAATATAGTTTGGAAGATCAAGCTTGCTATGAGTTTAAGCTGCAATCCTGATTTAAGAGTAATTTATCAATGCAGATGGCAGCAAGATACCAAATGACCACAGCTGAAGTCGGTACCAATCTTCAAACTGACTTTAATGAGACTTAAATCTTATTCCTACTAAACAGGATAGGCACAAGTAATTGCATCCTTCTCTTAAATCTTTGGAGCTCATTAACATTTGCAGAAGTAAACAAGGCAAAATCCCACCCTTTCAGGACTCTGAGGAAGATAAAACAAGTTCTGTGTTCAAAAACAAAAGCACCACATCCACCCTTCCAGAAGTTGAAGAACTAGACCAAGCACAGTTTTGTGGGAGCAAGCACTATCATATTCTTTAAAAACTCCACTTAGTACATGCCTACCAGCAGTTTTGATTCCGATAATGATTGAACAATGTGCCTTCTTAACTAAGTCCTATACAAGCAGGATGCCAGACAAAATAATCCAAACCAAAACAAACAAGCAAACCCAAAACATGCAGCCTATAAACAAAGTGGAAACTATAAAAGTTATATGAAAATAATGATACAAGCCTCTCTGACTTAAATGGTGATTCAATAATGGTTTTAATGCCATTATTCATATTTCCAAGTAATCTCTTTTCCCCTATGCAAGCTCAAGATATTATTTACCAATAACAACTGTTCCCCTGAATGCTATCCCTGTTACTTCAGACACTAAAAACCTTTGAAGCCCATGACTTGCACTGGTCACGCATTAGTAAGTCACATTTTTAGTTCTCACTTCAGCTGCTCAATTTAATGTGAAAAGTTTTATCCATAATATTCCAGCATCTCTATCATCAGCATTTTTTTACAGAAACAAAGATTTTATTACTCCAAAATGCAATTCTGCTCAAAATATCGACTGATTTTCCCAACATTACAAACAACTTCCTACCACCTCCTTTCCACCAAAAGAGCAAAAGCATCTCAGTGAGAACAGAGTATCTGCAGGTCATGTAAAGCATGACTGAAGGTACCAAACAGAAATTGTGGAGAAAAAAATTGTCCTTGGAAGTGCAAGCACTTCTGCAGTACAATTAACTTAATTAACCAGACGACATGAATATTCATAAGGCTGTTAATGTCTCCCCCATCCAAACAGATAAATGTGATGTAATGACTTCCTAGTCAAGCATAGCTAAAATTCTGATGAAAACTGCATCAACATTTTGGTTCTTTGCCTGAAATATCACAGAAATTAACAGTCCCTCAGTAATATTTTATTTTCTGAATTGATTTGGAATCATGAATTTATTTACATGAACCACTTTGGATCAAAAGGTTCACAGGCATCAGATATAGATTCTCTCTTGTTCTGTAACAACTGGATAGCTTTTTTAATGTCCTTCCACAGTCCCCCTCCCCTTTCTCTGTTTCCCCCCTCCATACAGTTTCTTAGCAGTAGTTCCCATAGCAACAAACACTCTTGCTAATGGCCAGCAGTACAACTGCAGGCTTCCCCACATCTCTTCCATTTGATTTGGACCACAATAAGGCAGCTCAGTAGAGTATTTCAGTAAAAACATACTCCCCTCTGGACCTCTCTCTTCAGGAGGTAAATTGGTTCAAAAGCATCTTCTTCCCATCAAGATGACTGAAAGTTCAAAATGCTGTCTTAAGTACTTATTATAGAGGCTAAAACCAGATTTTAAGCCACCCACATAATACTATCCTGTAATTCAGTTGCTGTTTCTACTTGTCTGGAAAATCCTAATAATTTTGTACAATGGATTTCTGGTGGAGAAAAAAAAACTGACCAGAGTTGCATCCTCATGAGAACAAGTATCATACCTACCTGTTTCCTAACTGAGTACCTCATGGAATATCAGGAATATGGAAATCAAACAAACAACAGATTGTTTGTAGGAACCTATTAGGAGTTTCTCACAATATAATTGTGACAGCAATCTCCTTTCTGTCTCTTTAAACTGACAAAAAGCTAATGTAATCTTGCTCCTTTACAAGCAACTAATAGTCCTTTTATATGTGCAAACCAAATCAAAGCATTTAAAAATCTGCTGGCTCAGTTCAAAGTGACATGCTCCTTTTTTTTTTGTAGAAAACTCAAAACAGTGATTTGCTGTTTTACTGGCTGTAGGAATGTTTTCCTTACCAGTTAAAAACATCTGAGAAACTATGTCAAGTAGTCTTAGCAAACATCCACACCAGAGAGTAGTGTTCATGCAAAAATACATGTCTTCTTTTCAAGAGAAGTGATTCATATAGTAGTCCAGAATCAACCCTGACTGTACTGATTTGTGCTGCTTTTGGCTAGGGTAGTTAATTTTCTCCACAATGGCTAATATGGGGCTGAGTTTTGGATTTGTGCTGAACACAAGGTTGATAATATGGAAATGTTTTTGTAATTGCTGAGCAGAACTTACACAGAGCCTTGCAAGGCCTTTTCTTCTTTTTGTACTGCCATGCTGGTGAGGAAGTAGGGGGTGCATGAAAAGGTGGGGGGAGACACAGCCAGGACAGGTGAGCCCAACTGACCAAAGGGATATTCCAGACCATATGACACCATGCTCAGTATATAAAATGGAGGAAGGGTGGGACATTTGAAGTGATGGCATTTGTCTTCCCAAGNTTTTTTTTATCTCAACCCAAGAGTTTTTCAGCTTTTAACCTTCTGATTCTCTCCCCGATTCCACAGGTGGGGCAGTGATCAAACAGCTGCATGGGGCTGGGCTTAAACCACAACAGCTCTTGCTAAAGGCTTCCTGCTGGGAACAGCTACACTCCGAGGGCAAATACAAACACCGAGGAGAAGGGACACACAAACCCTCCAACACAAACAAAACCACACCACCAGATACAAGTTAATAAAAGAGCAAGATGACTTTTTAAGAGAGACAGATTTTCATGTCTGTAAAACTAAAGAAGAAAGTAGGGTTTGTACACCTTTCTTTTTTAATATAATGCACACAATGTACTGAGACGCTGCTTTAAAATAGACCCTAAGTATGAATCCAACTGAGAATTCTGCCAAGAAAACTGGAGATGTAAAAAAGGAAAATCTAGAAAATAAAGTTTTCATTTGGTACCATTTCTGTCAGGAAATAAGAGTGAAACTTGATCTTGTATGGATCAGCTGAAAATTATTTTAGTTTTATTCTTTCTCAGCTTCTTCCTTCAGGCAAAGAGCTCATCTGTGCCATTACTATAAATTATCATTACAATTTAAAATAAAGTCATTTGTAATCAATATAAATCACCAATTTAGGACACTTATTCAATAGCTCCCTCACATAACTGAAGCTTTAGTGTCCAGAACTGCCTTTAGGAGCCAAAACTGTAAAACATGCCAGAGGGACTGAAAACAGATGACTAACAAAATGTTACAGTACCTTTCATTCTCACCTGCTGGTATTACTCCAAGAGGAACCGGTGCTCTGACAGGCTTTGATACATATTCTGTGTCTTGCCCAGCATCTATCTGGGCTCTGAGCAGTAGCCCATGAGCAACTTCACTGACAGATCCATCTCCACCAACACAAACTACCCTATTACAAAACAAAAATGCCAAACAGTTCAAAACAAACTCTTTCATGGCTGAACAAACACGTGGAAGACAGCTACCCCACACCATATACATAATGATATTTCAAAAAGCTAAAAAATATTCTTTCTTTAACAACAAGCTTGGGTTTCACTGTCAGATCAGTAAATGTTACCTGAATGCTCCTTAAGCATTCTAATCTCCCCTTTCTATCTGAATAGGAGTAAATATACTTCAAAACTGACAAAGTTTTTCTTACCTTACCACACATCATGCACATAAACTGATCAGAAGGAAGAACCAAACACATGTTTAAGTGCCTCAGTGGAAAAGCTCTTTACATCTTTCAATGCTGACCCATACAAACATTCCAATGCCTTTTAATTGCCCTTACAATAACAACTCACCAAATATTGCAATAAAATAAAAAAACACTTGAAAACAGCTATTTTCATACACTAGGCAGGCAGTTGAGGGATTTAGCAAAGTATAAAATCCTAGTGCCAGCAATCCTTTGCACAAAGGTACTTAATCACTGCTTCTGGAGCACATAATTAAACTCCCACCTGCTGTGGCTATAGAGAGGAATGCATTTGTCTGTAAAAGCTCTTTTACAGCAAACCTTTTTTTCCCTTGTTTTTGTTTATTTAAGTACATGATACAGTGATTCTACAAATTAGTAAACATATTTTAATTATAAGAATAGTAATAATACATTCCAAGCATTTATGGCAGAAGAGTCATAGTTACTTTGGGAGGATTTCACCTAAATTATATTCTTTTCAAATATCTGTATGAATGCAGTTGTGAAACTATGTCCAGTCATTCAACCAGGTAAAACTGGTCAGATCATTATAAGAAAACACTCATTATGTTATTAATGTTATCAAATGTTTAAATTCAATTACCTCATCTCCTTTAATATTTTTCTTCAGTTTCTATTATTATTTCCAAGCTGATTTTTAATCTCTAATTTTTAGGAATGTTTCCTCTATCTAGCTAAACACTGCCACATTAAATTAAAAAAAAAAATACAATATATAGCTTGAAGAATAGAATATAAAAGTTTGAAGCACATTTTCTTCCTGTTTGCAATCAGGAGTCATTGCCTTTCTTTTGACTCATTTTTTGTTTATTCCCAGGCTTAAAATTCTCTGTCACAGTAGCAAAACCAGCTAATCTTTGAAGTCCAAAAAATTGTATACCCAGGAGGACTTGTGTGGATTGTCTTCTGGCTATTAAAACTTTTGAAAACAGATATATTTTTTTTTCTGATTTTGGAGTGCTGTGTAGATAGAGTCCAAGGAATAACATCAAAATGCTGCTAATTTTGATTTTTACTATTTTAGCATTAATCATCAAGAGTTGCCTTTTTGGCTGGAAATAGAGATACCACCAAACACCTGGGATTCCAATGCTAATCAGTGAGAGCCTGCTATCCATAAGGAGTAGAAAGTCTTGAGCAAACAAATTTTACTTACACTTTGAAAAAAGAAAGAGAGAAAGAAACATCTTTCTGAGAAAAAGAAACATCTATTTAACCATCAGATGCAACTTTCTTAGTCAACTGTTCACTAAGGACTGACTAACCCAGGCTACTCTAAATATCCTTGATATTTTAGGCTCCTGACTAGGGAAGAAATATATGCATGGGCATTGTCTATTTCTGTCTCTGTACAGATAGGAAAACCCAGATGAGATAGCAGCATCACAAATGCAGTCTCTCTATTTGTCACCAAAGCTCAGCCACAAGTCAGGGGTAAAAAGCCAAATTGACAAAGTGCCTCAATTTTCAGTGCCCCTAAAAAAAAAAACAGATAGCAAAAAAATGTAGAGTGTATAAGACATCTGCCTGTGGTCTTTCAAAATAGAATAGTGACTGGGGAAATCAGAGAAATTACAAATACAAAAAAACAGCTTTGACAAAGAATTAACACATAAGGGTGTCACTTTCAGAAAGCACTGAGATATAAACTTCCAGTTTACTACTGCAAATCATAAGCTTCAGTTTACTTCATATGCTGTTAACATGGAAGGAACCCTCACCCTCCTAAAGAGAAAATCAAGCTCAGAACTTGCATTGCTATATTGTTTATGTATTGCAATGAATAAAAAACCATGTTGTCTTGACATTTCTACATTTTTGTGTCTCTAAAAGAAAAATGAATAGCAAAAAAGGTAGAGGTACACATGCCTATGGTCTTTCAAAAGGGTCCTATTCTTCCAGCTTGGATCTGGTTACTGGAGAAAGCCTTGCAAGGGAAGTTCTCAGTGTCCACCCAAAGATCAAAGATTAAACAATTCAAATATGACTCAGTGTAGAAGATATTTGTGAAAGAATATACAATCCAGGCTTTTTTCTTCTTTATCTCTGTATTCTTACAAATACAGAGACTGAAACCCTTGAAAAGCATATTTCAGAGAGCATTATGTTTATTTACCATTATTTATTAATTCAAGATACATTTATATTGTCAGTAATTAATAAATACCAAAGTATTTAATGAGAACTGAATTTCCCAGGTTTCATATATATGAGAAACAGTGTAATTCATTAAACACCCTCTGACATAATTTTGATTGGAATACAAGTAAAAAATAACATGATGAGGTTTACTAACCTCCATAGCCACTAACCAACTTACCCATCAAATGCCTGCAGTTCACATTCTTTAAGTACTGAGAGAGCATGTCCTTCATATTCAGTTACTGTGGAAAACATCAATTAGCAGCAGATTAGATAATTTTAAATTATTTTGTCCAGCCAACATAAGGAACACAGAGTAATTCAATTCAGATTATTTTTTTAAGTCATCAAAGCATTAAAAGTATGAGAAGTTATATTTCAAAGTTATGCTAGCTAAAAGGCCAAACATTAATTTTTTTTTTTTTCAGATACATGGCTATTTCATGCATTTAAATTCAGATAATTAAAGAAGATGTTTGTCAAATCAAAATGCAAGTTCTAGCACTAACACAGTTGGTAAACTTCAGAAAAATAAGCATATCCTCAGTTAGGACTGAATTACTTCAGGATCAAAGTTAATTGCCTTTGTGTTAGGATATGCAAATTGCTAAATCAAAAATAAGAGGAGTTAAACACAGAAGTATTAAATCAAGCCAAATACCAGTGACAACAGCATATAACACACAGAGGAAGGTGGCACAAGTATACACCAGAGTTCATAGCCTCTGGAGGAAATGAATCTGTCACTCCACATTGATGTCTCTGTGTTTGCTGATACCCTATATAGTACTGTAAATGCCAGTGAAGACAGGATAAACTGGCATACTACAGATGGCACAAAGCATCATAACTACATTTAGCATTTTCTAGGGCAGCTTTGCCAGAAGAGACAGCCCAGCTGCAGCCACCCATCAAAGATTTTTGCTGACTGACATGACACTTGCAGATGGATTTTTTGTGTAAGAATGTGCATCATTATATGCAAAATTACATTAATCTTTCATGCTTGTCTGTCCCTGGTGCTCACATAGTTCAAGGCTTTTCTCCAGTGTTCCTAAACACTGCTAAAATTATTAGTCTTGATGTCTAAAACAATCACTCCATAGCTGTACCCGTTCCAACAGTATTTCTACAGACTATTCAAAGGCTGCTTGCAAAAACTGAAAACACCCCTATCTCTTCCCATTTAAACAAACACACAAGTATGTGTGAGGATATAGTGAGTGTATATATCTTTTCTCCCAAAAAATAAGAAGGAAAACAAAATCAAAACAAAGGTGATACAATTTTTACACTTCACACTAAAAAATTGTCTATATTCCCTATAAGCTCAAAATCCCCTAATCAGTATCAGCAAAGTTCTAATGCTTGTTGGCTTGAAAATTCTTAATTAAAAAACTAGAGTTGTTTTGATTATATGGAAGGCAGAGATTTATCATTTTGTGGCAGAAACACCTATCACTGTAATAACTTCTGGGAATTATTTACAGAATTTACTTCCATGCAGGGCCTCTCTGGAATATCAAAGCACATTATATAAGCTACCATATTCAGCCTTGCATTGCCAACAGGAACAATGCTTTTATCAATATCTGTAGGCTGTGTGAAAAGTGACCAATATAAGTGTGCATCATGCAAAAATGCAGAAAGGTTCAAATATCTTACCATTGCTTAGCTGTGAAAGAAACTCTTCCCATGAAAATAGAGTTGGTTACCAGGTTACATGCCTTTTTAAATGAACACGATGACATTTAGAAAGTTATGAGTACAGTCTAATTAAAATGGAACAGTAAATAAGATTTATTTTGTAACAGAAAACATGCTCAGTGCTTTCCTAATGTAATGTAAGTTATGCTTACTGTTACAGAATTAATTCACTCAAAGAACAAGGCCATGAAAATAAAGAGGGCTCATGTCTACAGAGAAATCAATGAAGGCAGTAAAAATGACTAATGTTGGCCAGATTGAGAGCAAATCCATCCTCTTTGCATCTAATAGCTTAAGTTTGGAAATTATGTAGAAGAACTGCTCAAGGCTTAAGACTGGGGAATTACAAGAAATTTAAAATCTGATGAGAAAATGACAGAGGATCTATTTTGACACATCATGACAAAAAGGCAGTGAAAAAATGAGATTTTCAGGGAAAACGTTGTGAGAACATATAGAGAATAATTCAAGTAGAAAAAGGACCTAGAAAAATCCAACACAGACATAAAAAGACCATGTCTAGAAAGTTTTCTGCAGGTTTGACAACCTCCAGAAGGGCATGTATAAATCATTCTGATAGCTGGAAAAAAAAGCTAAGTGTTTGAATATTTGGCACTGTTCCAATTCAGGGGGTGAAACAAACAAACAAAAAAATCTATTCAATGTATTTTGGTAATAGGAAGAAAGCTTCTTTCATTGTTTGAGAAGGATCCAGATCTCATACTTGTCAAAATCATTATTACAAAAATATTATTTAATTATTTTTTGACTATTTCTAATGCATAATACAGAAAGATTTTCTTTTTCAATAATGTTTTGTCCTTAAGTGTCAGATAAGAGCATTCTGAAGGAAGGACACCAAAGGTGCACCTCATTTGAACAATCACACATACTCCAAGAACAATTTAACATCCTCTTCACTTAGCAAACAAGAACCAAGGGCTTGGCCTCCACATATAGAAAAAGCAATATGAAGTTAGTTCAACACTTCAAAACAGGGGATGCTTTCATGTGACACCTAAACATACTGGCACTCCTGTCACAGACCAAAATCAATGGGATTAGCTGTTACTGAGAACAGCTTTTTTTCATCCAGCATCAGCACCAGTTATCTGTTGGTATTTACCATATGCTGAGTTTAAACCAATGCTATTTGTCCAACTCTCAAACATTCCTTTCTTTTGTGGTTCTGCCCTAAAAATAGGAGTTTGGGAAGGCTGGTGTTTTTGCTGAAAAGTCCAGATTGTAAGTGGGCATAAATGGAAGCAAAAGAGTCAAAACTAGGAAGAGAAGTGAGACAAGCCAGGATACTGTCAAGGTTTCCTTTATTTATTTTTCTTTAAATATGTGTAAGATTTTGCAAGATACTAATGTATTTCTAAAATACTAGCTCCAATTATCACAATTTGCCTGTACTTGCAGGTATCTCAACAGTGGAGTGAGCTTTTGTAGAACTCAATTTTTGGAAGAGTCACTGTTCTTATCCTAGCAGCCACATCCCAGCTGTAACAAAAAAAACTTACCAGTTCTTAAAAGAGGCCAGATTTTAACTATTGTTTAACCTTAGCCACAGTTCAAAGTACTGCTTCAGTTTAAATTTGCTATTTCACACTTTCTAGAGCTCTAAGCACTTCAGGGATTTGCTTACTGCATGTGACAAAAATAACCCAAAAACTCAACAAAACACAACCCACTCTGTAATACCTTTGGTTATTTTTACTAAAATTATTAAAGTGTAGCACACAAAGCCATTTGGCAGGGGGAGAGGGGGGGGGAAAGAAAACTCTACAAAATTTTAAAATATTTAGAAAAAGTAAATGTTACTTCAGCACTCACTTAGTTACATACATGTCTTTAGGTTGCCATATGTCCTTGGGTAGGAGAAAATATTTCTACTCCAAACTTCTATGCACATAAGAAGTTTGTTCCAAGAGAAGCTACAATGAAGAATAAGATCTGGAAAGCCTGATCAGAGAGGAACCAACAGCTACCAATGTACAAGACTGGCTGAGGAGAGCTCTGTCTTTCAGTACTCCAGTGTTAATCTTTGATGTTCTGAAGTGTTTTTAGTAACCTGCAAATTCTTCATTTTATATGCACTAGAAGCCACTTCAGAGGATCAAATTTTGCTATAAAATTTTTGTGCTCAACAAATTTTAACTTGGCATTCAATGAATTTTATAGATGTGTATGTGGACAAGTCTAAATGCAAACTATCTTCAGTGCAAAAATTGTACAAAAGCCTTCACAATTTCAGTACCTAATACAACTTTGTATGCCACCAGTTTTGTAAATATTGGCCATGTTCCAAACCAACAGGAACAGCAAGATGCACACTTCAACTTCACAAAATCCAAAACAGTTATGGGAGGAAAAAACCCAGTTCAATTTACTTGAAATAAAGTGCTTGGTTTTATTAGAATAGGGTACCATTGGACAAGACTTTTGCTCAGCACCCACCACCACCCTCTTTTTTTTTAAAAAAAAAACATAATTCTTAATTATTTACTTCTCTACTAGCATTGAAAACTGCAATGTAGTTTTCTCATTCTGCCTGTAGGAGGAGTGTTAGGCAGCTAATAAGCACAGGAGTATTTCAACATTGCCAAAATAGCCTTAATTGAAGGATAGGCCATTAAACAGTTTTCTGGCTCTACTCAGAAGTTTCTTATTAAAATTTCAAAGACAGATAATTTAAAAAATAAACTTAAAACTGTTTTTATTGCACTAGTAAAAATGTTTTTGAAACCTCTACAAACTATATTCACAACATGTATTAAAACTTTTTTTTTTTTAAATTGTGACCAAACAAGGCTAAGTTCAGTTTTTAATATGACAGTAGTATTAGTCTGTCCACACTATTATCCATGCCTTCCAGGAAGAAAAATGTGTCTGTGAGAATTAAAATTTATGTAAAGCTGCTGGCATTCCCTCTCAGTTCAGGGTAGTTAAGAAATTATTGCTACAGAATTCTGATACAGACAATCTTTTTACATTTCTTCTAATGTGTCCTTAATCTTCAATTGATTTTACTTCAAATTGTGGGCTAAATAGTTTTAAAAATACATGGATACAGGAAATAAAATTAGCAAGATAATTTTCATCTGCCATTATTGCACTAGTATATTCATATGCCTAAATCAGATTTTATCAAAATAATTTTTGGCCTGCAACCTGAACTAGTCATCATTTCATAAGAAATTTAAGGAACAACTGCAAGATGAGACCTCTTATAATTTGTTTAAGCTGAGACCAATTATTTTTCAAGTCAGTTACAACAGACATAGGAAAAAAGACTAGATGACTAGTATTAATTGCCATAGGTGAAAAATACTGAATCAATAAAAGAATTACTAAAGCAGTTTTTGAAAAAGTAATAATATATTGTGTTGTATTAACTAGAGTTCCAAATGCAGTATTTGCAGTCAAAGGCAATAAGGATAAGCAGTGAATTCAAGTTGTCTCACATGCTTAACTATTACTTTCACAAAGGATTAAGCTATACTTCTGAAGCAACTTACCTGTGACATCAGTTTTTATGTCAGCAAGTTTAAAAAGAGGTGCAACTTTTTCATAATAAATGTTAGTGGCTTCTCTTTTGTGGCTGCTTGGATTAACAAACACTTTCAAGGATTTAGGTCTGTTTTGAAAACCTAAAAAGAAAACAAAACATTCAAGATTACACACAACCTGACTATTTTTACAGCTTAAATGGTTTTCTAAAATCAGAACCATTACAATACTTTGACAGGATAAGTAAATTACAGTCTAAAAAAAGGCTCAATTTCTTCTTGCACGAGCACTACTTATCTTTAAATCACAGTATTGATTAATTTTGTTTGTACAGCTAGTAAACAGTTGTAGGAACCAGAAAAAAAGGGCACATGGCACAGCCTAGTTAAACCCTGATTCAAAAGCAGGATGAGTGTGAAGTTTGAGCACCAAAAAAGAAAAAAACCCAAACACAAATATATCCTTGTTGGAATTTAATGACTCACTTCCAGCAGGCATACGAAAGTAACACCCAACAAATCTGACACTACAATCCAACACTTTTCTTTTCTGAGAGTGCAAATCAAACAGTCCAAAGGAAATTTTCTCATTGTAAAAGAGGTCCAAAAATATAAAGAAATAGAAAGTTGGCATTATCATTTGGAAATCTGAGAATTATTGTTCATTTAGGCCTTTGGAGTAACAAACTCCAAGGAAGTAACACTGAGAAATACTGCTATGCAAAGCTGAACCTTGTCTTGCACATTGATCCCATGAAGTAATTTTATTATTTGAAACATGGCATTTTGTTGAAGAGTAAATAACTCATACTAAACCAATAACAATTAGTTTTCAAATTCCCTTTTCTAGAATTCCTACAATTGCCATGGTTCAGCGAGGCTGCTTTGCTACAAGAAACAAGCAGTAGTGTGCAATACTGCTCTTCTTTTGGTGTTTATTTAAAATACCTGATTTGAACAATTCTAAATTTTATTTCAGTATCAGGGCAGACTATCACTTTCTTAGCCAAATAAAAGCTAGAACATCTGGCAAGTGCACTGTTTTCAACATTCAAGAACAAAATTAGTAGTAGCCGACAACTCCAAAGGGAGCCAAGAATGAAAGCACATCTTTCTGCCCCATGAAGAATAGTACTTCAATTTTTGCAGGCACATGTACCTTCAGAGTGTCAGCAGGGACCTCCTGCAGCTCTTTCCACTTATTCTATCTCAACAATTGAACAGGAACAATTACTCAAAGAAATTATAGCTAAATGCTATTTCAACATTAAAGAGGAAAGTATTCCTTAAGATCAAAACATAATTATGGAAGTCACAGAGATAATTTGTCCATTTATTTCAACACATCAAAGAACCTTGAAAAGAAAACTAGCTCTTTATCCAGTTTGTGTCAGAAAATTTAGAAGAATTCTTAAATATACTGAAGGAAATTATTGGATCAGTTTGCTACTATAACCTCAAAATCATACACAAAAAAATTTATAACCATGTTTATGTCAAAATGTTACACAGAGTGCCAAGTCATTGCACAGCAAATTAATCCTGGAGAATCCTGAATGCCTGCAGTAACAAGCACATGTGTTCAAAAGCATCTCTTTCAAAAAGGAGAAAAAAGAAAATAGGGAACTTGGTGAGTACTGCAGATGTATTGTAGGGAAGGGTGGCTGTTCATGAGCACCCTGATCAGCAGGTCTGAGGAAAGCCTGATGATGTTCAATGAGACAAACCCAAAGCCCAGCAAACCTGAGCCAGCAAAACCCTCCGAGCGTGGGATGGGGCCGGGCCCAGTGGGCAGCACCTCTCAGGGAGCCCTGGCAGCTCCAGTGGGCAGCTCCAGTGGGCAGCAGCACCTCAGAGAGCACTGTCAGCTCCAGCCCACAGCACCTCTCAGAGAGCCCTGGCAGCTCCAGTGGGCAGCTCCAGTGGGCAGCACCTCTCAGGGAGCCCTGGCAGCTCCAGTGGGCAGCTCCNGCACCCTGATCAGCAGGTCTGAGGAAAGCCTGATGATGTTCAATGAGACAAACCCAAAGCCCAGCAAACCTGAGCCAGCAAAACCCTCCGAGCGTGGGATGGGGCCGGGCCCAGTGGGCAGCACCTCTCAGGGAGCCCTGGCAGCTCCAGTGGGCAGCTCCTCTCAGGGAGCCCTGGCAGCTCCAGCCCACAGCACCTCTCAGAGCGCTGGCAGCTCCCGCGGGACCGGAGCTGACATGAGGGAACAGTGCCAAGACAGCCCGGAAGGGCAGGGGCTCGCTGGGCTGCAGAACAAGAGGACAGCCAGCAGTCCAAGGATACCACTACAGCCTTGTTCTCAGCATCTCCTGTGCCTGAAGCTGAAGAACTGCCCCCAGTTCCAGGCCTGCCAGCACAAGAGGGAGGAAGGGCAGCAGGTCTGACACAGAGCTGCCACGAGAGCAAGGGGCCGGAGCAGGCCGCAGGCAGCCGGCCTGGCCCGCCTCAAGGACAAGCTCCACCAAAACCTTTCCTTGAGCATCTCCTGTGCAAGGAGAAGGCTTCTCCTGAAGCCAGGCCACCAAGCCAGGCTTCCCACAACTGCAGGGACAAGGAGGCGATGGACACAAGTGGCACAAGGAATATTCCAGTGTGAAATAAAGAAAAACACCCTTCACAATGAGGGCAGTTAAGCCATGGGTGACATTGTCCATCCCTAGAGATTTTCAAAACTTATCTGGCCATGGCTCTTAGCCATGATCTTTATTAGAAGCTCACCTGCCCTGAGCAGGAAGCTAGAACGGATCATCTCCAGAGGTCCACTCCAACCTAAAATCTTCCTGATTCTCTGGAAACAGAAAGAAGCACTGCAGGTACATACTGCAGTGGAATGTCTTTTTACAGGAATTACAACACAAACAAGGAAGTCTAAACAAAAGCTCCCAAAGACTATTAATACATATAAATAATTATCATAAAGACGTTATAATAATGCCTTAATTGAAATCTACTAACTGGTATTGTTGCAGTCTTTCAGAAGTTATAAAAATATTAAGACAAAAAAAAAAATTCTGTGACTTGATCATTTGCCCAAAGCATCAGTAAAAATTAAATGGATAACTTATAAGAATAAGGACTCCTGCTTCAAAAGAGAAAAGACTTAACCAAATCATAAATGTGCTGTCATGTTTCTTATCTTATTTACAAGAAACTGTCATCAGCTAGTCCTCCTAACACTCAACCCCCCACTAACACCCAGAGCTAAAAATCTGTAAAACTGGCTTCAGTCATGAATATCTGAGTATACCTTTAAAGTTATAAAAAACAAACCAAAAACACACCCCCAAACATACAAATATAAGAGTACAATGGACAAAGCAGGGGGAAAGAACAGGAAAGTACAGTTTGAAGAAGTAGAGAAAGCAGATGAAGTGTCAAAACTTCTGTTACCCAGACAGTGCAAGGTACAGTTCTGTGAAACAGACATCAGGAGAAAACTGAAGGGAGAAAAGCAAACATCACTATCTCCTTTCAATGTTTTTGCAAGTGAGATGTAAAAATTTAACCCTAGGTGGCAATATAAAGTTTCAAGAGAAATCCTACGGAGGCAAAAGAAAATAGACTTTTCAGTTGGTGGGGGAAAAAAATCCTAGATTTTTGAGGAAATGGTTGAATTTAATTTTTTAAGAAAAATTAATTCATTAAACCATTCTAAACCAGAAACTTTACTTATGATTATGTATATTGGGCTATTGCTGAAAAGCATATCAGAGTTAATACATAAATCCCAGCAAGATTTTCAAGAACCAAATGAATTCACAGGATCAAAGTATTAAAATATTCTCTTTATGACTATTTGAATATCAATTTACTTTCTTGGAGAGATAAAATATTTCATTGATGGAAATATTTTTCACAAACAAGGCATTTGAGCAGAGGTGGTGCACTACTGAAGTGATTTTATTTGTGCCAAATAATTGCCAACTGACATGAAAGGATGATCATGACAAAATGTATTACTTTATCATTCCTGGTGTGCACTGGACACGTTAGAACGCACCAAACAACTGAGCTTGATGAAAGCATATCCTGTAACAGCCAAAGATTAAACTTTCACACAACATTATTGTGAAGCTTCTTTAATGTGTTTTTGAATAATAATCTTTTAATTGTCTTTAAACAACATCTATATGAATGAATCAATGTCATTGACTACTGTGTGCAACTGATCCCAGTCTGCCAGCCTTTTGGGGCTCCCCTAACTGGTATTCTGTTATTGTTTTCCCTGGCTGCTCCATTTGAAACGAGCCAGCAGCCTAAAGCAGGAAGGCCAACTGTTCCCCTAGTACTAACAAATGTGCTAATATGCACTAGTTTAAACTTGATCTATCAAGTGAATCAGTGAACCATGAAGGGTGGTGGGTCAATCAGGGTGTTCTGAAAACAAAGGTTCCTAGGGCAGCAGAGACGCTGTGCTCAGACATACATCTGTGCTGCTTTCAGGCCCCGGCCTTAGGAAAATGGGTTTATGTTACAAAAGTTAAGAGCCTGGAATCATGTCATTACCACCTACATTTATAAATACTTTATACAACATTAGGAATATTATACATGAGAAAAACTAACAATATGAGACAGAGTCGTTGATGTAACTATGGAGACACCACTGTTAATATTAACTAAGCTAAGTTAATGTTTAACATTAATGGTTTAATTAAAACTTCATGCATGAAGTTTCAGGCTTTCATATCAAATCCCCGTGTGATAGATACTACAGAACAGCAGATTAAAAGAAAACACACTTCGTGCTATTTTGCTACTTTATCATTTATTCTTAATCACATTTACTGTCTTTTGTTAGTTCACAGAGTTTTTAAGTAAAGCTTTTTCAAATCAGCTGTTAGTAAGTCTTATCTTGTAAAAAAAAAAAAAAATGAATGAGCATTGTACATTTTCTCTCATTTTTGAGTCTGCTTCAACCCTTTCAGAGCCACCATGTATTTGCATGTGCAGAGGATTTTAGATGAAGCAGTGAATTCTACTGACACAGTGTGTCCCCACATGCCATGCCTGTAAATCCTGTACAAAAAGATGCAATGTGTAAATGGAAATCACTGAGAGTGGGGTGTGCATCAGGGCTGACACAAGATAACAGCACACTAGACCCTGTCTAAGCTGCCCTTTGAGGCCTTACAGGAGCCAGCCCAGAGCCAAGGCTCCAGAGGTGCATGAAGATGGCAGTGGTTATCTTACAGCAGTTTAACACACATGTGATGTACTGATCAGATTTCAGGAACACTCTATCAGTGAGCAACCTCTTCATATCTAGCTGGCATGCACTGGAACAGCAGCAACAGCAGGCAGGAAGTAAGAACTTACTTAGATATGGGAAGATGGTGGTACATATATTTTGTTACCCTGTCACACACACACAGAAACAACCATAATAGCAGTCACTGTAACTAAATTCTAAACACTTATATCTGTGTGTGCTCACTTACATGATAACAGGCTTCATAAAAAAATTACAGCTCAGTTAAACTTTGAATTGAAGCACTCTGAACACAAAGTCAAAGAAACAGAGGACACTCACTGTGAAGATAATAAAAATGAACAGGGAAAAACCATTTATGACATGACGTGTGTCATGCCAGACACAGATCACACTGTAAAAAGAAAGCTGTGTATAGGAAACTTCATAAAAAATAAAAATTTCATTAGAAACCTCCAGATAGAGTTTGGTTCATATTATCACCAATAAATTTGCTATTGTTCCCTAATAATTGTATATGCATAAAAACCTAAAAAACTTGTCAAAGAGTGAGGCAAACAAGTAGAAATTGCATTCATCTGCAGAGGAAACACACCTGTCAGTAACATGTACTACCACTTGTCAGAATGTCTAAATATTATTGACCAAATATATATATATATTCTACTTTGATAAATCAACTGCTTTTAATTTGATCAAGCCCAGACACAATTAAAAAATCCTTCAAGTAAATAATGCAGCAGTTAATGAAAAATTACTTTGTCATCAGACAGACTGGGAGAGGAGGGAGGGTGTGGAAGTAATATTTACTGTTTCAGAAGGATAAAACCAGAAGCAGCCAATATGAGTTCATTAACAACGACTCCAGCACTATTACAAAAAAAAAAAAAAAAAAAAAAAAAAAAAAAAAAAAAAAGGCGCCACAAAAAATTAANGAAAAAAAAGAAAAAGGCTGCAGCAAAAACTATAAAAACCCATTACTGTTTCACACAGAAATATCAGCCACCAAGAACTCAACAGAAGTCAACTACATTGTGTACTTTTAGTTCAGACTTAGAAGAATATACACATTAGCAACTGGTATGATGAGAGTTTCATTTGGTTATTTTTATCTGAGTCCCATTTATTCCTGAAGTAGAAGGCAAGGAGAAAAAAAATGTACTGATCAGAGATCCAAAAAACATCTGTACAAGGTCTGAGCTTCTGGAGAAAGACTGAAGCAAGAACTTGAAACAGCATTGCACAGAACACTTTTTTCAGGTTCAAGTGGCTTCCAATTACAAAGCTATAAAACAGAGGCTGCACCTCGAGGTCAAGGCAACCTGAGCTAGAGATACTGCAGCTTTTTTTTTTCTTTGAACATATGGTATCACTGGTCCTGATAGATGGAGAGTAATCTAGGAACAAAACGGACATTTGCTCCTTATGCAAATGTCCTTGCCTTTATGGGTAGCTGGAGATCTACAGGAATCCTGGAACTTCTGCAGATTGAGATATTTCATGAGAAAGTCTTTCAAAAGGGAAAAAGGGAATGCACTTTTAAAGACACATCTTCATTGGGAAAATCCAAAGCGTACTGTAAACAAATAATGCAAGAATGCACCATTAATAACTTATGTTGTTTCTTTAATATCTGCTTGTGAAACTTTAGTAGAAGCACACCATAAATTCTTACTCAAAGTGTTGTTACAAACACTACAATTGTACAAGATTTGAATTCAGTAATCTGGCTCAGTCTTAACAGTTCAGCTGGAATTCTAATAGTGTGTCACAAGATAGACCGCTTTTCTTCTGTAATAAACAAACTCATTTGTTATAATTTGTAAACAGAGGCACCATTTGGAGTTAAATCAGAGTTTGGTATCGGGGAAGGGATGTCGTTTTGGTTATTTAAATCAAAAGTGTGCTGCATTCTGTGCCTTTCTAATAGAAACTACAGTGAAAGTCTTGGATTTCTTGTGGGGCTCTTTTCCCTATATGGTGAAGATTTTTTCTTAATTTTGATAGAGCTTCCATAAAATAAAAAAACCCCAACCAACCAACCCT
Source organism: Urocynchramus pylzowi (assembly GCA_013397555.1). Lineage (NCBI taxonomy): Eukaryota > Metazoa > Chordata > Aves > Passeriformes > Fringillidae > Urocynchramus > Urocynchramus pylzowi. The sequence continues at coordinate 63,622 of VZRH01001195.1, forward strand.
CCAATTGGTTAAACAAAGCATCCTGAAATTGGCATTAGCCTAGCCAAAACAGGAAGATATTTTTAAAGTAAAGAATTGCATCCCATCACTATTGTCAATAAATTTTGTATCAAATTATGCAACAGAAGTCCTACAGAACCTTAAGAACACTGCCACCTGTGAATTTATGAAGATGTGGAAAGTCTCTCCCATTAGGCTCCTTAAGAATATGGAGGTCACAAGTGGGATTTCCTAAACCATCACCAGAAAGTTCCTGAAGAGTTCCCAGAAGTACAACTATTGTAGTACCATCAGATGGTACTACATCTGATGGTACTACAATATGCAATTTTTGATTGCATATTGTAATTTCAAGGGAAAATATCAACTAAATATCTTATTTCTTTCAGAAGCAGATTTCCCAGAAGACTCTTCAGTCAGAATAAAGAAAACCACTTATTTTCAGTGGCTTCCAAAACTCTTCCAAAAATAACATCAATTTATTTCATTTTTATAGATACATTAGTCAAATATTGTCACTTTCCTAAATTTTACACTTGACCATGTAAAACTTCAGAAGTAAACATTTGCCAGAAATAAGTTTCATATCTGTGTCTTAATTTCCACAGGCAAGATGTTTCTAAGCTTCAGTCAGCCTCATGTATTGCTAATAGAAATAAATATTACATCAACCTCAATTAAATGCTTACCATTCAAAATTTCCTTCAGATGTCTAAACCATGACTGACAATGATCTTCACTTAAGTTATTTAAATGGATAGCACAGTCTGTAAGCTTATTCTCTTCTTTATTCAAGCATTTAAAAATTGTGATACCCAACAAAGTACCACCTTTTTTCTGCCCTGCAAAACGACGACGTTTCAGTTTTACTGAAAATACATCCTTCATTTCAATAATCTCCTCTTGAGCCTGTAAAGCCACACTGGAATCACCTGTAAGGGGAAGAAAATAAAAGAAGAGCATTACTACAGTGATTGGGAGTAACAACTAAAAGTATTGTTAGGGCTTCATCACTAGGTTCACATCTTGCATCTCTAGGTTCATGCTTGCATTGAAACTTACGGCACAGCATTTCCCTCAATCACAGGTCTTTTGTTTTACCAACTTTGTTATGTATCCAGCTGTACAAACAAAACAATTTCAAACAGGTTATTTACCCAGCTTTCTGGTGTTCAAAAAAATTAATAAAATTTCACACTCTAAGAAAGACTTTTTTTGAATTCTCATTTGAAAAGCAAATTCTTTATTCTATTCACCTAAATCACAGCAATCATAACAGTCGTACTTGTAAATCATAGATCAGAAAGTGAGCTATGAACCAAGCTGACTATATGCTCCCTATATTTTTTCATTTGATACAACCACTACCTTTTGTGTTTACATCAAAAACGTGTCAGAAAACAGTCAAGCAAAAATAGATAAATGAGCCAAAAACTGTGTTACCTATCTTTGCTTTCATTCTTGATTCATTAATTCAGTTTAGAGGACAAGAAAAACAGTTTCAAAAAAGTTCTTGTGACAGTTAGATATCCTCATCCCAAGGGAGATTTGTGTTAGGCTAAGGGAAGGTTTTGTTATCTTGGGGCTGTTATGTACATGGATGCTCTGACTGCAGATGCTACTACTTCATTTCCAAGTGCCTTTTGGAGATGTATCAACTGAGGCACTATGGTACAGGCCTCTCCTTTTTCTGCTCTCTTGAGCTGCATTCCAATTCTTCAAAACCAAAGTCAAATACACAAACTGAAGGAAAAATATCACCCTTCCTGTAGGTAACAGATTCTTTGGACACAGAAAGAAAAAATTCCCTGCTTTCTTCATAATTACAACAGATCTGATACAGCACACCAAAAAAGGTCCCTTTGCAGCCCAAGGCAAGAATTGCTAGAAACCAGAAAAGTTCCCCAAATCTAGCAACAACTCTGGTTTCTCAATAGCAAAACCTGTAGTGGATTCTGTTTGATTAATAGTTCATACATGCTCTACTGGAGTGTTGGGAAGACCTATTTTAATTGTCACCCAGGGAAAGATAGACAGCACCCCTAACTTCATTACACCACATGAAGCTGAGGGTTTCAGAAAGTCATATGCTTTTTCTGGGCAGGAAAAAGACTACTTTGTCAATTCTTGTAACAGTTTGATACTGTCATTTCTCAACATCATTTCTGGAAGGAGACTATGCATTTCTGGGAGGATTCTATCCAGGAATCCTGGATGACTTCTCCTCAGCCATGCTAACACAGCTAAAGCTCAAGTCAATATGACGTCTCACAATTCTCAAACAGTTCATTTTTTTCCTGTTTTGTACCAAATAACCTGTGACAAATAAAAGCATGACCTTGTTATACTTTCCACATATTTTTCCCAACTTGTTATACTTTATCATCCTAATATCTCCATAAATCAGCTACTAAGTTGTAAAAATGGACTGAAATCATTCCACTCTTAGCAGGAATACTGTGACAAGTAAATGTTGGTGTGCATTGAGATAGTACACAGGAAATTGTCTGTAGTGCATATTTTCAGAAGTACACAGCAGTAAATGGGAGAAAACTCACCTAAATAATTTTTAAAAATTAAAAAACATAAATCCTGAAGTACTGTACTGCTGGAAAAAAAAAGATCAGTCAATGTATCCTTATAAATGAGGGAACTGAGGGGGAAATAATACTGTATGATTCCATTTGAACTATGATTTTATACAAACTCAAAGTGGACATTGTAAAACAAACTTGGCACTAACATTACCAAACCCAAGACCTTCATTTCTGTCAAAATTTGTACTGCTCTTCTAAAACATTTAAGGGTAAATAGTCTTTGTAGGCCTGAAATGAAAAACTGACTGGTGATGTCCCAAATTACTGAGAACTACATAGTTTAATACCAATATTAAAGACTTGTTTTAACTTTTAAAACAGAATTTTTGAGGTGTCTGCTTAGGTTTTTTCACAAAAAAAAATGCCAGCACAAAACCTCAATGTTTTAGGAAAAAGGAAATACAACAAGAACCATCCTGCAGCAATAACTGAGCTGCAACTTTCATTGCCCCAGACCAATACAAATATTCTAAGCGGGCTTGCTTTCTAAATAATTTTAAATAAATCATTCTTTAAAATAAACAATATTTTGGATTTAACTCTTAGTTTTGCTGAGGCTGTCATGAACTCTATTATGCCAATGTAATGGACGTGCACCACATATAGGTTACAAACATTAGTCTATTTATCCTGCACAAATCAAAGCAAATCAAGGCCTGATAAAACACTTTTTATTCCCCACTAGCTTTCACAAAATTACATTTAGTCTTAAGCCAGGTAAGGTCTGCATTTTCTTTTCATGGCTATTTCAGCCAGTTACTTACTTGCCTGTGCATCTTCCTCTTACTCTGTATTTATCAAATTCTTATGTTGCTCAGATACATATCAAAACTTGTGATATTTAAAATAAAACATTCTTACTAGGCAGCACTAGACTTTCAAAATCACTATCTGACTTCGTTGGTTTTACAGGAATACATTTCCAGATGCATCCTGGAAAAGGATATAAACTCTAGGAATGCTGAATTGTAAAAAACCATCATCCTCAAGTTTTTCTAGAGGAAATGCTGAATTAGCTAGTAGGATTAGAACAGCCTATTTTTTCATAAAATTGTAAAGAAATCTGCATAAAATCTTAGGCATATTCTATAATTTTCATATTCTCTGCTTATTGAAAATAATACTATCGCAAATGCAGCACAATTTTATAAAACAACTCAGATAAAGAGAATTTAATCCATGAGCTGTATTTATAAAATATTTCTAGAATGAGGTAACAACCAAGCTTACTTTTTCAATAAAGTATATATTGGATTAAACACTTTTTTAAACTTTGAAAACCGTATTGGCTCGTTAGTATCATATTGGTTGTTGCGAGCAGTTTCAGGACATTAACTGTCCTCTCACATTACTCAGAAAGATATTGGGTACCATCTGTTCTTGCAAGAGATTTAAGTGTACATCTATTAGATATCATGCTATTTATTTAATTCAGTACCCACTTCCCATTGTTGTTATCTTCTGAAAAAAAAAAAAAAAGTCAATTTAATTACAAGGAATAAAGATAATCTCTTCAACCAGGCTGCCCTGTCATCATGAAAGCAGAGAGGGAACCTGCATAAAGTAGGTTACAGGCGTTAGGGAAGAGCAAAACTAACAGCACTTAACATTTAACAAAGATCTAACAAAACCAGAATATATGCCACTTTAAAAAAAAGTTACTATAAGCCAAGGGCTTGTCTGAATCAATCTCAGCACATCTGTCTGATGTAGAGCGTAAACAGGATTAGAGTTGGATTTATCTGCTTGACGCTAATTGTACTCACAGTTTCTGCACATGTCCACTTTTTTTTTTTTCCAAATACAGCATGAAAAAAAGAAAAATCTGCCTGGATAGATGAATTTCTAGGAAGTTTTATGCCCCTATTTATCATCTCACTAATTTCAAGCAATGAGAATATCCTACCTTTTTCCTTTTTATGGTAGTCAAATCTCTTATTTAACAAAAAAATTGTGTCTGAATCAACCATACTGAGCTAAATCAAAAGATGAGGAACTAATATACTCAAATAGAGTTTAATTGTAAATAGTAAACAAAATTTTAATTAGTTAAGAGTGTTAACTACCTCATGTTTACTGCAAAATTGATGAGAATATACACAAAGGAAAAAAAGCAGTACTACTGAAAAATAGAACGGTTTTAAAGAAAATGTGATATTTAAGTATAAACACCAACACTTCAACAAGCAACCACTTTTTGGACTGTTACCTTACCACAGAAGCCCAACATCTAGATGTGGTACTTAAGGACTTGATTTCCATACTAAATATGTGGAGCACATGGAAAATACCAGAAAACAAACATGAAATGTGACTATAATTCAAGTACAAGAACTGGACACAAAGCAGAGTGTTATACTCCCTTGGTCACAAATGCTTCCTACAACCTTTGGCAAGATACCTAGCCCTCCTGACTATAATGAATAAATAAATCTTTTACACATTTTAGGCTATGTTCTCAAAGTTTACTTCCTTAATAGTTGATTAATATAACTGAGTGCAGTGGAACTTAACAGAAATAATTAAAATTTTTAAAAAACATCAAGACCATGTTAAAGAAAATACAGTGATCATTACTTATTAAAGAAGTGTTTGATTATAAAACACTTCTTTATTATAAANGACTATAATGAATAAATAAATCTTTTACACATTTTAGGCTATGTTCTTTTACACATTTAGGCTATGTAAAGTTTACTTCCTTAATAGTTGATTGATATAACTGAGTGCAGTGGAACTTAACAGAAATAATTAAATTTTTTTTTAAAAACATCAAGACCATGTTAAAGAAAATACAGTGATCATTACTTATTAAATAAGTGTTTGATTATAAAACACTTCTTTATTATAAAATTGATCACAGATCATCCTACACTGGATGAACACTTCTTTTAAAATAACAAATCAGGACATAAAATAAAACATAACTATATTAATATAAACCCAAAAAGAAAATAAATATAATTTTAAAATGAATTTATTTTTGACAGTATATCTATAAATCTGTTAAGGAATATTTGGTATAATGTCTAATGCATAAAAACCAGCAGCTATTAGCCCATCAGTTACTAAGTCCATTTTTCCCTCACTGTAAATCAGCAAAGCACAGAAAGCAGCATGCAGCTGATTCATAAAACCTCTACAGTTTTCAGCTACTTATTGATTAAGAAGGGCTGGCAGTGAGAAAAGCAGATATGATCATTCTTGCCACAAAAGCCAAGAAAAAACTGTAAAGCTTTTCTGGCTATTTAGCACTTATTTAAGTACTCTAAATATGAGACAGAAAACCTCTTTCAAAACACATGAATTTTGAATGATTTCTCATTTCAAAATGAGAAAAAAGATAGGTCATGCAACACTTCTGGCAAGATTTGATGCGACGCCTCTTATTCTCTTCTGCAAGAAGAGAAAGCAAAATTACAGTTTATGCTTGCCAAAAGTCTCAAACAGTAAGCTGAGAAGAAGGTGGTATAGCCAGGGCCAGGTTGGGGAGGGGCTGTTTTCTGTTTGAGGATTAGTTTTACATTACTCTAGTCCTTTTAAAAGGTGTTACAGGAGAAGTTTAACACAAGCAAGGCCCTAATCTAGAAATACTTTTCTCAGACTGTGTGCAATGACCTGCTTGGGAGCAGCAAGGAGCTCAGAAAGTACTACAAGGGACTGAAGAGATGCATCTCAGCTTCTGCAGAGCTGGAGAGAAAAAGCAGGGTGCAAGTACTCACTTCACCTTTTAATGGCAGCTATTCACTTGCAGCAGCAGCTGTATTCCTTCAGGGCAGAAAACTGAGCTTAAAAACATCTGACAGGAATACAACCCATTTTCATTCCCCTTCTCTAGAGAGTCTTAGGGAGAAGTGATGTATTTTGCCAAGCAAATGCAATACCTTCCTGCTAATCCCTCTCTCTCAATACAGACACCTACCCTCGAGTCCCCTGCCATGGCTGTGCAGTCCAGCCCTTTTCCTGAAGTCTGGCTGAACCCAGCAGAGCCAAATCAACTCCTAAAGTAACAGAGCTTGCCCACTTTTCTTTTGCCCTGGCTTAGTCCTCTGACACGTTGTTTAGTACAATCAGTTCAACACAAGTCCTATAAAACTAGAGATGCTACAAGGTGCTAAGAAAATTCACAGCAGGGAAGAAGGAAGAAATGGGACTGTCTCCTTTCATCAGCAGGAAGTCAACATGACCTGAGCCAATCTGCTGTGCATTTTCACTTCCAATTGCTAACTCCCCAAAGATCACACAGATCAACAAGAGTCAGCAAGAACTGGAAAAGATGCACAATGGCTTCTCTTGATTCTTTAGAGCTCTAGTGATATCTTATACATTAAAAAATAAATTATAAGTCTCAGAATAAAATTCCACTTTACAAAACAATAATGATACATTCAGTTATATTTCACTGGACAAGGAGTTATTCACTATTCTAGCTTAAAGTAGTCATCTAATTTTAGACTACTATCACAGATAGCTACCTGTAAAAAGAATCTTTTTATGAAGAATAATGGAAATACTTAAAAAATAAAATTCCAGAACAAATTTGTAGTTCAGGTTTCAATTTTTCAACACAATACTAGCCAAGTAATTTTCCAATGCAAATCTCAGTCACGGGATAAAGGCTTACATTACATAACAGAATAATTTCACTTGTTTCTAAACAATTTTACTATATTCACAGCATGGGTAAATCCATCTAAAACTGTAACCTCCTACCTTTCATCTTCCCCTCTTGTCCCTCACCACTTTTCCCCAAGACACCACAACCAGCTGATTCCAGCCCCTGCTCTCCACCATATCTGTTAAAAACAGATCCTTAAGCTTCTGAACATCCCCAGCAAACCATAGGGCTGCTGCACATACAGCCCCTGTGCACAGCATCCTATCACAGCAACTGAAAGAAGGACAGCTTTAGGGGACATTTGGTGTAGTCCTTCAATTCTTGAGCTGGATCAGACTCAAGCACTTAAAATTTGCTTAAGTTTCACTGCAGCTTTAAAAGACAGCAATAGGCAAACTTCTGAAAAGAACAGCCATCCCCAAACTACTTAGTTCTGACTGAACCAAAAGAAAAGAGGATCCCATACTGTAAGAGCATAGTTTAGTACAGCTCAGAGGCTGGCTTTGCTGGAGCTGAGGCCTTGAGGAGAAAGGCCAGGCCTGGGGACTTCCCCTGGGAGCATGACCAGATCTCAGAGTGATGCTCCTACACAGCACCCTGGGTCTGCTTGATGCCCAGCAGGCCATGGAAAAGACCCTTCCTCTTGTAATGAGGCTCATCAGACATCTATCCATCAAGCTTGCATTAGGGTCTTGACTCAGCTCTCACACAGAGCAGTGAAGTACCTTGCTTATTAACTACAGGCTAATGGCAGAATTTCATTAGAAAAACATACTGACACTGGCAGTTTGAAAAGAAGTCAGATAGCTTACTGAATAAATACCTCTGCCAAAAAAAGTGTGATTGAAGCTTTAGCAGAAGGCCTAACGCTGTTCCAGAGAAAAAAGCTTCACCTTAAGGAAGAGTTTCTCCTTCATTCTACAAGAAAGAATTTGAGGGAGATGATGAATTTAAAAATAACATAAAGATCCATTGGGAATAATGCTAGAACAACAAAGTAAGCTGAAAGGAAGCAAGGCAGACAAGGACTGATCCCCATCCTGAAGCATTTGAGAGGATGCATGAAGCAAAAGCTTTGCTTTCAATAATTACATTTTCTTATTAACACCAGAGCAAGAAAGAGGTCACTGGAAATATACTACAGAAAGCTCTACATTTTATATTAAGAATATGGCCCACATACTGCCTAATTTCATAATATGATTTGACAAGTAGCTGCAAACCTTTCATTTTGTAGCTGAAACTTTAAGGCTTTTCATTTAGTAAGACGACTTCTTGTAGAAACTTCAGAGTAACAGCATGGTAAAAAGTGTCACTGATTTACATCATTTCCCAAAACCTCTGCAAACGTATGAATCAGATTAAATTACTGGTCTTACACAGACCAACCATACACCCATCATAAAATGAAAATTATTTTGAGAGATATTTCTGAAATAAACAGAAGACTGGTATCTAGTAGCCTAAGTGATTTAATAGAATGGGCTAGCAGAGCTGAAACATACTAAAAGATCCCCAAAGAGGAAATATGAGCCTAATTTTACATTTCCTCGAAAGCATCTCACACACACACAGTGTTTTGTACCTACTAATTTATGTTACAATCACAGCAATTACTTCTGTCATTTCAGAAAATAAGGGGAAGTGGGGAAACAAATGACCTCTTATGGCCACATAACATTACTGAGTTGCATTAATACAAGTTAACAATTACTTTTACTTGGAGCCTTACTTGCAGATCTGCCTCAGCCTCAAATACAGATTTAGAAACCATCCATATTGCTAAATATCAGTGTTCAGGGAATTCATTATGTCCCAAATATCTGAATTTTAGTCTCTTCTGGAAAAGGTTTTCAAGAAATATTTTCTTCAGGAAAAAAGAACAAGCAGCCCATTCTAAACACAAGTCAATTTCCTTCTGTAAACTGTTGATAATTCGTGTACCCTAATAAGTCATGCTTTTAGTTATCAAAGCATAGCTATCAGCTGCTAGATGAGTTCATCCACGAACTTCTACATGTTTGGCTTTATCCTCATTGATCTCTGGTCTATTTCCTTTTTTTCAGAGATTTATGAAGGAAACTCTGTGATCCTTTGTATCATTGTATCTGCATCTCCTGCACTAGCCCAAGGGCAAGAGATGGCAATAGCACCACCAGAATCCTCTGACAAGCATTAAACCCTTCCCTCACCCCAACGCTCAGTTGCCACTTAGGAACAGGAAGAATGCAGGCTACACCACTTTGCCTGCAGGGGTGAATGAATCCTATTTTGTTCATGTATACCACACTTGTAACAAACTTAAAAGAAAAAAAGCATCAAAAAAAAAAAAAACCAGAATTGTATTAGATTATCTTTACAATATAGATTTTTCCCCCCTTTCTCCTTATGAACATTGTTCATATTTCTCTAACTTTATAAAATATTTTGTCCTATCAAAAATGTAATTTATATTACATAAGAGATGTAAAATACAAAAATTACTTAGAACGCAACACCAAATTTAAGATATTCTTAGTCAATTGTGGAGTATACAAATTAACATTTCATATAAAGAAAAAGCTTACAAAATGCAACACTCCAGAAGCTTTCCAGTATTACAATTATTTTTATTATATAGAATTGACTCCATTTGCAATGATGATAATTCTGTGACTGAGGAAATTACATTCTCAGACTGTCATCAATTTTAATTTTTTTTTTTGTAGCTTAACACTATGACATAGCTCTCACAAAAGATTTGATACCAATATGATGTGACACAACTGAACCAAACCTTAATTTCACTCACAGTGAGAAATCACAGGATTAAGTAACACTGTGCAGTCTTTTAGAAAAGTTTATTGCTTCCAGATGGATGCAAGTTTCCTTTCAGCACTGATTTTATCTTCTGTACACAGGGTGCCAATGTTACTATAAATATAGTCAAAAGCAGTTATAAAGATAAATTATTAAAATATTGACATAAACAAGCTCATACAATAGCTCCTCTCTGCACAAAGTAAGGACAACTACATTAGAGTGCTGTCTGTCTCACAAATGTTCAATACAAGAACACGCACACCCTTTTCAGAAATTACAACCCGGACATGAACAAGCACAAATTTCCAAGGTGTCCATAAAATGATTTTGAATTCCAACTGCGTGCTCTTTGCCCCATGTTGTGTAGTGCCATGTGTTTCCCTGCGTGGTGCCACCAGGACACCCACCTGTGCCCGTGGATGTGCACCGAGCTCAGGGCACGCTCACTGCAGCAGAACTGCTGCATACACACTGCAACACACCCATGGCAAACGAAGATTGTAGACAAGAAATGTCATTGAGCTAATTTTAATTTTGGTCCATTGCATCAGATGCTTATAAAGTCTATCAAGAGGTCTACAAAATGTTTAGGAGAAAAACTAATTCTAGGGAATATCTGATTAGTCTATAAAAAAATTATATATGGTGCTATTTTGAAAATTAAAATACACTCAAAATTATCAGGTGAAGCCCTTAGAGTTGTTTTAATATTTTATGTTGTTATACCATTCAGAAATTACATTAATAAATGGTAATGAGTCATTTAAAATACTGTTTGAAATTTTCATGAGATTCTCAAAAATCTGGAGATCACCATTTTTAATTGTGACAATCTGTGCATAAAGTAGGATAAGTTAATGCATTTCAGAGAATATGCAGAATTCATAAAATGCTTTATGAATAAAACGTCAACATTGAGTACTATGAAATTAAAAATTAAGTATAGAGATAGCTTCCACTTTTATATCAAACTACATTAGTATATTAAGTAAATATACAGAAATCTATCTGTTTTCTGACTGCTTTAAAACAGAGCCACTAATCAAAAAAACCCTCCCAAAAAACCCACCCCAAAATGCTCCACAATGTCTGCTTTCCATCCTGGCATGCACCAAAAACTTCAAACAAACCTCTCCAATGTACTTCAAGGAAGTTCTTTGGCATCTACCACCAACTGCTCTTATCTCCAGTATGGTAACTGCACACACACGTCACATTTACATATCCATTCCTAACCCTGGTACTAAGTACTAAAATCAAACAGAAAGATTATTGATCGACATGTATTTAAAAAAAAAAAAAAACAACTACAAAAAACCCCAAACAAGCCAGTTTCTGATCAGTTTTCACTGTTGAATAAACATGTCAGATGCACTTCAAATCTCCCACAATACACCCAAATTTTTACTCCTCCAAACGTTTAAATGCTAGCATTACACCAATATGCACAGGCATTACCACTATGAGGCTGAAGTAAGTATCTTACTTGCAGATCCTATGAATTTTGCTCACAGCATCACAATCCTGCATATGGTTGCAGAGTAGGGAGCAATTCCCATTCAGAGCACCCACACAGCAACAGAGAGATGCATCTCCAAACTCTTCAGCATGCCCTTGCACAGCGTGTTACTGTTACTATTCCATGCAAATTTTCCTCCATCACAATATTAAACCTATATTTTTCATTTAAAAGTAAATTTAACAAATATTAGTTTTTACACATGTCCAGCCACACATTACAAATCGTACAATAATCTTTGACTTAGCCATAAAGTTAATTAGTGCAAGAAAATTATCACCACCTGTGCTCAAGAAATAATCAGTATTGATATTGTGGCACACATCTTTAAGTGGCTGACATAACAAACTGAAATGGATGTCTTATATTAAGGGTTTTCTTCTGTGAACATCAGAAGTATTCTCAAATATAATTATGGATAAATTCATATAATTTTGCCATAAATAATTTTTAAATAAATATAATTTTTCCATAAATATATTTATGGAAAAATACCATCAAAGCATATTGAAATAACACTTTTTCCCTATTCTGAAGTTGACCAAACTAAACCAATTGCAGTTGTTTCAGACTCTTATCCTATACAAGTCTGACTATGTCTTTGGAATTTACCTTCCTTTCTCCACAACAAAAATAAATATATAAAAAAACCCCAAGACTATAATAATTAGAAGCAGTCATATGAACAATATTTTCAAGGGAATTATGGCTAAGAAATTCAGGTTTCCTATATAGTCTGCTACTGCACTGTAATTCTTAAACAACATTTAATAAAATTAACCCCTTGATATTTTGTTAGGCAAAGAACATACTTTCTTTAAACAGTATTGTTCTGCCAATAAAAAGAAGCACCTTGCAAATGGAAGGCTAGGCAAGCTGAAGTTCAAATTTTATCATTAAGTCTTGCTTGGCACTGCAGACACTGGTGGAATTGCAGACTAGTGATGAGTGTGCTTTTACTCAAAATATAATTTAAATATAATTTAACTGGTTTCTGGTATGTAAGAGCAGCAATATCAGGACAGAGCAAACTCCATCTGTCCCAGTATCTTATATCAAACCATGGCCATAAGCAGATGCTAAGAGAACAGAAGGAATAAAGGAAGCATTTATTCTGTTTCCCACTAGTACTTTTCCATCCCCCACCTGTTTTCGTTTGGGACACCCTGAACTGACTGTGGTTTCTACACATTTAAGAGCAGTTAAGTGAGGCCTTCTATCTCCATCTGAATCCACAAAATCTTTGAGCATTAACAATCCTTAGGCAGTAAGATTTACAACTCTCTTAGCTATTAATTTGGTTTTCAGCCTGGTTCTGCTCAGCCTTAGTAGAAGCACCATGTTTCTTATGTTGCAAAACTGCCACTTACTTGGTCCAGACCCCATCTCAAGTACCTTCCTTTCAGACCAAAAAGTGCCAGCCTAGTCTGCCACTCTCATCCAGAAGCCATTATGTACCTTTATCCACTGCCACCCCTTGAACCTTCTCCAGTCCCACATCCTCTTTGCTGAGGACACCAGACCTGCACACAGTATCCAAGATCTGGTTAAATAACTGCTGGTTTATAGAGCATAAAAACATCTGCTTAGTCTCTACTTACATTCTAATTATCCTTAACATAATAATCCTAACAACAGTTTAAGTGACAGATGACATTTTCCACATGATAAACCTATAATCATACACATTAGGAATGGTATAGCTACAGCTCCTGATCTTTATTCCAAGCTGATGGCATTCCAGTAAGAGATCGATACACTAATACTTACACCACGTGTAATTATTCCCACTCTTGGACTCACTGTCCTGCTGCCTACTCAAATCTGTAAAACTGCCATGCCTTTGAAGTTGTGCTGTAAGAAAGAACTTTATTGCTCTGCTCCCACATAAAATCAATATTGCTAAATGCTAATGAAAAAAACAGTATCTGCTCTAAGCAAGACTAACATCCATATACATATAAATCATTATAAGTTCAGTACTGAATTTCTGTGTGTACCTTCCCCAGACTGTTTCCATAAAACAAGTGAGACCTAGGGACAAAATTTCAAAACCACCACCTGCTCATTTCTATCATATTTAAAATATTAACTACTCAGCAAATGCAAATCCTAAAAAAAATAAATAAAAATAAAAATAAAAATAAAATAAAATAAAATAAAAATAAAATAAAAATAAAATAAAAAACCCTCTTATTTAATTTTAAATTGCACTACAATTAAAAAAAGAAACAAACATTGATCAGGTACTCATTTTTCTGCTAAGCATTGTTTTCCAAACCAACTCCAGTTACTACTAGTCCTGTTTAATGAGTGTGTTGCAGTCAAGTGACCAAGAAACATTACATTTGACATTAAATACTCAGAGTATTCTTTTTCCTTAAATAAAAACAATACAAAATTAAAAACAGACATATGTATACAGTCTTTTCCCAATCATGGTAACATACAATGCACTTAGGTTTACCAGAGAATGTCAGCTGCAGAATCCACAGAATGCAATCACAAATCTGTTCAAAGTTTGAAGCTGACATGAGTTACCACCATCTATAGCCATCTAACTGTTAGTGTATTATTCACTGGCACCACAATAATTTTGATCCCTACCTAATCACCTCACTCCAAGTTAAATTACATAGATGTGACAGAGCAGGCCTTTGGGAAACCCAGAACCATCCAAGTGTGAAATCGTTCAGTACCTTTCTTGACAGAGCATTTTGACAAGTCTCCAAAAGGCCATGCAACAAACAGGAGAGCAGGGAGAGGACTTGGACAGGAGCAACCTCATTTTGAACCACCTTCAGAACAAGGTAGCACATCTCCAGGCAAAGATGTGCTATTTTCACACAGAAACCCAGCAAGTCACCTTGATTTTTTTTCCTATTTGCTGTTAGCAATTTATTGACAAGAATTTTCATTCATTACAATTACATACGCTTTTTTTCAAAAGCCATTTTCATGTTATTTTTAAGTGAGAATATTTATTCTTTTTCTACTATGCTGTACTAAAACAACACAAAAAAGTATAACTACGAGATAATTTTTGAACTTTTGTCAAATGACAGGAGGGTGATATAACAATTAGCACTTAATTACCCAAACTCAGATCAGTATGTGCAAAACAGCATTATATTTAGCCATAAGGATTTATTGCTGTTACCCTTAACCTGATCATTCACGTGTCAAATTTTGTTTTTCCAAGACTCTGTGCTCTGTGTAAAGATCTGTTTCCAGGATACCTATAATTGTGCAGTACATAACATCTGTTGCTTTGCATTTTGAGAGCCTCACAAAGAATACTTTCCTATATTCACTTGAGTGTATGGACTGGCAGAACAGATATATTGTCACAGTTCAAATAAACTGACAACTACAGCAACTATTCAGTACTGAAAAGCATCCAACTAATACCATCTGACATGGCTCAAACCGGCAAGAGCCAGGAAATTCAGAGTTCAGCACTGAATTCTGTTAATGAACTGACCATTTGTTTAAACTTGCAACACACAGGTGAGAAATAGCCACATGCTGGACTAGAGACCTGTGAGTTATACCAAGTCATTGAAAAAAACGTTGCCAGTGATTTAATATACTCCTATGACAGCTAAGTGAGAAATGGGGGAAGGAGGAAGTTCCACCAGATCTTAAATGTAAGTGAATTGTGTTTCATCAAATCCCTTACAGGTAGTCTACCAGACATCAAATCTCACACAAAAATTCAGGCTTACAATTTCAATTTTATTTTTATAACACCTGGTTTCACTGTTCAAATCTGCTTTTCAACTAAAGGGGGAAGGATTCCTAAATTGTATTTAGAATTACAAGAATTCTAAAACTACTTCCCTAGAGAAACAGTTTGAGATGTACCATCCACATCTTTAGTCCATGGACATCATTCTTTTTGAAACAACCTGAACAATTGAAAGGAAGATGTTCTAGTCACTTATTTCAAGTCAGCAGTTAAAAAAGCTTAAAAAAAAATCACAACCCAAAAAATTGACAGTTAATGTCTATGAGACAGGAATCAATTTAGAAAAGGATCCTGGTAAAACACAATTCTATAGCAGACACAGCACTAAAAGACAAAAAGGTCAAATTTTGAAAGGAAACAGCAGATACCACCACAAAACTAGCAGATGTTCCTAAAGGATCATCTGTACAAAAACATAAGCATATGTGAGAGAAATCCAACACTATCACGAAATCAGTTGGTGTCTAACATAATAGCAGTTCCTTATGGCAATATGGTAATACATGTATCAGATACTCAACACATTATGGTTTTTTGTCTGCACATACTGTTACAACATAAGTCATAAAACCCAGGACCACTGATTTCTTCAAAAGGAAAACATTAGTTCCACAACCCACAAATGTTAAGGTACACAGACTACTCTGTTCTTCAGGTTATGTTCTCAGATTTTCAGCCACTTAAGCTTTTTTATAAATGGTCTTAGTAGGATAAAAATACCTTTGGAGTACTGCATGTGCTGAATAAAAAATTCCTTCTAAAGGCAGTGCATAATATAGCCAGATATACCTAAATGAAACAGCAAACAAAAAGGGATTTCTTCTGTCCAATATCTATCTGTTTGGGTTTTACATAATTGCAACAGTATCTATTATTTACCTGCTGTTTCTGTGACATAACGTAAATTAACAAGACATTTACAAGGAGAGGAAAATTGTTTCTCTAAGTTTAATTTTATGGATTCCAACAAGAGCAGATGACAGACTTCCCTGCTTTTATTTCTATTTTGCAACTGCAGAAAAAAATGCATTTTCCTGCATTTTCCAATTAATTACGCTTAAAAGTTAAGATAAGCAGGCAACATTTGATGCAATAGAAAAAGCCAAAGGTGCATAATAGAGGGGTACAGGTTCAGGGATTATATGGTAAAACAACAATCACGGAAAGAATACCAGCATCTAGGATCTAGGATCTGAAAGAGGGGCTAACAAAAATTAGTATTTCTGAAGGGCCAAAATTAAGATAATTGAGAAACTGAGATAAGAGACTTCTACTTTGATAAGGGATTTGACCGCATATTCTTTAATAATTTAAAAAGAACAATAATTTACACTGAGAAAGGGACTCAGTGTTACAGCACTATTGTGGATATGAAAATATCACTAGCATGGGCATCAAAGATTGGTTAGCATATCATTTTCTTTTTTAATATAAACCTTTGGATTCTCTCCATCGTGCTATAGAAGCAGGACCGTCAATTGACTCTTGCACACCTTTGCCCAAAAGGCATAGTCAGGAGTTTTCAATTACTCTGTGAACAAGAAAATTACAGAACCTTGATACCTTTTTTAGAAATAAATTCACATTCTACTCCTCATTACCTTACTATGTCTCCTCTAACTGCCCAGTGATTCCCCACCCTGTATCGCAGCAACAGCTCCAGGGTCCACTCCCAGCCCTCTCCTGGTACCCACAAACCCCTCCCACACCCACAGGGCACTGCCCCAACCCCTACACTCCCATCACACATCAGCTCAGCCCCACCACAGCGCTCCTGACTGCCCCCTGATCCCACCCATCTCCCTCCAATCCCCCTGCTCAGTGGCCAAAGCCCAGCCCCAGCCGCGCCAGGCTTGCTCCTGCTGTGCCAACTGCCCGGTGATGCAGGGCGCGCTGGGCCGAGCACCCAGCCAGGCACAGCCTCGCTCCCCAGGCAGCAAGAGCAGAGAATAAAGAATGAAGCAAAGTACAGCCTCACCTGTAATAACAGAACATGGCAAAGACCTAATTATTACACAGTGCTACAGGAGAAACCAATGAAAAAACCCAACCACAAAAGCAAAATCCATCACCTTTATCCAAGCCTAAAACTTGCTGAGTTTATGGCCTACAAGAGCTTTAAGATAACATAAACCACAAATTCATCAACAGAAAGTTTTGCATTAAAAAAGGCCATAAAGAAGGGTTACTTTCTAGGAAAGCTAAACAAATCCTGCTATTTCAAATTCCCCTATCATCAGAATCCAGCTCACTAACACAGGTAGCACTTAACATGTATCTAAACCTGAACACACAAATACAATTTTCAAGAACTAGCACAGAAACTTTTTTCCTCAAACAAAGATTTAAATATTTGATCTCTCTCTGTGGAGGTAGAGAATTAAAGTGCCTATAAAAGGCCCTATTAGGTATCCAGAGAATGTTAGCCCTTTTCAATGTAAGCAAAGAGGTGCATAAATGTGTGAAATACAAGAAAGAACAGAAAGAATGAAACAACCTAAGTTGTGCCACAAACACATGAACTGATCTGATAAAGGAGGAAAAAACACATGGACAGTCAAGATATTATGTCCAAAAGTCCCCTGAAATAAAGAACAAATTTTAAGACTCCTTTAATTAGTGTATCCTATTTCCATAAATATTTTTCAACTTCCACAATAAATTGTAGATTAGTAAATTATTTTGCAGCTTCATGCAGCATTTTTCTAAGACATTATTTTACAGACTTCCTGGGAAAAGATTTGAGTGTCTGATAAGTTCAGACACCATTGTTTAAAACTGCATGCTTTTTTCCTTCAATTTACACCTTAAAGACATATATTAATGGGGCACATGAACACCTCACTTTCAGTTACACTTCATATTTTTTATGTCTCTTCCTTAAAAATAGATTTTCTGTTTGGATAACAGATAAGCCAGTTAGAGAAAATATGTTCTCTACATGTCAGAAGTAGAACCAAAAGCTTTGAATTTGGTCCTCTTGGAACTTCAGTAATTCACTTTTTGTAACAGCCAGTTTCCATTTCCATTATTCCTGACTGACCGATAGACTGACAGATGTCTTACTTTAGAGATCCCAAACAGACTATTGGTATCTATTTCAGCCACATCTGTTCCTAAATAGCCTTGGCAACAGGCCACTATGCACTCGGAATTAATTTAAGTCCTTTATTGCTGACTCTTTCACTGTTGAAATACAGCAGTGATTCTTTTTCCTTATTGCTGCACTTACATAGAATATCTACAAATCTATATTTTAGGTTAATATCAACAAGAACTATAGCATACTATAGATAAAATTAGTATACTTTATATATTGATTAGTTTTAATTTATTATAATTTTTTAAAAAAATTTATTCATTGGGAACTATATATTCAATAGTACATTAACCTCTGGATTGCTCCAAGATCTTATTTTCTTGTTCGTTAATTAATTTAGAAATTATGTGCAATTACCAATACTTAAAAAAGAAAGTTTTATCCAAATTATTACTATTATTATCCAAATTACTATTATTATCCAAATAGTCAGCCCAGCCTGCAAGCTGTCAGTCAGAGAATAACTTCAGATACCATTCAGCTTAGTACACTAAACACACAAGAAATTACACTTATGAAGTTCTTCAGGGTGATCAAAACCCTCCAGGCTTCACATACTGGTAAAGCACTGGACAACTGCCAGTTTTGTTTGTAGGACAACTTCCTACCTGACATAAATCTGCTGAAAAAGTACAATTATTGTTAATTGGGAAACCCTGTGGCAAACTTTAAAAACATGCTGGAGGCTTTAAAAATTGTCAGAATTAAAGTCTTTATTTAGCAACAAAAAAAAAACATATGCATAAAGAGGATATAAACGATCTTCTGGGAACTTAGATAAATCACACATAATATTCAAATCTGTACTTAAGATAGCTTTCTCTGCTATAGCTTTGAAGCAGCACTCAAAATGAGAACCTCCACAGTTCAGTGCTGGAATATTAATAGAGACATCTTGTCTTTTTCTTAATTTCCATGATTATAGCATAGGAATGCCACATAGAAAGAAGCTAGAGAAAAAAAAAAACAAAAAAAAACCAACTACTGACTGTGAGCTCTCTATCTCATTGAGGCACCCAGTGCACTGTTAAAAGCAAGCAACCAGCTATGGGTCAAGGGGTTCTGCCTCCAGGGAGGAGAACAGGCTCAGCTGAGCTGCACAGCCAGGCTGGAGCTGCAGCCTTTCCAAGGGGGCAGCTGAGCCGTGCCTCACACTTGTGCACATTCCCACCTGACACATTCGCTCCCTCAGACTCCACACCCAGTCACCTGCCCACGACTCACTTCTGCCATAGGCTTTGTTATAACAAATAACACACAAAATTCATAATCAGTCATGCTTATTTCAGAGGCAGGAACTTTGCTGTAGAGTGAAGAAGGAAGGAAGCCATCAAAAATCATCAGCAAGCATGGGTAGCCAAAGAGCTCTTGGAGATGGAAGCTGCAGAACTCCAGGCCAGAGTAAAGATGGAAGTCCTCCTGATAATCAGGCTGCCTAGAGCCCCCAGGAACAGCACAGGGGAGCAGAACTACACATAGATCACTGTGACATGACTGGGCCCAGGCACAGCTTATGTCCCCTGCTTGGGAACTTTGAGCTGCAGCTTTGAGCTCTGGTAGAATCTGGAGGAGCCAATGCTGCACAAACTATCACGTGTAAGAACAAACAATCAGAACCACAGAGCTGCGGGTGATGAACAACAACTTCAGCAAGACAGGAATTCATCTGGAGAGCTATGGGGGACGGGAGGCTAGGAAAAAGGGAATAAAGCAACTACCTTACAGTTCTCTGATTTTGACAGACTGTAGCAATTGCCGTAGAAGAAAGACCTTTCCCTAAAATAGGAAGAATTGATGCATACGAGTCCAAGCAAGAGACATTCAGCAGCACTTGCAAAGTGTGAAGACCTGGCTTGACCTCCTAGAGCCTCAGGCAAACTACATTAGGGAGCTTTTGGGTTGGAGAGAACATGCATAAGCCAAATCCCAGTGGAAAGACTTGTCCAGAGAGCCTTTAGCCATCTCTGAACGCTCCACTGCTGTACTTATCTACGAACGAGATCCTACCACAGATGGCTCCTCCCAGCACCAGTACAGAACACCCCAGGGTAAGTGCTACTGGGAGCCAAGAGTGAGGGAGAGAAAAAACATTCTAGCTCCAGAATCCATGTTTGACTGCTGCAACTGCAGCCTCTAAAAATGAAACTATTCAGCCGCTCAATGCCACAGAATATAAAACCAATTGTTCAGCATATATTTAATATATCAGCATGTATTTAATACATGTGCAGTAAAAGCCCAGATCCTGATAAAATTGGCAGCAGTTTCTCAGTGCTGCTTTCCACAGGACTCCTGAAGTCCTGCCATCTGCTGAAGGTCTGACTGTAGGCACTGCATACTTCATTACCTTTCAGGAGCTATGAAAAGTTTCTGATGTCTGTATGAAAGTAGCAACTGAAAGGGGTGAACTTTTCCTAAAAAAACAAGCAAACCAAACCAGCCAAACAAAACAGAAAAAGCCACAAACATACAAATCCCAAACCACAGAATATACTCCCCATCTCTGGACGCATGGAGCAATACACACCAGAATTTATTCTTCTTGTCTGAACTTTAATATCCTTCAGTAATGACAATTACAAGACAATTAAAGACCCTAGCTCCCGATATATGGCAATTCAACCTACATTAAAGGAGGCAGAACATAAAGTGACACTCAGAGCTCTACACACAGAACTAAATAATTAATAAATCACATTACAGATCACATACACAGAGACCTGTAGATACTCCCACATGAGAAGGAAGAGAGCCTTCAGCATTAAGTACCAGCACTACTCAAGGCACCCAGACTGGCTCCCCGAGAGGAAGGGCTGCGCCCCACACCGGGAGCGGGGCGATCAGGACTCAGCGCTCCGGATGAAAAGCAGCTATTCCAGTGTGAGTGCAGCATGCATTAACACGGCTACACTACACACAGGAGAGGGGTCAACAGCAGAGCATGACTGTGTATCTGCTCAATTTCGGCAGCTCCGGCATCCCAACATGGTTACATGAAATGAACCACAATGACTTCATCTGCCAGCATCTGACTACTTCTTTGCTTCTCTAAATGCTGTCTCTATGGCTGTGAGATCTTACCTACAGGAACTTTTCAGTTCTGTCCAATACACTTCTAAAATAAACACGGTTTTTTAAGCCTGGACAAGTTAACCATGCCATCCCGGAAGGCAAACACGCTGCCTGGAAACTGCATTCCTGAATACAACTTTGATTTCTCTTTCCTGTAAACACTGGGAGGTCACTGAAATAAACAAGCACGTTTAGGAATGTGTACGCAGTTTTACAACTACGTACGTGTTTTCACAGTTTCTAGGAGAAAAATATCTATTTGGATACGTTCAAGCGGCATTCCTTTGCTTCTTAAACTTTTGTACATAATTTGTTTCACTTGACCAAATCATGTAACCACACTGTCTCAGCGTGTCGCCGTGTGAACACCACAGAGAAACGACGACCTGCAACGTCACAAAACTCAGGCACATCCCGCAAAACCATACTCTCCTCTCTGTGCTCTAGTTTATGTACCTGCCAAAGAGTATAAGCCGGGAAAAGTTGATGCCGCAGAAACAAAATCAAATCCTCTTACTGCTCTGCCTGGGGCTAAGAGGCCATAAAAACATGCTCTCTACCTTCTGTCCCTTTCGTATGACCCACCAAGAAGACAAGTCTCTTGCCAGAGAGAGCTGGTTCAGGTACAAGACACTCAAAGCGTTATGAACAAATTTTTTTTCTTTTCAGTCAGCAAAGTAACCTCGAAGGGAACAGAGGTGCCCGCCAGCGCTGCCTTTAAGCACTTCACTGCAATCCCGGTGTAGGTGACGCTGCCCCGCGCTGCCCGGAGAGCCCGGGCCGCCTCTCCCCGCCCGCCGCGGGGAGCCCAGCTGGCCCCGGGGACACCCCGGGGACACCCCAGGGACACCCCTGCCCCGCCCGGCCCCGTCCCACCTGTGGGGCTCTCGGGCAGGATGGGGCTCCAGCGGAGCCGCCGGGCGCTCAGAACCACGTCGCAGCTCCTCTTGCCGATCTCGAAGATGCCCCTGAGGAGCGGCTCGTCCCCCGCCCGGCCCGGCGGGGCCGCGGCCAGCGGGGCCACCCTCCGCCGCCGCTCCTGG
>VZRH01001195.1:99764-164462 GCA_013397555.1 Urocynchramus pylzowi
AAAAAAAAAAAAGAGAAGGGAAAACGAGTCTCCCCGCTGTCCCTGTCCCTCTGTCCCACCCCAGCGCGTCGCACCGTGGGGCCGCAGCCACCGCCGGCGCGGGGATCAGGACCGGGCCCGGGAAGGGCCGGCTTGGGCTTGCCCGCGCTGCTTCCCCCTCGCCCGTTCCCAAAGGCCGCGGCCAGAGGAGGGGACCGGAGGAGAGGGCAGCCCCATCGGCCGGATCACCCCGAGCTGTGGCCAGCCTGCTCCGGCTGCCGCGGCTCGGGAACCGCCGCGGGAGAGCGGCGCTCTGAAGAGCCGCTCCGGTACCGGTTCGGTGCGGGGTGAGACCGCCTGGCACTTCGTAGCGTCTCTCTAGGAGACAATGTACATCTGGGCTCGAAAATTGGTACCGCTGATTAAGGTGCCTTTTCTGCTCTTTTCCCCCTTAAAACTCAGTGTATTAATTTTATTGAGCCTTTCCCTGCTAGATAAATGCTATTGTTATTTTAATTCTATAATGTAAACTTCTATTTAGTTAATGGAAAATACATCACCACCAAGGTTTAATTATCAGCTTTTTAAATTACTCTTTTAGTCAAGTGCACACAATTATGAAATCACAATAGATTTAAAATATAATTCAAATTGATTAAAAAAAAAAAAAAAACAAATCAGAGAAGTACGTACCATTAAAGCAAATGTCTAAATTGTATTGGTAGGCTGGCTACCGCCTGAGCTACAGTTTAAATAGCGTCAGCACTCTTTGCTATCGGTGTCAAACCACCTCTGTTATTAGGAAAAAGGATTCTTATCAGAAGGGATTTAGATGCTGCTGTAACTGCAAAACCTAATTATTTTTGATCCAGGCATTTACCCCCAGAGTCCCACCTTGTTTAAATAAAGTGTTTTCTTTCCTCTTGAACAAATGCATTTCCATTTGAATTAAATATTGATAATTTGACCTTTTAGTTCCTTTAACTAATCAAAAGGAAAAAAAAAATCCAAATGTAGATCCTAGTGCCTTGCCCTAGTGGGTCTTTCCGCTTGAATAGACACTGAGATTAAATGAGTCAAACTTCCTCTTTCATTGCACTCTCTTTGCACTAATTGCTTATGCAAAAATGCAGATTTGTATTAATTAGTAACTCCACTGATTAGTTCGGTGGTATTTTCACGTAATAAATCATGCTGCAGACACGATTTTTGGCACATCCCCAGTAGTGGCTCAGGATGCAATAAGTTTTCCATATTAAATAAAATCTTAGCCTAAATCTACCTTTTCGTTGCAGGTACACTGTGTACCACCTGCTGTACGCACCTGCTACGGGAAATTACCTTCTGTCCCTGGCAAGCCTCTTTCCTTGGTAATGCACTCCTCTTCACAGGGTGTACACTCTAAAATGGGACGCATGAATCACAGACTCGAAGAAGGAGAGAAATCTGATGTTATTTTTAACCCTTTCAAATGAATAATGCTCATTTTTAAGGGGATGAAAGATACATGTATCTATGTAAGATACATCAATGTGGATTTTTTTTTTCTTTTCTTTCCTATGCCTGGCCACATTATCTCCTTTTACAGCATCATTCACTGTGTGCCCAAATTATCAAACCCAAGCCCATTTTTACTTTGTACATTTCTTTCTCTTTCCTTGAGCTGCAGAGCTTGTACAACAACTTGTACAAACATCACATTTGTTAACTGGAGCTCACATCTCAGTTGGATACAGAGGCCTCAGCAGCATCTCTAATGGTATTTACACAGAACCAAACCCATCCCTGCTTGCTTGTATCACGAAACCTCTATAAAAATCCCTCTAGATCACACACAGGCTGATGCACAGCCTCCAGCAGCTGAGATCTACATGGGAAAAACCTTTCCCCATTCTTTCTAAAATCATCCTAGGTATTACCTTTCTCCTGGTTCCCTCAGACTGCGTGGTCTATACTTCACACCGTGTCCCCAAGCAAGGCAGCACAAGGCATTGGTATGATATTTACCACAACAAACAATGTCAGTTGGTGCAGTGCTTGTTAAAAAGAATATGGGGCTCCAAAGGAATATAAAAGATGATGACACCGGTGTCATTTCCTAACAGGTGATACTTTCAAGGGCAGATCCTGCCCTGTCTGTGTCTCTTTTCTGCTAAAACTCTCCCTCACATAAGCAGTACTGTTGCCACAAACACACTTGCAGGATCTGGCCTTTGGCCTCAGTCTAAGCAGTGCAATGGGGTGGAAGAGCATCAAACACAGGTGCCAGCAGATTATCTAAAGCTTTGCTGAGATTAAAATCTTGTCTCAATATGAGTTATTGCATATTCTCTAAATAGAAATCTCCTTAGTGGTGGCTTTAAAAGGTCTGCTTTTTTTTCCTCTGAGAGAAAATAGCAGTTGAACCCCAGGCTGTGCACATAAAAGCTTATGTGCTTGTTCCCTATGGCCATCCAATCTGAACATTTTTCCAACATTTTGCACTTCCTAGCAAAGCTATTGCTTCTGTTAGTGCTCCTTTATTGAGGAAAGTTAAAGCCAAAATGCTCTTAAAGGGTTGTACACAAAAATGGTCCTGATTAATCTCAGAACATGGTCACTTGTTTTAGCAATATCCTGAGAACAAAACAAGAAAGGTTAAATCAATGATCCACAGGGATGGAAAAAGAGATTCAAATAATCATTAAATCTTATTATGTAATGCGGCTTTGTTTTTACCTCTTGGAGTGAGTTCACACCTGGATCTGTGCTTTAAGTGCTCCACAGTGAGCTGGGCACGATGGAGAAGCATTTCCCATCACAGTACAGTGCAACTTCCACAGCTGAAACTCTTGCTAAACACTTTAACTGTATATATTAGTTGCACACATCACCACATTTTAAGAGATTGCCTTCCTCTGCCCTTCCTGTTACTGCTCCCTTTTTACCCCATGACTATCACTGTTAGCTCACAACATTGTGTCAAATGCCTAAGAGTGTTTATCACCACATGTGACTGCTTTTCAGAGGTGCTCCTGGGACATTAACTATCCCAACTATGAGTGTGATTATCCCAAAACTACACTGACATGATGTGCTTCTTCTCTGTTTCTTGAGGAGGTGTCTCAACCTCTAATCCACAAAGGACAGGATAAGCATTAGCTAGCACACTTTGTTTGCCCTCTTTTCATTGCAAAGATTCACACAAAAGATGGTATCTTGTCATCCAAAAAAGCATTTTTGTTCTTATATCACTTCCTGCAGACTGTGATTTTATGGCCCTCCATTGTCTGGGGGCAATCTTAAAATTCACCTACAGGAGGTATGGATGTATCAAGGCCCTAGGGCTGAAACCAGGCATGACCTAGACTGCAATCACGTTCCAAGGATTTTCAAAGGCAAATGTCCATGAGGATCAAAAATACATCTAAACCCCAAAATATTTTATTGTAAGTTCTTGAGCAAAATTAACTTTCTGTGGTCTTTCAGCTGGGAAGATGCAAGCCTCGTTGAGGTGCTCAGTGTCGGAGAACTGACGGCCGAGACTCTAAGTGATTGTGGGAGAGGTGTGGACAAGCTTGAAAAAAGCAGTAGATGAGGAATGGTCTCCACACTGTAGCCTGTCAGGCACCCTTTGGAGAAAGGCTGGCTGTAGTGGAGTTCTGGCATGAGCAGGCAGTGATGCAACAGTTAAGGATGTTCTCCCTGGAGTAATCTTGCAGAGAGACATCCTTAATGCTGAGCTTCAGCCCAAAGCTCTGGGTGGGACTATTCCTGAGGTACTGGGACTGAAGTTGTGTGTCACAATGCACACTCACTTCTCTCGTGTACCAGGTAGATCTTTCCTGATAATTTGTGATGAGTCTTGCCCAGGAAAACATTTCTCTTTGCAAATCATCATCTGAGCCCAGAGAAAAGTATTAGGTCCTAAAAACCTGTAGCTCTCTCATCTGGCTTAGTCCTTCTGTCAGAGTTTTTTTCTCAGTGCTGAACCTTTGCTTGGTTTATGTGGATTCCCAAGAGAGGAGGAACATGCTTGTAAATCACTGTTTTCTCTACAACTGAGCTCCAGTTACATGCCACTATGATAATATAAATATTTACTCATTTTGTCTCTCTTCACCCTCCGAGTGGATAAGAGCATCTGGCCCTTACTGAGCACTTGAGGGCTCGTTTGCTAGAGCATCCAGTTGTTTATGTTCCCTTGAACAAGAGAAATAACCCTGTTCTCCACTGCTTTGCAGAGTGGGGTCACTGCTGAAAGGGGGTGTTACACCTCTGCTTCCAAAAGGAGTGGAGAATTCTCACCTGGTCACTCTTCATGTGGCTTGCAGATCTGTAGTTGGCAATTTCCCATGTGAATCAGTGGAGAAGAAATCTCTGATTTTTGTGTTTCTGCATGTTTATCCTCAGACTTCATGCTGTGGTATTTACAGAATCTTTTTGGCAACACAAAAAAACCTCAAAACCAATGACAAGACAATGGAGAATGAGATCTAGCATTTTTGAAACTAACTTTTAAAAAGCATTGGTGGAAGCAGAAATAGAGAGTATAACATGAAGATGTATTTTTTAAAGATCTATTTCAAACTATCATCTGTAGTTCTTCTGTATCCATGTCATCTCTTGGTAGACTGATGCTCTATAAAACTATCAGTAAAGGGAATGACTACATATTCTTTCCAAAATTAATTTAAAGGTTGCAGTTGTCCAGAATTTAAAGGCAACTGTCAGCAGTTTGTTTGTTTTTGTTTGGTTTTCTTTTAAACTGGGGGGTCAAGGTTCACATCATCTTTATCTCTGATAGATTTGTACTTCTAAAATGATTTATTATTGAAAAGGGTTGGCAATTTCAGCTGCTGTCAGGTTTACTCTATCTCAAGTAATTTACAGTCCATTTCTTCTACTATAGATCCACAAGTAGTTATAAGTTTCTTGGATCACCTTGATTTCAAATTTTCTGTTGAAAGTTTGGGACAGCTCATTCAGCAGGTGCTATGAACACATGTGTGGGAGCTGTGAACAGGGAGGAGCAGTAGTGAGGAGTCAGCCTGGCCGATGGCTGGCAGCACTGTGTTATTCCCAGCCTTGGATTAAGGACTGAGGAGATGAGCCTGAGTGTGACAATGTGGGTGCATGTTACTGAGCACTTGAGGGCTCAGTAAAAGCCACGTGATTTCTGCAGGGCATTATGTCACCGTGTGCACTTGGAGAAATGTCACAGCTTGATGCTGCTCAGGGTGGGAAGGCTCACTCCCTCTGCCTACTTTTCTATTTCTCTCTTCCCTTTGCTCTTGTTGGTGTAGTCTGCTCCATCCTCTGATACAGATCTGGTGTCGGTGGGACTCAGTTTAGGGAACTCTTTTGTCACTGAACTGGCTACATTGGCTCATAGAAGAACTGACAAACACCTTCATGCATGCAGGATAGAAGCAGAAGCACACAGCCAGGAGAGAATAAGGACAGGGAGAGAGGGGGAAAAGGAATAGATGGAGACCCTCACTTTTTCTGCTGCAGTGTGGTTCTGCATTGAGCCATCATGGCTAGTGGCACTGCACCATTTTCTGCTCCTTGCTAAACTATCTGGGATGGACCTCAGAAAACATCATTACCAGGCTGGATGAACCTTTGATCTGGCCCAGTATGGGATCACATTACATTTACAGCATGTAATGTAAATCACTGTCCTTTTCCTAATTTTTTTTTTAATTGTCCTTTTCCTAATTTTTAGCTTTGAAATAATGGCAGAAGGGAAGTCCTGCCTATTCTAGTTTGGATCTCTGAAAATAATGATCCCTGAGAGGTTTTCAGAGAAGCTGAAATCTCCCTGAAAGGCTTAAGCCCATGTCATCCTGCCCATTGTATTGCCCACCTGCAAGGTGTTTCATTCTCACTCCAAGTTAACCCCAATGTGTCATGTGCTTGTTCACTCTGAAGAATAGACACACAATCCTGCCTAGATCTACATTTTCAGCTTGAAGAGAAGGCAGCTTTTGTTTATCTGGACAATAGAATTGCTTTAGTCAGCAACCAAACTAGCGAGAAAATATCCAGACAGGTTAAAAGAAAATATCCCTAAGAACAGGTTGGGGGGAATTCTGTGAAAGGATTCACAGCAGTATTTGGGAAGAAACAGACAAGAGTCCACATCAGACTCAGAGAAGGAGGCATTCAGTGTCCATCACTAGTGGCACAGGACTTCATGCATCAACCATCAGAAGTTGCTTCTAACAACCTTAGGGCTAACATTTATTTGAGAAAAAGATTTAGTATTTTCTATTAATTCTTTTCACAAAGGATTGAAATTGTTAAATAGACTTTATGCTAAAGGCAACTTAAGCAAGGTTTTGCTTTGTTTTGTTTCCAGTTAAGTGCAGGAGAACAGATCTTCATTTCTTTGCATTGAGATGCAAATTAGAGATAATATTCTTTACCATTGTGGTGAGGTAGTTTACAAGAGACTGAAAACAAGCCTTTAGCGACATACAGACATTAGAATATTAAAGGAAGCAAAAAATAATTGATCAGATATTTTGCTTCTTACGGGTAACAGAGAAGAAATGGAGCACCTGCACGAAGTTCATTTGTGTGTATTACTGCTGTGCTGGAGAGATGGATGGCCATGGGGGCAGTGCTGTGCAGATGAGTGGGAGGAGTGGGGGAGGACGTGAAACAAGGTAACTTAGAGCCATTTCTGTACTCATTTGCCTCCTGCATTCCCAATCAACTTCCAAAATAAATGAGAGAAGATGAAGAATGTCTCCATCTTACACCAGCTGCCAGTTGCCTTGCACAATTAAGATGTGCAGAGAGCTACTGCTGTGCTCCATGATCTGCAGGGGCCGTGGAAGCTCACAGCAGTTACTGCTGTATCCTCAACAGGCCCCTCTGGACAATGCCATGCTCACCCAGCAGCAGGACTCTGCCTGTGGGTGCTCTGTCCTGCTCTGGAATTGCAGTAATGTCTGAGCACAAATTTATTTTTCTCCACCTCTCAGTCCAGCTCAGCATATAATTGAAGATGGCACGGAGGGGTTGCTGTAAAGTCAGCCATAAAGTGATGATGATGATGATGACAGTGACCCTCTTCTCCTTTGCAAAAATTGCCTGGTTTTTGTGGTAGAGAAGATGGGGATGTTCTTTTATTGTGTACTCAATAGAGCAAATATTTATTAGATGATGAAAATAAGAAAGTTAGCTCCCCTCAAAACAAACAAGCAAGCAAGCAAACAAACAAACAAACAAAAAAACCACACCAAAAAACCCAACCCCCCCAAACCCCAAAACAAACAAACAAACAAACAAACAGCCCCCCCCATCTTCACATTCGCATTTATTTGAAAAAAATTTTTTTTCACATATTCTAGACATGAAGCAGTAATGTTCTGTGTGCTCCATTCATTTCCATAAGTAATTTCATATATATATGTATATATGTATGTACTGGAGGATTACAAAGCTTGGTACAAATTATACAATTCGTGCACAGAAAAAAAAAAAAAAATCTGCCTCTAGATTGTGTCATTCTGTTTACTAGGTTGGCAGAAACAAATACCTATATTGAGATTTCATCTTGTCAACCCTCCATGAGGTTGGGCTCCTCCCGCCGATGGCGCCCACCAGAAGATGGCACTGAAGAACCTGTCCTGCAGACGGACCCGAGAAGGCGAAAACGCGGATTCACAAACCCTGCCTGTGTCTGCCAATACGGAATCATTCGAAAGGTATCTCTCCTCCGTAGTATTTGCTTTTAAGAAGGACTAAAGGCTTTGGGTTTTCTTCATTTTGCTCTCAAACATAATGAAGAAGAGGCTCAAAGGAAACCACAGCACTTAGTGAATGCCATCTGGTTTGCCTAGCAAAGCACATTGTAGTTTTCTCAAGTCCTCTTATCAAACTACAACACTGATGAGCTTTCAAACACAAGATCTTATGAGCAAAACCAGTTTTTCTGATATAATTACTATTTATAACACCTGTTTTCTGAATAAACAATCAGTTCATTCAAAGTTATTTTGAATAGAACTATAACTGTGACTGAAAAAAAGGCACTTTAGCAACTTCATGTGGAAACTTTTGAAAAACTTTAATAAAAAAGGCAAAGGATTTTCTAGTGACATGAACATTTTCACCTTTTAAACACTTATCTGATATGTACTAAATCTTTCTTTGGCTTCTTGAATAATTTCAGTAAATTCATGCTTCTGTCTTAAAATGCAGAACCGTGCTTTCAGATAGGTTCCTACTATTGAATGACAGCTGAAGAGATGTAAATCTTTCAGATTTAGCAGCAGAGCCATGAGAAGAAATTAGCCATATGCAATATTTTTGGGGGAAAAGTCTAGTTACTTAAGAAAATGTAGAGATTACAAGATGGAAACTTGTTCGCATTTCTGTCTCTCCAATAGCTGTTACTTCTCATGAAGATTGATGAAAATGTCTTCAACACGATCTAAATGGCACTTACGCCTCAGGGTTCACTTCATGTCTTTTGATGCGTCCCTGATCAGGCTTTGTTTTGGGAGGTGTGATGGTATAGGACCATTAACCGTTACCAGTAAGTGCTAATGTTAATTACACTAAGCACAATCCTCCAGTTGGTCCATCTGTTACTCATTTTTTATGTGCTACCTATTATTGTTTGGGGTTTTCTCTGTGCTCCGGGAAGATGTCTTCTCGTTTTCTTATTGGCTTTATTTAAAATATGTTAATTTATCTATGCCTCGGTGAAATACTTAAACACATTTCAAATTTAGCTTTCATTTTCTAGGGATTTAAAAATATTATTTTTGCCTGTGGTTTTAGTATTTAGTTATGGTTATGGTGTTGCACCTGAATGTATAGCTTAGTAAACCACTTCGGCATCTCGTATTTCATATAGTGTGCATCTTGAAAATGATCAGTGTCATATTTTAGGCGAATTCGGGATGTTTTCCTCACATTTCAATATCTCAGTTTGTTTCTTTGCTATCATTGTGTGCAAATTGCATAGGTTTCCGTTTCCCTCCCTGTATTTCCCTTTATTTTTCGAGTAATTCTAAACTATAATTTGTATTTTCGGTATTGTTCGCCTGCTGCTTTACTTCTGTTGGCGCTCAGCTGTGCCGCTGGCTGAAGGCGCAGGGACAGGGACAGGCTGCTGATCTCTAACCCTCGGCCCGCAGCGCTTCGTGCACCACAGCGAATGTCTGCAGAGTCATGAACCGACACAAAGCGGGCACATGAGGATCCAGATCATTGCGGTGTGTTTAAACCGGGGCTCTGGCTGGTGCAGCCGCCTCCCGGGAGCCATGCGGGCTCAGCGGGAGCCAAGCCGGGACTGGAGAGGGAGANAGAGCCGGGACAGGAGAGGGAAATGAGCCGGGACAGGAGAGGGAGACGAGCCGGGACAGGAGAGGGAGAGGAGCCGGGACAGGAGAGGGAGAAGAGCCGGGACAGGAGAGGGAAATGAGCCGGGACAGGAGAGGGAGACGAGCCGGGACAGGAGAGGGAGAGGAGCCGGGACAGGAGAGGGAGAAGAGCCGGGACAGGAGAGGGAAATGAGCCGGGACAGGAGAGGGAGAGGAGCCGGGACTGGAGAGGGAGAGGAGCCGGGACTGGAGAGGGAGAGGAGCCGGGACTGGAGAGGGAGAGGAGCCGGGACTGGAGAGGGAGAGGAGCCGGGACTGGAGAGGGAGAGGAGCCGGGACTGGAGAGGGAGAGGAGCCGGGACAGGAGAGGGAGACGAGCCGGGACAGGACCCGGAGCGGAGCCGGGGCAGAAGGGGCGCGCAGCTGCCCCTCCCGGGCAGGGGTCTCGCCGCCCCGGGGAGGCTCCTCCGGCCGCCCCCTCCTCCTTCGGATCTCCCAGCCCTTCCCTGACCGCCTGCTCTCTGCCTGCGGCTGGACAGCGCTACAGAACATCCTAACGACTGGGTTTGGGACGGTTTTAACCTGTAAATCTGAGCACGGAGAACATTGGAAAGCTCAAGTTTGGGACAGGGGGGTCTCTTCCCTCCCACGTTCAGCAACTTTCTCGGAGCTAAGCAGGAAACCGGCCCTGAGAACCAATTTATTCGTAAAATTTGAGCTTTCATAAAACAAAAGGAGGGTTTGAGGTTAAGATTCAGTTTAGGATCTGGGAAAACAAGTGTTGCAGCAGCAGGATTTCTGCTGGATTTGCAAAACCATGGGATTGATATAGCCCTGTGTTAATGTCCTGTCAAACTCAGAGCAGCCATACGTGTTTGGGCACCCATAGGCCGACAGTTAACACTCAGTTTAGGTTTTGGAAGATGTATTTTGGAGACACCTTACCGGTTATATGTAAGGTAAGGCTGCCTGAGGCAAGGGGAAAGTAGGTCTGGAAACATGTAGTGGTCTTATTCAAATTACATGAGCAACAGGGCAGTTCAGGACAAGTTCTGGAAAATCAGATCTCAGCAGCGGTTTCCTGTGGTGACTTGAGATGTTCTCCGAAACACTCACATAGGAAAATAATTGAATACCTTTATTCTTAATTTCCACCTAAGTCTTGTGTTCCCTCTTATGGGCTTGGACTTACAGATGGAATTAAGGGGACATGAAATACTGAAAAGCACATTTCTCTCTCCAATCTGTCGGATAGTTCAACTCTGAGGCAAGTTCAAGGCTGGGTTTGAATGCTGTATTTCTATTCAGCCAGGACTGCAGGATCAGGTTTATGTGTTTTTGCAAGGTCTCTTCAGTGCTGGTACAAAATGAAGGCTTTACCTGAAGTTTTGCATAGCACTCCTGGAAGTTAGGGTCAATATTTGGTTTTGGGTAGCCATAAAAATAATTACCAAGCTGAAGTTAGGATAAGCTAATGTAATATTTTTAATTTTGGAGTCGTTTTAGCAACAGTTTATCTTATCTATTTAAGGACTCCAGTTACAGAGTAGAGAGCAGTACTATGCATTTCAAAGGGCACACAGGGCTAGTACTGATAGATGTGATACACTTCAAAGCAGCCACGAGATTCTGGGGCTTGGTAAGGGCTAGTGTTAAGGTTTGAAATTCTGCAGAAGCAAGTTAAGATTTGCAGGTTACTTCAGACTATTAGACGGCGCCTGTTAGCTTGGGGTCTGTAATGACGGATCCAAAGAGCTCGGTTGTTTGGGCAGCAGGTGGTGCCTGGTCCCCAGGATCCCGCAGCGGGCGGCGGTGGGCTCGCTGTGAGCCCCGCGCCGGCGCTGCCCGCTGCTCACCGGGGCTCCCCGCAGCACACTGCTGGGGCGACAGGGGCTCGTCCTGCTGCGAATCGCCAAGAAAACCGGCATTTGTTGGAGGAGGGAAAGTGAATGCGGCTGCACGTGAAGCAAATCACCATCAGGATGATTATGATAAGGAATATCGGGAGTTAAAGGAGAGAGAACTCTTCCCTGCCTCACGCAGCCAGGAAGCTGCTGACGCATCGGGCCTGAGCCTGTCTCTGAAAAACAGGACGGGAAATTCACATCCAGAAACACACACGCACAGAGATCAGCGGGTGCTGGTGATTTCCAGCTCCTGTGGACATCCATGGGGTGGACACCCCAAGAGAAGTGCCGAGTACAGTGGTTTCCAGCTCATCTTGCTTGGCCACAGCGTTTTGAGACGGGAGTTTGCCCCCGATGCTCTCCTTTCCATTGCCATGAGCTACGGTAATGTTTTCAGACTTGCACAAGAGACTTGGGAGACTATGTCCCGTTTCAGGAGGTGACATAATTAATCAGAAGGACAGGGATGTCCTCCTGTGGCAGCCGGAGCAGTCCCCAGCCCAGCACTGGCTGGGAAGCCGTGATAACATCATGCTCTGCCTCCTCCCACTCTGCCAAGGACGAGATGCTCAGCAGGGGACTGTGCCTTACTGGCACTGGCATGAACAGCAGCGTGAAGCTGCAGCCAGGCAAGGCAAATTAGGAAATGAAAATCATGAAACAATAGACAGTGCTTTATGTCAAAATGTGCCATGGAAATAGATGGGCTGCGAGAGTCTGTTTTAGCATGTCTCTTCATTCCTGCTGAAGATTTAAATTTTGGATCAGAAAATCTAGCTCAAAGGATTAGAAGGATACTTCTTTGGTTTGTTTGGGAAGTCTGCAAAGGCACCTTAGATAAATGCTAGCAGCAAGGGACTGAGAATCTAACAATTGGAAACAAAAAAAGGCATCAGACATCTTTTTTGCTTACTATACCCTGAAAAATAAAAGCAGTGGTGTCACCGATATGCAGTCCCTGACAGCTGTTGACACGGCAGAGGCAGGCACCTCTCCTTTGGAGCTGCTGGCCGTGCTCCAGCTCCTGAGACCCAGAGCCCTGAGGGAACACCCCGGCACGTCAGCGTGTGGCCACGGGATGTGACGCTGGACTAGCAGGTGCGTTGAGTTCTCTCAGACAGAGAAGGGCGTTTACATCTACGAGCTGCATCTCTGACACATGTATCATAACATAACACTCTCAGAAAAGAGAAAGATTTTCTTTGAAGTAGCCTCCATTGGCAGTTGCCATGTGCTGTGTCTATCCCTGTAACACACAGCAGATCCCCACCCCTGCTGGAGGCAGTGACTCCTGCACACCTTGCAGCCTTTGGCAGCAGCTGAGTACTCGGGAGTGTGCTTGTGTGTGTATAATTAATAAACACAAACCCATCTAAATTGTTGAGAAGTTTTAAATATAGATTTCTATTTAAATCATTCCCTTGTTAATTGGAAATATATTTTATTTTCTGAAAATACTGATGTTACCTTGGCAGAACATAATGGATCTGGCCACTTGGAAGAAGCCTTACAGGTTTATTTGACACTGACAATTTTCAAAAATTTTCAAAATTAAACTTTCATTTAGATGCCAACGAGCTGGTTACAAATATTTGCCCCTGCAATTCCTGTAGAAATTGGTTATTTTCCCCATGTGTGGTGTTTTCAATGCTGACACTTGGTGGTGCTGCAGCTAACAGGTTCATATTTTTCTGCTGCTGTTTCTACTGTGACTGGTTTACTCCTCTCCTCCATTTGCCGATGTTCTTTGGCCGTCGTCGAGGTCCCAGAGAAAAAATTTTATTCACATTCCTGAGGAACTACGACCCATTTTTCAGCAGCTCTTAAGTTCATAATAACTGGAATAACAACAACAATACAACTGTATTTATGGGGCAGTTTCCTTTCATAAGCATCATTCAAGTGAAGAAGGGCAAACACAGGCAAGGTCCTGTAATTATCAGCATCAGCACAGAGGGGAAGCTCCAAAAAGGACCTCGAGAGATCATGGAGTCCATTCCCTTCATGAAGGAGCAAGGATAGCTGGAGGTCTGCCCAGCTTTCTGTGGAGTACCAGTGTAGGCTTTATGGGAATACCTCAAATGCTTTGATGTGTTCCACATGCGCGCCGCCCACGCGGGATCCTCGCCTGGGTAAAGGCAGAGGCGAGGCACCTGGCACGTTTGGGTGTTTCGGTCTGAGACACCAGAAATGGTCCTTTATCCCAGTGGACAGTGCAACTGAGATTCAGGCTTGTTCCAGCATTTCTGTGGGGTTCATCTGTAAGTCCGTGGGTGCCAGAGGAACTGCAGGAGGCAACAGGAGCTACATTCCATTGCTTTGCTCCGAGACTCTCCAGGTTTTCCCCCCGACACCCCAGAAGCTTGGCATGCCCACTGCCCTTCCCCTCTGAGAGTCCTCACAGATGTCCATGGCATTAAGGAAGACACTGCAGCTGATCCTGGCATGATCCCAGCAAGGATTTTCTCTTGGGAAGGAGGTGCATTCCTGCATGGCTGTGATGAAAAGCTGTCTCTGCTCCCACTGCCACAGGCTCAGCTCACCACCTTTGCACAGCTCCAGACTGTTTCAGACAGGAAATAACCCATAGGGAAAAATGACCTTAATTATTAGGACAAAGATTACTTGGCTAAGTGTAGAATCTTCGTATTAATACAAGAAATAATCAAGCTATGTTGTTGTAATTAAATTGAATCTGTTATTTCCTCCCTGCAGATTTCCCTCTCAATCCAATTTATTATTTGGTTGGTTAATCAGTATTGAAGACCCAAAGCAATGGTGGTCCACACGTGATAAGCATGACCTGGAGCCTGACTGCTATTATGGGCTTCCTGGGTAAAAGTGCTCAGGTTTCAGCCTCCAAAAAACCAATTCTGGAGCTGACAAATTGCAATGAACACACATGCATGGAAGAAATAAGGTTCAGGAACACAATGAATGTGCTCCTGCTGAAACAGCAGAGACACTAAGCTGATGTGGAAAAATTGTCTGCTTAGGCAGGAAAATATGTTCTTGCTTGGTGGTTCTGTGTGGTGAAAGCCTCAAAACACATGGGATTCGTTCTGGACATGTTTTAATGCTTTTTAATGTGTGAGCTCCATACACCTTTGGTCTAGATAGTAAAAGTGAGCTGCTTGTCACAATCTGCTGCTTCCCAAAGGCTCATTTCACCTGCTGACTTTGGATTTGGGGCAGAAAGAGGGATTTAGGTGCCAAAAGGAAAAAAAAAAGAGATGCCATTATCAAATTATGAATGGGTGAAATTGGAACATATACCATATACCATATACTCAAGCTCTCAAAAGAAAAAATAAAAGAAGAAAAAAGGCTGGAAATTCCCTTCATAATTTGAACAGAATTTTACTTTTTTCCCCCAGAAGAAAAATATGTTTGTACCTTTATTTGTTTTCTTGGTTTATTTTTATTGTAGCTTTTATTCCCTATTTTTCTTAATATTTGATGACTGGATATGTTTTCTAAGAGAAAAAAATTTGTTTAATCTTCACCTGGGGAATAAAGTTTGTTTTCCTTTGCACTATGTTGTCTGTCCTTTTTACCAAAGGATTGTATTACGTGTGATTTCCCCCTGGAAATTACAGAGAAACCCTCACTCTTCTGGGAACAGAGAGAGTAAAATGTAGTCTGTCTGACATATTGAAATGGTTTTGCTGAACTCTTCTTCAGAACTTGTGCCCCATTTTATTTTAAATCTGCTTTAAAACCAACATGAAACATTGCCTGAGCTCTTATTTCAGTCCACAATGTACCTAGTAACTTGTAGGTCATTAATATACAGATGCATATTTACAGATGCACTTATATATCCTGTTACTCCTGCTGAAACTCCCTTACCATGTCATGGGAAAACTCTAGGAGGATTTGACCACTGTTCTCTAAGAATACATTTTCAGAATTAATTCCAATACTTTTCTCAGGAAGAAGTCTTTGGGTTTTCTTTTAAATTTGCTTTCTACATTTATTCACAGAGAGATACCTGTTAGGCACAGGTACACATTTCTTTCTTGTTTTCGGGATTGTCTTATTTAGTCTTCCCAGTGGATTTGACACTCCCTGTTATAGACACTCCCTGTTCTCAGAGTGGTTTTTCTCTCACAGAGTTGGATGCAAGCTGGACCTTGCAAAGGAAACCAAAGCCACAAATATCATGAAGAAAAGCAAGCAATAGTTATTTGTACAGCATGTACCCTGTGCATACCTATCTTATCCCAAATCAAGCAACTCAGCAGACAATAAAAGCGGATGTTGCCAGGATCTTGCTCAGCAAGAGCCCTGAGATGGCCAAGGCTCTTCTGCATTTTCCTGGTGCTGATACTCTCTGTCTTGGCTGGGGATGCTCTGGAGACAGCTTGCACCTCCACCTTGGTTTGGGTGTGGGCAGATTTTGTGTTTATCTTATTTTGTACCCACTGCTACTGAACTACTTATTGAAAAAGAAAGTAATCTTTGGGAAAAATTGCATGCTTTTAGATTTGAGAAGGTGAAAACCATAGTAAAAATATATCCTTATTGGAGAACGAAGATTTGAGATAGCAAAACCAAAATGATTCAACCCATTTTGAATGAGACCTGTATATCAAAAGGTATGATTCATTGTGAATGAAGAAAAACTTGCCTTAAACCACCACTTACTAGTTCCTGAATATAAAATGTATGCACTCAGATTTAAATGAAGATGACCAAGAAAGAGTCTGAGAAGGACCTCAGCATGAACCTCACGGTAATATTCTATATACAAATAATTTCAGTATTATTATGGTGCAAGCCTTTCTACAGAATTAAAAGAATACCAGGTGTTAGCACCCAGCTAACTCACCAGCGGAAACTGACAGTGAAGAACTAAATCTTCTTCCATGTCAGATGTTCTAATATATAGACTGTATTAAGGGGACAGTGGGAATTGGATAATCCCATTCTGAGCCAAAATGAGCACTCCCTGAGGAAGCTTTGCTGGCTGGCAGACGATGGATACAGTAGCATGATACTCCCATGAAGCACAGCTGTATCCAAATCCTCCTTTCTACACCTTCTGCATACCTGGGTACTGTGGCCCAAAAAGGTCTCTCTAGGTTCTGATCCCCCTGCCAAAGCACAACACTTAAGATTCCACTTCATTCCAAGCTTTCCATGAAAGATGTAAGAAAATGCTGTAGGAGGTCCTGTGCCTGTATGGGCGTGTAAGAGATACCCTCAGCTGTTGGAGGAGCTCTGTCAGCTGCTGACTGACAGACCCTCACTGTGATTAGGTCTAGCCTCTTACTCCTGCAAAATGAATACCTGTGGGATATAAGGTCTTTTTTTCATGTTGCTGGTTGTTATTGGGTTTTTTTTTCCTTAAAGGTAATTTCTGGCCTAGCCCTGAGTTTCATACCATGGTCAACAACCTCAGCACATATCAATGACTGAACTGATTTTAATAAACTATTCCACATAAATAGGAGAAGTGTGGTGTTAAAATGTCCTGCTCCTCAAGACTTCACTCTTACTTGAATACAATGCTCCTAACCAGAGCTGGAAGTAAAGCAGTTGACTAAAGTATGCACGGCTCAGATTACAGTGTTTGCCTCCTCCAGACCCTGCCAAGGCAGATGGGAATCTCTACAGAGGATTACTCTATTAACTGCAGCACCATTATTTTCCCATTTCACTTTTTTTAAAAAATCTTCTTTTGTCTTATCTGTGTACCTATAACCTAAAACCTGACTTCCTGAGGTAGGTGATATTACAGCTTCATTGAGCAGAGCCTGTGAGACACAGAGCACAGTCTGAGTGCTGCTGATGAGCTGCCAGAAGCTTTTGACAGAAAACTTTCCTTTGAAAGCTGTTTTGATTCTTTTTGCTTTATAAATACATATAAATGCTAGATCTCATTTGCAGGCTGCTAAAGTGCACAAAGGGATCATGGCCAGATGCTTTCTTTGTGCTTTGTGCTCTGGCTGAACCTTGTAAACAAGCTACAACCCTCAAAGCAAATTTCGGGTTACGCATCCTGCAGGAGGTGTATGCCTGCTCTGCTGTAAAACCATACACCGTGAGAGTAGATGCTACCTTTGGCTTTCCTCCTCTAAACATTTAGTTAATTATAGCTTAAAAATAAAAGTTTCAGTCTTTTATCCGTGCTGTGCTTGAAGAATATAATATTTCTCCCAGCAAAACGACATAACAGTGAGCCATGACTGAGGGAACAGCATATAAGAAGAAAATACAATTTGATCCATCTATCCTTATGTACTCATGACAGCGAATTACAGCTGCCAGTGGGATGTGCTCAAGAACAGCTGAGGCTGCCTTATACCCTGTGAACAGCCAAAGGCCACAGGGGCACCCAGGTTCTTTCATGTAGAGCATAACTCAGGTCTCAGAAGCGTTTTGTGCATCACCTTCCGGGTGACATCTGTTGGGCCAACACCTGGGCCATCGTGGGGAGCTGTGACTGGTACATCTCTCCTCCCCACAGCTGTCCCATTCTCTCCCAGAAAATACATCTGGGGCCCGGTTTAGCTTCATCCTCCAGGAGCTGGGCTGGCAAAGCTGCCAAGTCCCTTGAGCCAGCAGCGGGCTGCCAGGCACCAGTGCATAGCAATGCCTTCCCCAGGCTGAATGGAAGGAAGAGGTGGTGTGTGGGGAACGCCCAGTGCTGCTGGAGCAGGGGGCTGTGGCAGTGTGTACACCCTATTTCATGCAGCCTGGCCATCCAGAGGCTGCTCTCAGCAACTCTCACCAGAGTCACTCAGGAGCCCTCGCTTCTGCTGCTCCCCTTTGTGTGCAGTGTCCGTGGTGTTGGATGAATCCCAGTTCTGGGACTGCTCTGGGGACTTATATGATGTGTGCCTGACCTCAGCTCCTCTGGCTGTTCACCTGTGATTTTCCAGCCTGCCTTTCCTCAAGCTGCTGTGCAAAACAGAAGCTTTGCCCCCTGAGGACTCTGGGTTTGTGTCATCCAGACATACACATCTCACCACACATCACCTGGGCTGCTGTTGCTGCTGCCCATCCTGGCCCTTCTAGGGAGGTCCTGCTTGTCCAGTCTCTGCTTCTGCTTGGTATTCTTAGCCAGAGACACTTTCTGGAAAAGGGCAGTCCTATGAGCAGTTTCCTATGGATTTAC
Organism: Urocynchramus pylzowi; assembly: GCA_013397555.1. NCBI lineage: Eukaryota > Metazoa > Chordata > Aves > Passeriformes > Fringillidae > Urocynchramus > Urocynchramus pylzowi. The sequence goes on from VZRH01001195.1 coordinate 118,106, forward strand.
TTGTGTGCATTTGTGTCTGCTGAGTTGCAAGTTCTGTTTAAAACAATTTTTTGTGAACAGGGCGTTCAGAACATCCCTCTCCAGAGTGGCCTCCCGAGTTTCTAGCAAGGGGTGGACTCTTACATCACATCTCTTGCTTAGGTAATTAATAGGCCTCTCCCCTTTCCTGTGAAATGCGGGAACTTAATTTTATGTCTTATAATGGGGCAGAAATAAGTCAGAGGCTCAAGAGCAGCTCGGGAAGGAGGGGAAAAAGGTGATGGTGTGCACAGATCCTGGTTTCCTTAGGAAAACAGCCCAGAAACAGGATGAAGGTATATATAGAAAGAGACTTGCAGTTTTATCTCCTTTATGATAAAGCAGTGCCATGGAAAGTAGCTGGGTGCAGGGAAAGTGGCTTTTCAGGACGTTAAGTTTCCTGCAGTGTCCAAGCGGGGACAATGTGTTTTTTAGCTGGGTAAAAGAGCTGTTTCAAAAGGCCTTTCCTCTCCTCCAAGGCCTCACAGCCCCTCCTGTGTTTCTGAGATTGCATCTGGAAGGAAACAAAAGATGCAAACACCAGACCCAGCGTGCTAACTGAAAAAGATATTTTTTCAGTCAAGCAGATGGTGAATAGAAACCTGCCATAGCAACGAGCTTACGCAACCCTTCCCAGCCCGTGTGTGCCTGGTCAATGCAAACTGCCAGATAGAGCAGCGAGATGGAGCTGGGCACAACAGCCCCTGCTATTAAAACAGTGACCCCAGGAGCACACAGAAATTTATAACGAACTTGTGAAGGAGACATAAAAGTGCAAACACGGTGATGTAATCTGAGGGCTGCTCCAAGAAGCTACAGTTATGGCTTCTGTTCATTTGTAGGGCCCCCCAAAGCCTATGAATCACCACCAGTGACATGAACAAGGCCTCTGTGGGAGCACAAGTCAGCCAGAGGTAACAGTGGGGGCTGCTGGAAGCTGCTCAGGCTGCGGCTCAGCTGGAGGAACGGGAAGAGACAGCGAGGCAGCCACCACCTGGCTCTGCTTCTGGGTACGGGGAAAAGCTGCAGAAGGAAAGGTGAGGAGGCAAAGCTGTGAGTAAAGAGGAAGATGGTGAGGCTGAAGAGAGCATGAGGCAAATCACCACGGTGGAGATGGGATTGCCACAGCGCTGTGCAGGGATCAAGCCACAAAAGCACTTTTGGACATGCTGGTCCCAGGTGGACATCAGATGGCACTGAAACCCAAGGCACAATACCTTTAGCTTGTCCTGACTCCTTCCAGCAGGATGGCCAGGAGATATGTGAGGAGGAGGGCAGCTAAAGGAGAAGAGGCAGCCCAGATATTTGTCCATCTCCTCTGTTATGACATGCTAGAAATTAATTATGTGGATTAATTGTTTACCACAAGGACCTGAGTCGTAAGACAGGATTTAATGTTGGATGGCAGACAGCTTCAGCTGGGATCTTCAGTGCATTACGTTTGCCACCTCCTATTTATTCAGGCCTCACCTAAAAATTGTGGGTATTTCAGAGGATAAGTGAAAGATAAGTACTGTTCAGTGCAGCCTTGTTTAACTCATCTGGATCTGTTATCCTGTGCAGAAAAATATATATAAAGTTTGAATTTTTCTGAGGTGTTAGAGGGTATTTTCTATTGAAGGGATAACAGGTTCCAGTGTGGCAAAGATTGGCATTTGAGTTTTAGATATTCGAAGAAAAACTATAGATTTTACTGCTAGTTTTCTAACTCTCACTTCTTTTTTCCCTACATTTAAAAACTTTTATTTAAAACAGTCACTTGGGCCTCTCACATGGGTTGCATATACTGACAGCAACTCTCCCGTGTCCACATCTTTCCTTATAGAATCGTATTTTTGATTGACTTCCATACAGCAGAAGCTCCCAGAGGATCTCCTTGAACCATATGGGTCCTATCTTTTGACATAACAATTATTGCCTGATAATAGCACAATAGCAATAGCAGCATGTTTGGGAATCAACAGTGAAATACTAATGAATGTTAATGCATTGTTTTAATTTACTACATTTGTTGTGTTGATGTACTTATTAACCTTCAGGTCTGTGGTTAATAAGGCATTCTATTTTAAGGTATTATTATCTGGGGGAAGAAGAGAAAAACAACGCTGATGAAGTTAGACCATTTGCTCTTCATTTCATTCACACTTTGGTAATTGACAGCAGATTTACCCGCTGACCCACAGACTGAAGGGACAACAATGCAATTTTAATAACACAGTGAGAGAGGGACAGTTTTAAAAAGAGACAGCATAGTTTATTTTAGCAGTGCAAAGGACACTATGGCCAGGAATGCCACCCACTGCACGGGGCAGCCCAAGGACTCTCCTGGTCCCAGGAGCCCTGCCCTGAGCCCAGAGCACGCCCAGCAAAGCCAGCGGCCACCATGGCCCAGCTGCAGGACAAAACCAACAGTGAGGGGGCACAAGGCTGTCCTGCAGTGCACATGGGGAAAGGCCTCTTCCTCCCTGCTTAAATTACTCCCTCCCAATTCTTCTGCCATTTCATTGTCACATACAGCCACACTGGTGTACATATGCCCTGGTCCTATGCACTCTGCTTGGTTCATTTAACTGGCATAGGATTTGGGAGTTCTCAAGGGAGGACAGAGGGATTTCACAGGGAAAAGAAACATCCTTAAGGCTCCTTCCTCTCATCCCCCTTTCCAGAAAACTTTTCCACTCTCAATGAGATTTATGGGGGTACACAAGTGATATATTAAAGAATATAACTTTCACTGACAAGCCTATTTAAAAATTTCCCTCTTAGTGACTTTTATTGCCGTGGTAAGGAAAGCAGCATCCTCATCTACATTAGCACGGAAAATGCCCTGAAAAACTGGAAAGATGGAGTGTAATTTTTCAAGCACAAACTGTGTGTGTCTGTCAGAGGCCTTGCTCCAGCTTAACAACCTTGCTCAGCCTCATCTGTGACCCCACTCCCCTTGCCTGGGCCCTATTTAAGCACAGCCAGAGATCACTGCTCCTTCCCTAGGTGATGCTGTAGAATGCTGCTCTCAGCCCTGATGGTTTTCTGCCTTTGCACTGCCCACAACCCTACCAAGGAGGAAAGTTAAACCTCTCCAATGTTTTGGAAAGAAATGGTAAGGTAAAGAAGAGCTTCACAAATTGGTTTCCTAAGTAAATCCCCTTTCTTTATGGGTAAAAAGATTGCACTTCAGGTCTTGAATTGTATACTTATGCTTTGTTATTTGAAACAGCTAAAGAACACTTGGTTTGCATTAGAATTTGGATGTCTAATGCACTTGGATTAATTTGGAGACCTCTCTTTGAAGCTTTCACTGTAATTCCATCAACAAAATGCATTTGGTGTTTGAGTTTCATATGTAAGTAGGCTCTGTGGTTCCCAGGAGAAAGTTATGTGGTTTTTTTTCCCCATTAACATTTCTTTTAAAATTTTTCATTTCAGAGAAAGGAAAAGTTCCTTGCATGCAGGGTGAAGGGCCTGGATTTTATATCACAGTTTACAGAAGTATATATGCACATGAAGCAGAATCTGCCATTTCCTCCAGTTCTTATGGTAGGGCAGCTGAAGGAAAGGGGAGAAAATAAACAACAAAGGTAGGAGGGCATTTCAGTTCATTGAATAGCTAAGCTGTTCTAGATACTAAATGTTCTCTTTTCTGAAATGGGAAAGCCATGTTCCTGTTAAAGCAGTAACCCTGAAAGAAGATATTTCCCTCTACCTTGTGTCTGTGTTTGGGTGTTTCTCTTTAGGGACCATGCCTGCACCCCCCTACTCAAGCATCTCTCTGGGCAAAATCTGTGTCCTTCTCTTAAGCTTAGAAACTCCTGCTCAAAGGCTGTGCTTGAACCATAGCCTCAGGTTTTACACTGAGACTGCAAAGTTTTGGGACAGGAACACACATTCAGTATTCATCTGGGGGCTAAATAATGTGCCTTGATAATACTGGAGCCCACCATTGTGTTAGTTGCTGTATGCATACTGAGATTTTTATTTCTGTTCACAAATGCCAGCAGAAGAATGAGCATGGTGGAACAGAACCCCTGTATTCATTACACTGGACTCTCCTTTTGTATTATCCCTTCTCATTCCTATTTCCTCTGAGGCAGCCCTTTATTATATACCCTGCTGGTGCAATTAATGAGAAAAGTTCTACTTGTGCTGACTAATGCAGAAACCCCCAACTTTCCAGCAGCCACTGTGGGAAGGAAAGGTATCTGTGTGCTTTGTCTCTTGGAACAGGGATAGCTGCAGCCTAAAAGTGTTGGTATTTGGTCTGTGCTCAGGAAGTCCACCTTAATCCACACAGGTTTCCATGAAAAACAGTCATATTGTCAAGTTGCCATTCTTATTACAAATACTATGACCCTTCAAAAAACTTTAGACATAATATAACTCTAAACAGATAGAGTTTGGTACAGAACACAACTATAAAATATTTAATAACCTATTTTCCCCATAAAGTAGTCTAAAAAGAAATGCACAAATATTTCCTTTGAAGTTTTTTTTTTCCTTAAAGCCTTTTAGGTATGTGCATTATACAACTACCACCTCACTCTTTTCAGAGGTATGTACACAGTATGTTGCTTTTTCTTTAAAATCTTTGATTCCTTGGAAATTTTATTAATCCATGGAAGAGAAACATCTACAGTTCAGTAAGGTTTTCTTGTAATTCCTTATTCATTTCCACCTAGATTCCAGTGCCTGTCCCCAGCACAGGCTGGCACAGCATTCTTTCATCACTTTTCAAAGTATCCTCCAGGTTTTTGAAGATCTGACCTGCATCAAGCAATAGCATAATAATAATAGTGGTATTATTGATTTGCAAATAATAGTGGTATTATTGATTTGCTCTACAGTGTGCCAGGTTGACTAGGGAAACATATCAAGGGTTATTTTCACAGTGCTTAGAAAATAGACCAGTGTATCAGTAGACCTCAGATAACACTAGAAATGTAGCCCCATGTCTATTTCCCCTGCTCTTAATTTTTCCTGTTGTTAGGACTGGGATGTAAAGGTTCCCTCACTGTGCTCTTTTGTGCACAGAATTGTTTGCTTTCTGCTTTAAAGTTTGACAAAGAAACGTCAGTCCAAATCCTTGGATAACTCTGAATAAGGTAGTTGATGTGTGAATTCCAGGTTCATCACACTGCCAGGTAAAGGTATCTCAGTGAAGACCAAACCTTAGGTTTTTGTGTTTGAAGTCTGGAAGGAAGTGAGTGATCCTGGTGTTTGAGACAGAAGTCTGCTGTTTAGCAGCTCCTCTGTGTGTTTATGCTCTCAGTAGTTTGACTCTTGCCACTTCTTCATCCTGTGGGAAATTGTGTAGGAAAGGACTGACCACTTGCTTGGTTCTGCTGTGTAACTGTGCACAAGCTGCTCAACTCTTACTTTGTTACTTGGAGGAAACACCTGAGTGCAGCTCTAAGTACCAGACAGATGAGCTTTGTTAAAAGCCAACAAAAAGGTTTAAAGCTCCACTAGCCGAAATGGATTCATGCAGATTTAAACTTCCAAGGTAACCAAGTGTTACAAAACACAAACCAATGTAACCAGTGAGGTTTTGTAGAACTGGAGTCATTAGAGGGAAAAAAGTCTAGTCAAAAAACCATCAAGAGTGTTATTATCAAACAGATTGATAAGGCTCCTGTCCATCAGAAAGGGATGTGACAGTATACAGCAGTATTTTGTCATTCACATATCAAAAAGCAAAACCCATTCTTCACAGCAGTCCTGTGACAACACTCCATCATTGCTATATATTTGGAACAGAAGTCACACTTTTCACAGCTTTCTCTGGAACAGGCAAATAAAACTGGGTGTATTTATAGTCCCTTGAAGAATACAAGCACTGATATTTAAAGTGCAGTTGGTGATTCATGGAAAACTGATAAACATTAATTTCAAAACAATGGTATGGAGTGCTCTCATTGTGCTGCCTTTAGCTGCCTTTTCTTCTATCTTGCCTCTTAGTCATACATCCTGAAACACCCTGAGGTCTTCCCTATGGCAGAATCTATTTGTGTTATGTGTATCAGTATTCTTTTCAGGTTACTTGTGTTCTTAACATTGTCCTTAATATGCCTGTGAAATAATAATTCTGTCTCTAAAATATGAATTTGTGAACGTCTCAGACATGCCAGTAGACTAGCACTATCACAAAAATTGTTACTAGCCTAAGTGACACCTGCTTTTGCAGTTTTACAGACTATAGGAATTTTAGACAAGAAAATTACTTTTAACTGGTCTTTTTGTACTACAGCTCAGGGATATTTTTTTTTTTTTTTACTGCCTGTGCCTTGTCTGTCTTGAATAAATATAAGCTGCCAGAATGGACAAACCAGATTCTTTTTTAAGCATTTAGTACTGTGAAAAAGATGGTTGTATTCACTTGAACTCATTTCCTGAAACATTATATAACCCTTTTGTTTAGCAAAGATAAGAGGCAAAACACAGTTGGTACTAATCTCTCCTCTAAATTAAAACAATGAGGACTTTGGGTCTACAGTAGAAAAGGGGGAAGTTAGAAACTGTAATTCTTCAACTCAACCATCCTTTGAGTTGCCAAAGAGCTGTCACTAGTGTACTCTTCTGAGTAAGTGATTATAGGTGGGAAAACAGGGATTTAGGAAAGGGTCTGGGAGGACTTTTTTTTGTTGCTGTTTCAAAAAATGAAAAGAATTGGCGAGGATGTGATGATCTGATTCATGTGGGATTAGAAACCACCTTTGTGTGCAACCTGCCCAGGAACCTGAGTCCCTGGCTGATGGATGAAAGCATCTGTGAGGGAGCACATGCAGACTGAGGCAATGAGCTTTTGGGTACCTTTCTGCAGTGTGCTCTCCCTGGTGAGAGGGACAGTGTCCTTTCTGCATCTGGAAGAATGTTTTGGACTCTGGATTTCCTGTGTGAGTGCTCTCACTGCTGAACAAGGAGCTGCAAAGAGCCTTCCCTATCCTCTTTTCTGTGGTTAAGGCATAAAGTTTCTTTTGTGCCAAACCTGTTGGTACCTGGCTCTCTCAGTCTCATAACACAATGCCTGTAAATAAGAGGTATGCTACAGCCTAGGATGACTTTTATTCACTGGATGTTACTAAAGCTTCTCTTGAGTCAGTCTCAAGAAATTATTTTCTCAGAACAATTTTAATCTGTTCTCTGATCAAAACAGGTTCTATGTAGCTATTATAATAGTATCTGGACTGAATACACTGAGATGTGATTGATATGGCTCTACCAATTAAGGATGTGGCTTTTCCCCCCCAGCTATATCAAGGCAGAGTAACTTTCTGATAAAACATTTCCCTGAGAAGCATATTCAGAAATGCTAATTAAATTGTTAATAGAAAACTTAGCAGGATTTTTTGGCCTTGGAGCTGAATTGGCCTGCACGATGTCCTAGGCTGTGCTGTATTTGCATTAGAGTAGTCTGGATGATGGCTCCTTCTCCAGTGCAAGGCTGGAATTGGCAAGGTGAGGAAGGAAGTCCTTTATTGAATATAAAACCTGTGGCTTGCTTTCCTTGTGGTGTTAAGATCCCAGTGAACAGGAGCTGATGGATCATCTGTCTGCTGAAGCATGAGACCGGTTCACACCACTTGACTCAGGATTTAATGAGTAACTTCACAAATGCTAATGAATGTAGAAATGTAGTCTTCTTCTGGGTACTGCTGTGGGCTGGGTTTGGCTGCTTGCTGCATCCAGAAATGTACCTGCAGAGGATTAATGCAGTTCTAGCAGTGAGCTGTGCCTGTTATTTGCAACCCTTTGCCCTCCTGAGTCTGTGCCACTTCCTGAGCTTGGATCGGAAGTGACAAGGAGGTAATTGTTTAGGTGAAAGCTAATTATGTTACTATCATATGTTCACTGGTCAATAATATGTACTGCTTGTCACAAATAATGGTGTTGGAAAGGAGTGCCTGGATCAGTTCAATTCACCCTCAACATCAAACAACCTACTTTTCATTTTTGCTGTGTGTGCATACAAAGCAGCAAGCTCATTCCCTCAGCTCAGTTGTCTCCCTCTGTCAGTGTTTAGAAGGAGGAAGACAGGGGGGCAGCAAGAGCTGCTCAAATACATGCAGGTTGTTTGGAAGGGTAAGCAAGAATCCTGCTGCCCTTCAATGTGAATTGTGAAAGGAGTTATTTTTATCACAAAGAGCTTGCATAAAAATATATTTGTAAGCATCTCTATTGTTCCTGAACAATGGAATACAGCAAATAATGGAGGGAAAGTCATGAAAGAATGGGTGTAGGTCTTTTTTCTACTAAAATTTTTGGGGTTTTTTAAAGATATGAAACTTGCATATCGCAGCAGAAGAATGGTTTATTTGTTAAGACTTACCTTCCCACAGCAAATTAAGAATCTGTGCCAGAGCCTTCAGTGATAATTGCTATGTTTTAGTGACAACCAGAACTTATGGACTCTGGCCCCAAAAGAGGATTTCTGATGTTTTGGTGCAAAAGAATTGAGAAGCTTATGGGTGCCAGTTACACATCAGTAGTATGCAATGAATTAAGTGTTGCTCATTGGCACTGGGGAGCTCTCTTGACACAGGTGCTTCTTCAGCTTGGAAGAGATGCTTGTTAATGTGACAATCCTGTGAAATATGAAGTAAACAGCATCTTCAGACAATGCTAGCCACAGTCTGCACAATCACTTTGGGTATGTAGAAGTATAAACTCTGGCACTTCCAATACCACTAGTGTTTTTTCCTGCAGGAGAAGTGAGAGCTGGGAAAACCACATCTGTCTTTATTTTATTATCTCTTTTACTTACCCATGAGTTGGCTTCCCTCTGTGCTGAAGGGATCCCAACAGCCAGGGTGAGAGGGTCACAGATATTCTGGGATAAGGTAACCTCTTGCAATAGCACCTCTCCTCTCTGTCTGCAGTGTAGGGAACTCTCCTCGTCTTTTCCAAGCGATTTAAGTGTTCCCACCTAAGCACTTCACATTAGATATATCTTGGGTAAAATCTGCAGTATTTTAAGGGATAGGGGTAAGGCACATTTCCTCAGGGGTAACTGAGAAGACCTTCAGTTTTGGGGTAGTTTTTTGCTCTGTAGTTGCATGCAAGTATACTCAGTAGGAGTTTTGATCTCAAAAGCCTAAAACCTCTGAGGTGGCCCTGGGGCTCTGAGGACCATAATATTTCTTTGGGCAGAAGTGTGAGAACCTCAAACTCACAAGAAGTCACCTTGACTTTTGTTGATCTTGCTTGCTAGCTTATTCTTGCATTCATTATCATTAGGGAAATTCCCTATTGTGACAGCTCCAGTTTTGCCATTCTTCCCTTTCACTGTAAATTTTTATTCACTGGTTTTGGTTCTTTTTCCTATTCTTGAGTAGTCTTACAATTATTTTTTCCATTTGTGTCTCCACTTTCTGTATCAAAAGTTAACATCAGAATCATTGTAGCTAGACTTTAAGAGCCCAGTAATTTAAGACCATGTCATTGTTTTCAGATGAAATGTGGATTTATATGATGATGCGTTGGACCATATACTAGTCCACGGTGGTTCATTTTCATAAATAGAAGCAGCAGTATCCTGCTGAGGTTGTTTTTGTCCTGTTTGTATAATGAAAGGCTAGGCTCCAAGTAAGTTTTTTTGGAGTTAGTTGAAACTGCTGAAGTAGAACAGATACCCAATATCAGTGCCCTACATTTACAGGTGCCTGTGTGAAATCAGATACGCTGGGTCTCGAGAACACTTTTGCAACCTGCATAGAGGATTAGGAAAATAGGATAGCATGCAGCAGGCCAAACAGAAAAGAGCTTGTTTGTTGTGGGAAGTGATGTTGTATTTCTTCTAGTCACTCCTGTGTTGCTTTTACATCCTATTTCAGCCTACAAATGGCTGTGAGGCCCTAAAGGATTGTCTTGTGTGCTGTTTTCTGCCCTGCATCAGTGTCATATGGGGAATTACTTGAGGGATTTTAGAGGTATAAATTGGAAAAGCACTGCAGATGAGCAGGATTTCTGCTTGCAATCAAGTTTGGGAGTGATTGCAGCCCAGACCTGTAAGAGCAGATCCTGCTCTGTTTGTTTATCCTCGAGGGGCTCAGATAGACCAGTCTGTGCTACCTGCTGGTATCAGGAGAGAGCCCAGGGCTGCTGCCGTGTTCACAGCGCTCACACAGCACTGGCAGTGAGGAAAGCAGGTGCATTTTGAAGGAATGTAGGTGAGGTTCATGCTAAAATATTGTCCTCTTGGTTAAGAAACAAGTTAGCAAGATAAGAACTTTAGCAAGATAAAAACTTGTCTGCCTGGGAAAGCCAGTTGTACAATGAGTGTGATTTAATGTTGCTTATATAATGCCCACCGGGAGCTAATTTTGATTCATGTAAACATAAGGGTCTGTCTTTGGTTTGGAAATGAATTCAGCTAAAATATCAACTTGGGTTCTAAGTGAATTTGTCAGCAGAGGCAGTGAATTGGTTTGGAGCTGTTTCTAGCAGGTAAAGGTGTGAACTGCTGTTTCTTCTACCCTCCATGAGGAGGATATTGCATGTAGACTTTCTTTAGTAAATACAGAGGTAAGTAAAAGCATGTGAAGAAGCTTTTAGCCTGCCATCAGTAGGTCTGACCCTTATCCCTCATGTAGCCTTGAATTCACCTGATGTGAAAACCAAGGACTTTCTCTGCAGTCTTATAGAAGAGCTGGAATTTTCACGCCCTTTTTTTTTCTCCCCATGGTGAAATATGTCCTTTAGTCAATGAAAATAAAGCTTAAAAGTATTGCAAATGCACTTTTATCTGAATGTCCCAACTAAGAAACACACACCTGAATTTTTAGGATCTGATGCCTGATAAATTGTTGGAGTTGTTTATGTGCAGAGCTGAGCAAACTGGTTTTTTCTTTTTTTCTTTTTTTTTGTGGGTTTTTTTTTGTTTTTGTTTTTGTTTTTGTTTTGTTTTTGTTTTTGTTTTTGTTTTTGTTTTTTTGCTTAGCTTGGTGGACCAGACTTGTGGAAGAGGAAAGGACATCTCTGATTGGCTGAAATATTTCACTTTGGTTTTTGAAGTATGCAGTCATTTTTTAAAAGTAGTCAAATTTTTAAACAAACACATGTAGAATTTAAAAATCAGTTAAAAATCAGTTAAAAGTGCTTTGTAGTGCTATGTTTTTGGTAGATTGTTTTTAAAGAAACTATTTCACAGAGATGTGTAGGGAGAAGAATACTGCCGCTGTATTTCACACTCAAATTAAAAATTAAGGTTAAAATCTGTCTTATGTTTTAGCACATAAGGATTACCCTTTCTTAACACCCATTGAAGCAAACTTAAACTGCTGTGATAACTGATATTTTAACTGTATTCATGTGCTTTGACATGTTTCAAGTTTCTTTGCCCTATCATGCAAAACCCCTATTAAAGAATATTAAATCTAATTTTCTTGAAATAATTTCTTTAGCAATAGCTATACTCTGAAAGGAAGTGCAGCAACTTATTGTACTTTTTACAGATAACTTTTTTTTCTGTTTTCTTTATGCAGTCATACTTATGCTTCACCACTTTCCAGTGAATTTAGGGTTTAACCTAGAAATGGCCTGCCATGCTGTGGGAAGAAGGGATAGCAGACAAGTCCTGGAGTGAGAAAATAATTTAAATGCTAATAAATCTGGCCCAAGCAAAGGTGTTTACCAAACATGAAGGGAAGGAATGTAGTTTGGAATTACAATGAGAGATCAAAAGATGTCTGAAATAGGATTGCAAAAGGAAATTAAAATATGTATGTTAAAGAGCAATTAATTTAATTAAAAGCTTTGTAAAACAGATACAGAAGTAGGCACAGAAGTGGATGAATGTTTGAGATGAGCAGCTGCTGGAATGTTCAAACATGTTAATAAAAATATGGCAGCTTTTCTCCGCCAAGAGTGAGAGAAATATAACTACAAAGTGCTGATCTGTGGAGACAGAGAAGGGCTAGGCAGAGACACACAGGGATTCTTGAGAGGTGTTTCTTTGCCAGAATTTCCCTCATTACTGGAGTGTCTCAACTGAGCTGGGGCAAACTCTTGTTTATAAAAAGACACTTCTCCTGTCTGCATCTCCTGGAGCAAGGCCCCTTCAGATGAGCTGCTAAAGAATGGCCTGACTCTGCTGGGAGGAATGCACCCAGGAACACAGAGGAGGAAGAGTCTGGCTTACTAATGTCAGGACTGGAGTTGGTACCATTTGGCGTCAGCTCACCTGACTATGGGGAGCAGACAGTGATCCAACACCTTTCTTGGTCATCTCTGAAAGGCGCCCAGTCCCTGTAGAGGTGGTTGTGGTCAGAGTCAGGGACAGTGGTACCTTCTGTGCCCAAAAGAGGAGCTGTGAGTGCATCCTCCTCGGATCACCAGGGTCTAAGCTGGCATTTTGTGGCTCACTTTAGTGCAGCTGTCACCCAGGACAGGGAGGGTTCTGCTTCTGCAGTGCAAGGACAAGAAAATATTTGGCCATGCTCTTGCTGTTTGCATCTCAGCAGCTATTTTCAGACCAAAAACGATGTGTGTAAATCGTTTCACCCTCAAAGTGAGAAGAGGTAGTTTTGCCAAAATCAACAGCGGGTTTCAAAGCCTTCCAGGTTCCCTGGAACACAAAGGCTGACTCAGAGCCATGACTCACCATCAGGAAGCAGCGAGGGGGGGCCCTCCTTATCTGCCTTCATATCTGGGGTGTGGGAACCAGCGGCGGGGCGGGGCGGGGAGGGGTGCGTGCCGGTGGGAGAATAGAGGAAAGGTTAAATATTATGACAGCTTCCACTTCTTTGGAAAGCAATTTGGAAACAGTCATCCTTTCTTATGTCCTTCACGGCAACTGGAGTTGTTTTAATAGGCAAAGCATGGGAGCACTGTGGATCCATTGACAGTGGTACAGTAAATCAGTCTCTGGGTGAATTATTCATGTGCAAAGAGATAGATTAATTTCTAAAGTTTTAGAAGTGATGAGAGTAACTCCAGGCACACAGGGAATTGTGGTTGCTAAGTTAGTGATGACTCTGGGCTCTGTCCTTCTCTTCTGCCTGGTGCTGTTTGCTGTCACTGACTTGTGAGCAAGATATTGCAGGGCTTTTGCACCTGACTTTGGAAAGGCAACTTTTGAGCCTGAATAGCAAAATGAGAATTTTCACTGGGGCATTTTAAAAGCAAAAAGGTGCTCCAAGTCCTGGGGTATTACCAGTGAATAATGAGGCAGAACATCTCTCTTGGCTAAGGTGCTGAAGGATGCAGAGACCTTCCTGCCTTTAGGCCTGTCTGCACTATGTGCTTCTTTCAATCCTCCTTGGCTTTGAGAATAAATAGTTACTCCAAGCTTCAGAAGATGTTTAATGGTTTTTCCACTTTGATTCTAGGCAACATTATTCAATTATTTCATCGCTATCATTGTTATTGGCTTTCTGACAACCTGTCCAGTGGCTGGTCTGCTCTCCGCCTGCTGCAGATGTTCCTGCATTGTTCTTTAGTGGGCTGGACATCTCTTCCCTCCTAGCTCTACAAATGAAAAGGTTTTCTGACCTCATTGCTTATGTCTCAGGAGGAATGACCCTCACTCTCTTGGCATGCCCTGGATTAGCTGTGAGTGCTCAAAGTTTTCTTTATGGCCTGGCTCGTGTTTTGCCTGCCGGGAGCCTCCCAGGTACCCATCTCTTCCCAGACCCCTCTGCTAATCAGGCTGTGCTCAGACCCACTGCTAGGCTGGGCTTTCCCTTCCTTCTTTCCCTGCCTCATGCAGAACTATGTGCCTAGGATAAGTGAGGGTAGTGATTTAAAAAAAAAAAAAAACAAACCAAAACCAAAACCACCAAAGGAGCATTTCTTCCTTCGGCTGGGCCCCAAGGAGACAGATGTTCCTGTGAAATGTCTGCTGTAGAGCAATCCAAAGAAGTGACTATAGCTTGAACTGTTTTGGTGTACCTGCACAAAATTAATTTGCCTGAGTAGCAACTGAGCCCTGGCCCTGTGTGTTTGGCCGAGGCTGTCTCACAGACTGTGCAGCTGGGGGCCAGCTCTCCTGAAACAGCCCCTGGTGTGCTCCCCAGCCACGCTGAGATGGAGATGGGCCCTTGGGCACCCTTTGGGGAGCTGCTCCTCTGGCTGCCCCTGCCAAGAGGTCTACCTGACCCTGCTGATGGAAATGGAGGGAGAAACAAGAGAGGAATACCTGCTTTTTATATAGAGCTTGGTTCAGCACTGTGTGATGCTTTTTGCAGTTCTGTATGCTGGGACATGCAGCCAAGGATTTGTGTTATTAGTGGCCACATTTGGGAGTGGTGCTAACAGCTGCACAGGTAAAAGGGAGGGGTGATTTTGCTCAGAGCAAAGTGAACTCTAGAAGGTATCATCTGTGCTTTTTCCTCAAACATCAGTTTTGGATTGACAACACTAGAGTGACCTGCTCATCTACATTTAGTGTGCATAAGTGCATGTGACAATCCTAAATTTACATGTGTGTTTGTGGGTGGTTTAGATTCCATCTCTATTGCAGAATTCACTGAATAAAAGTATGTGCTTTCTAGCATAAAGTCAATTTTGTGAGCAGCAGTGCCCTCCAAGCAAGGCACTCTGTCATGCTCTGTCCCAAGTATCAGTGACTGCAGCTATTGCACTCCTTTATGCCTGCAGCAAAAAGCAGTGCACAGTCCTGTGCCATGTTCCCTTCTTTAAGGGAAATTTTCTACCAAAAAGAGTCCTGTTGAGAGCAAGAAGAATTATGCATTTTAAGAAAATTAGTACCTTTCTACCTTCTTTTTCAGGTCTTCCAGACACTTCCCTCTTCAAGTCCTATTTCTTCCTTTTCTTGATCCTCTGTTGAACATTACAATCCTGTGTTTATATCTGTCTGTTGCCATAGAAATAACTGTTGCTAACTAAGCTTGAAACTTACTTGAGGGATAAAAGAAAAGGTTATTCCTTGTGATTGTTTCATCCATGTGAAAATAAAAAGTCTCCAGATGGATGTCTCTTCAAAGGTCAGGAATCCAAACTTCTCTGCTATAACATGAAAGCAGTGAGGTCCTTTCAGTGGCATTACACTTCCCTTTTTCCAAACAGCAGGTCTGACAGTGTGCTTCTGCATCCTGCCTTCCCAGCCTGCTCCAGCTCTGCCTCACCAGGGGTGAAGGATGGGTCAAGCTTTCTGCCCATCAAAGCTTTGCTATTGATACCACAAACCCCACAAAGGCACCAACACCCCTTTCAGAAAGAGCTCACGTGGTCAGTGCAATGTCAGCCACTCACTGCTGACCCAGGGCTGGAACAGGGGGCCTGCCAGGGCATGTGAGGGGTGACTGTCCTGTCCCCAAGGCCCTCATGCTTTTTTGCCTCTGAAAGTCCCTGTTTGTGTGTACTGCTGTGCCACTCTGCCTTGGACACACCTTTTAAAATCTAAAGCTAATGTACTGCATTTCCCTTCATGCTCCTTTTGGGATGTGTGACTGCAAACTACCTCATCATTTCAATAAAGATGAGCTATGGGGAGAAACCACAGTGGTACTTTTATTTAAATCCAGGTAGCATCTCACCTGTCTTTTTGACTGGAAGAAGCGGTGAAAGGGTGTGTGGCTTTTGGTTTTTGGTTGGTGGGATTTTTTCTTTTTTTCATTTAGCTTATTAAAAATTTTAGTTTTATGAAGGAGGGGGTTGTTTAACCCTCTTTTCCATTGTAGAGAGAAACAAAGCAAAGAATTGTACAAAACAATGCAAATTTAAAAGGAAGTTTGGGGCTGCTTGGAAGGCTGCTTTACATCCAGTGCAGTGCGTGGAAACCATGGCCACCCTTGGGTAGAACAATCTCTAATTCAGCAGCTACTTAATGAAAAAGGGCAGTTGTAGCTGTGCTACAGCTGAGCAGCAGTAGATTCTTTGGTCTGCTAATTTCAGATAATCCTTGTCAATCAAAAATAAGCCAAGCCCCTCCTGGTGGGCACGTGCAGCTGTGGGTACCCCTTCATATCACTAGTCTTTAAAGCACTATATAATGAGTTTTTCTTCTTCCCTGCTCTTTCCTGAGTTTCACTCTATATCTTCTCCCTCTAATGAAGCCCTACCAAATTTTAATAGTCCACCTGTTCACTCTCTATTCTACCTAAACTATTCCTCAGCAGTTCTTCTTGAAAACACTTGAGGTTCTAAAATGTGGGTTCAAAATTTCAATAGTCCTGCACAGCTCAAAATTTACTACAAAAACATTCTTAGGTATAATAAGCTCCATAGCCATTTAGAGGGTAAGTAAATATGCTGCATATGGGTCAACTGAGGAATAGACATTTTTTTAAAGGTCATACATAATTCAAAGCAAAACAAGCAGTGAAAAAGATCCTGTCGTAAGCTAAACTTCTCCTTATACTAGACCCAGATTTGACTCTTATTTTAAAATTTTCTGCATTGTACCAACATGATGTTCATGTAGAGAGAATAAAAGAAACAAGAAATGTGATCATTTGAAAACTTGTATAAAAAATCAGTGTGTCACCTTGGATGGTCATGACAATCTGGACGTTCCTCTGCAGTTTTTTTTTCTTTATTGTTCTGTGTAACTCGACCAGTCTTTAAAACAAGTAGTTAATATATTTGAGTTAAAGTCCCCAAAACCCTATGACCAGTCTCCTGTGATGGGTGCTACAACTTCAGGTCTGGGATGAAAAAGCTGCTGCAGGTACAGTAAGCCCCAGGGAGGGCACTACTCCAAAATGTTAGGCACTTTGTTGTTCCAGACACATTCATGCCCTTCAGTTTCATTTGTGGAGGTTTTTTTTCCTCTGTGTCTTGGTATTTCTATTTGTGAAAACTCTTCTCTGCATGTGACATCAAATATTTACATAATGACAACATAGACAGAGGCTGAGCATTTTCAAAATTTCTGCCACATCCAGGAGCATCTGTTTTGCTCTTACTCTTTGCCTTATGTTTGTATCAGAGTTAGGAAGAGGAACCAAAAAGGAGGTAAGGAAGGGATGGGAAGAGGGTAGAAATGACAGCAGGAGTGGGAGAAATGTGCAATGCTTCTGGTCTGGTTGCTTCAGGTTGTGCCCAGAGAGACCTGTCCTTTTGCAGAGCAGAACATGGTTTTGCTGTTGAATTTGTTTCCATAACCATACTGACCTTGAAATATCCAGATGTCTCCATACTTCATGTGCTGGTCTTGGAAAAACAAATTGAGAGTGTTGGGAAACAATTGTTTCAGCACATGCTAGTCAGTAACAGTTGCTTTCCCTAATTTTAAGTAATTGCTGAGCTCTTTGAGATGTGCATGTGTTCAGGTTTGGTTTTTTTAAGACAACTGACCTCTTCAGAAGTAGCAGGATGTTGGGATCCACACTGATTCCTAATTTGACTATTGGCCACAGATTTTATTTTTTTTTTCAGGAAGTTTTTTGTCAGCTATGTCATAAAGACAAATCTGCTCTGACTTGATAAAAAATTAGTCTGAACAGCAGCAAGTGTAAATGATGAGAAGCAGAGCTGGCTAGTCTCCAGCTCCCCTTCCTGTTTTCCTCATTAATACTGATTTTTGGGTAATGTCTGACTCCAAAGCAATTCTAAAACATCACAGTAGTGACCAAGTCCAACAAGGCCAGGTTTTAATCTTGTCTTGTGTCTAGAGAGGGACAGATCTGTCCTTTCAAAACCTGAGGTAAGTGCAGAATGAGACTGTGACTCTGGCTGCCTGTTCCAATGATCTCCTGTAAAGAAAACAGATGTTGAATACAGATTTTCTTGGAAGCACAGTATAGCAGTAATTTAACTGGCTGGAATTTGGTTATAGCATGCTGACCTTCAGCAATCCTCTCCTAATTTATAGTAGCTTTCTGGTTAAAAACTTGCTTGGATAAAACCTTCTTCCTTTATCTCCAATTTTGAACTGAAAACCCTTAAATAAATGTGAAAATAAAGTTTTGGGGGGGTTTGTTCCTTTATAGATTCAGTTTCCTAAGTATCTACAAGAAAATCAAAAGCAAATATTTTCTGGGATAATTGAAGCCAGTGTTTGAATAAGTAAGGGAAGAAATCCTATGAAAATACGCAGTTGGAAGCAAAAATTGAGGAGAAAAAATATATGTTGCAAACCATAAATTGAAATATTTACCTCAGCTTGGAAAGCCCTGGGAGGATGATGTTTGATTCAAGCAGAGGCAGGAGGAATCCTGATTTCTGCTTCCTGGCCTGACAGCATTGACCTCTTGTGGAGCTCAGTCTGGCGCTGCAGTCCCTCCTCTGACACGGAGGTTGGAGCCCGGCTCTTTGGGAGTTGGCTTTTCTCAGTTAGCACTCAGGGTCACCTGCCTCTGCCAGGGCTTCTGTCCTTCTGCCATGCAAGTGGGAAGTTAGAAGCTGTACAGACAGGAGCTGCCTGTCAGCAAGCAGTGGAGAGTGGCTTTTTCCTGGGGCTTAGGATGTTGCCGAGGTGCTGCTTGAACTCAACCCTTTGCATTGGAGCAGGGCTTGAATCACAGCGGTGACCAGTGTGTGGCCCCTTAGACTGTGGTTCTGTCCCTAAATAGAAAATTTTAGAAGAGAATTATAGTAAACACTTGACCTATTCCTCATTTCACTTATGGTTAAATATTTAATATAGTGTAAATATTTTTAAATGCTTTTCTAGTGGTTCACAATTGCCTTAATCATCTGGATTTTCCCACTGGATCCCTGCAGGACACAGTTGTCTCCTGATCATCCAGATTTCAATTTTAAATTCCCCTGGGAGCTTTAATTAGTGCTGTTCTTAGTAGGGAGGTGAGCAATGAAAATGCAGTTCTTAATCACGGAAAACTTTTGTTTCATTTCAGTGGATAAGCTGTACCATGCTGGTTTTTAAAATGCCACTTTCAACAGGATACAAAGGAGCTCTTGGCCCCTGTGACAGCTGGACCCTTCTTACCAGGGGCACAACTTGTGCTTCTGCTCATGGCATGGCTACTTACCAACCTAAGAGTGCCAGCTGAGAGTATGGTAAAGTCAGCAATTCATTATTTTCTAAATTGCTTTGTTACTGGGCTATAAAAGGTGTTTCATCCTTCAAGCCTGGGTCAGTTTGTCACAAAAATACCCTGAGGTGACAGGAGGCTGAAAAAGGTGATTTTTAACTTCCTGTGCTTTCAGCAATAACTTTCAACCCCGATTTACAAAGCACAGAAGCAAAGAATCTGAGGAATGTACTCAATGGCTATTGAGTGAAGCCCAGCTCCTTTCATTGACAGTAACCAAGTAACGCTGAAACCCCGAGCTCTGCCCTCCCCTGCCAGGGCAGGCGCCGGGGGAAGGGCTGCTTGGAGGGTGCCCTCCCCTCCTGGTGAGCCCCCTCATCAGCACAGGACTGTGGGAACACAGGGATGCTCCCCCCTTAAAAGGGGAGGCAATCCCTCTCCTTAGGTTTGAAGCATTAAAGCACGATTGTTCTGCATTTTGTGCTGCTACTGAAAATTTTGAGCATGCAAGAGTAAAAACTCACATTGTACAGGAACGCTGTGTTAGCTGAGAGCTGTTGTGAGAGGAGCTGCTGCATGTGCTGTTTCTGGGAGAGGAGCCTGGAACAGCAGGGCCACTGCTGTGCTGGCACAGCCAGCCTGCACTGCTCTGCTTGATGTGACCTTGGGGTCTCTGGCCTACAGAGTGAGATGAACAAATCAGTTCTCTCCAGTTGGGATTGAGTTAGGAATAGGGGCAGTGGTTTTAAACTGAAAGAGGGTAGAATTAGACTAGATATAAGGGGGACATTTTTACAGTGAGGGTGGTGAAACAGTGGAACAGGCTTACCAGAGAGATGGGAGATGCCCCCAGCCCTGGAAACATTCAAGGTCAGGTAGGGCAGGGGTCTGAGGAACCTGTTCTAGTTGAAGTTGCCCCTCTCATTGCAGGAGAATTGGCCTAGATGACCTTTAAGGTTCCTTCCACCCAAACCATTCTATGACTCTAGAGAGCACTAGGTTTTGCCTGTAATGGAGAATGGCCTGTAATAACATGGGAGTTTATATTTATTTAAGAACTTTTAAGTGCTTCATTTTTATATCTTAAGAAGTAGAAGAAACAGAGGAACATGTGACAAGCAAACACTTCAGTACCTGAAGTTAGATTGGCATGCTGCTAAAAATACTTAGCAGGGATGGGAATGCTGCACAGCATGGGCTGGGGAAGCCTTCAATTTGCACTGGCAGCGTGGGCAACCTTGTATGGACTTTGCCATGTGTGGTGTGGTAAGCTACAAAAAGGGGGGCATTTCATCCTAGGTAGGATCTCTAGTATAAATTGGTGCTGAATGTGGTTCATTAAAATATTTCAGTGGAATTGGGAGCATGTCAGGCTGGTGTGGGAAATTTAATTGAGGTATGGGATAAGAGCATGCAGGATACACAAAGTCAATTTGCCCAGGTTGGAGAATGTTGCAAACAGCCATACAAACTGTACCTATAGCTGCCTTTTTACAGAGCTATTGCTGCTTTTGTCACGGTCTCAGCTTAGCAGGATTTTTCACTGTTCAGAACGGCAATCTACATTCACCAAAAAAATAGCTGGGAATAAAAAGCTTTTTGTAATCATTTCTTGGACTGAATTGCTCCTGAGGGACTACCTGTGAAACTGCTGTCTAAGCTATAACATTAAGCAGAAGAATCTAAAGAAAATCGCATAAATTTATTTAATTGCCTCACCAAGTTCCCTGTCTCACGAAGGGATTCAAGTTCCTATGAATTATTTGCACTGCATATATGTTGCTTTACACCCAAGATATGCTCTGAAGTAAGTTAACCAGACCTCTGTGTGGGCAGGGAGCAAGTCTTTCTGCTCTGCTCCCACGCATGGAGAGTAGGATAACATCCATCAGAAACCAGGACCCACACGAAATGCAATTGCAAGCCAGTTTGCATCGTTTGCATCACCTATGCCATGGATTGTGGTGGGCCACTTACATAAATAACAAAGGCAGTGTAAAATTATCCTCTGTCTGGTGGTGTCTGTGTAAAAGCATTAGCTGCTGCACAGTGTTGAGCATCAGAATGCATCAGAAATTCAAATTATCTTTCATAACACAGAGTGTAAGTGTTAGCTTTTCACTGCATCTGTAGCACTGTCATGGCAGCGACCCAGACGTTGCCTTCACCAGAGGCCATGTTATTACCCGAAATAAACTTAACTGGAAACTGCAGTGTCACAAAAACAAAGTGGAGTTCACTGGATCTCTCCCACTAATGCCCTTTGCAGCTGTGCCTGAGCAGTGAATCACAAAGGAGGAAAACCAGGAGGGAAGTGGAGAGCAGGAGCTCCTCCAACAGGAGCGGCCGGCGCGCCCGGCGCCGGATCCTTGTGCTGGGCCCGTGTGTGGAACCTGCTCCTCAGCTGGGGGAGGGAGCACAGCCCTGTGGCTCTCAGGGAGGCAAAGGCCTGACAATCCCATCCAATCTGTGTATCCATTTCAAAAATGGCAGAGCCACAGAAAGAGCCTGGGCGCTTGACTTCCTGTGAGATTTGTTAGGACACTCCATAAGTGGCTGCAGAAAATTGGGTCCTGTGTTGCTGGGCTTCTGGACAGACAGAGATCCTTCCAAGTGACCCTACTGGTACAATGGGAAGACCAGCCTTTGAAAGAACAACATGGCTAAAGCTAAAAATTGAAAAAAAGGCGGTGCAGCACAGTTAATCTGGCCAAATTCTGTTACTGAGATGTTAACAGAACTGTAAGGATAGAAATACCTAATCAGTCAGAGGAAGAGAATGCACTAAAAAGACACCTCTATTAACAGATTTTTAAGAAAACAAGGAGTGGGGGGGATGCTTTTGGTTAGTCCTTTTGCCTGGCTTTCCTCTAGTGTTGGCTCATGTTTCTTGCTGGTTTGGTGTTGTGAGCATCAGCCTTGTCATATTCTTCAAGCTTAAAAGCAAATGGGAAATTAGCAGTCCCAGTCCAGACCTTATTTCCTGTGCTACAATGAAGAGACAACTCAAGGGACCTTTAAGGTCAGTAAAACAGACCCTTATTTCTTATCCCTCTGTTTAGAGGAGTTTTTTTACTTGCTCGGCCTCAATGTTGGCAGATGGAACTGTACATATTTTATCTTGATCTTTGGCTTCACCCTTCATGAATGGTCAGCTCTATACTTCCTGTCCTTATCCTGTGCACTGAGGTCTGTAGCTAAAGGAAACCTACCTGCTACTAAACAGAAAAGAAAAAAAAAAAAAAACCAAAAACAAAAAACAAAAAAAACCTACCAACATAAAAATTTTGTCTAGAGAAGAGCATTGGTGTTTCTGAAAGAGAGCTCAGGTACAAAGGCTGGAGAAACTGCTGAAGGGTCTCCCTTCTCTCTGCCTGTCCCATCTGGCTCTCCCCTAGGCTGAATGAGTCCCTACATTGTTCATGTGTGCCAGGGATCTGATGCTGGCAAAGCCTGGCTCAGGACCTTGTGTTTCCCTGGCCCCATGTCTGCTAACCCAGCGTGCACCCGTGCCCACAGGCAGATGCTGTGATGTGGGGGATGTAGACCATGTCCTGATGGAGGAAGTCCCCTCAGGACAGCAAAAAGGGGAAAAATTGGCATTTTTGCTGTGGCCAAAAAGTTTCAAGGAGCTGGAGTGAGATGAATATTGACAGTCATAGAACTTTTAAATAAGAAGTTATCCTTAGCTACGTTTCTGTTGGAAAGAAAAATGTGTCAGGAAAAGATCTCTGATTTTCTTTTTTACAACATCCATCCTAGAACAGAATAAAACTGACATGTTTAATCCCAGTAAAATCAACTAATGGGTGAGCTAAGATGATGATATTGTCATATGCAATAACTCTGACAAAGCTGATGGAAAAGTGACCCTTGATTTAATGGAATAAACTCTGTTTTCCCCACTGGTACTATTTTATACTCTTTTTAAGCAGAAGACAAGGAGTTCTTCAGCATTTGTCTTCATTAGTTGCATATTTATGATCAAGTCTCTTGAATTCAACAGTTGGTTGTACTTAAGTGAAACTCCATAAAAATAGATAAGGAAGCTACCTCAACTTTTTAAAAGGGATTTTTAACTGTTACGGATGATGACGATACTGATTTATTTTAAAAATTATATACTTCTACCAATTGTTCTGCTACATAACTGATTTCCTACAAGGCTGTCTAAAAGCCCTCTGAAGCAATTTGAGTAAAACTTGATAACCAGATTTGAAGTGTTACACTGACTTAATTGAATTATTTGTAGTTTGGACAATTATTTGAAATCTCATCTATCTGGAATGAATAAGTAGCATTACTAATTTGATAAAGGTTGTATGGCTTCTCTTGAAATGGTAATTCTTCACTGTTACTTTTGAAGTATCTCTGGTAACAGCCAAACAAACATACAATTTATGATGTCACTTAAAACTATGTTAATTTACTGGCCAACTTCAGATTTTCGTTGAAAATGTCTGGTAGCACTGGAAAAACATACCTATCTGGCAAGCTGTCAGCTTTTTCTGGGTCAATGCTCATAAAAATATCTTTTATTTACCAAGATTAAACAATAGCAGTTTGTTTTCCATTTACTATCATAAAACAATCATGGCATGAAATCTGGTACATTCTGCTAAGAAATATAGGTCCAATTAGTTCATTTATTTCTGTCAACTCTTTGTCCAGGCCTGCATTTACAGCTCTTGATGGTTCCAGATCTATTTTTATGGGTTCAATTTTAGCTCTGAAGACTGGAACAATCTAGTGTACAATCTATCATTCCAGTCATATTTTTTTCAAAGACGAAGCAAGACCAAGTCCTCTGTTGTATTATATATTTGTTTCCTTTTAAAGCAATAGCAATTATATATTTACCTGAATTTGATTGATTGAACATTTCTAGGTTGTTACGTTTCTGGACTGAACAAATAGTTCTGCACCATGGATCCTCAGCAGAACATTGTTTTCTTGTAACAACTGGTGTTTGAAGCAAGTAGAGCCTCAGTGTGATGTTAACCAGAATATTATCTGTTTGGGTTACAGGATTTTCTTACATAATACTCTTTGCTGTTACTTCCAGAGTTCGGCAGCTGTTAAGCAAATATTGTTCCAGAGTGTCTGCAGATTTCAGTGTTTAATTTCCCCATGGCTATTGTTTGTCATTCAACAAAATGTAAGTGTGAAAGGCTGTTCAATAGGAAACGAAAGTGGCTTCATTAAACAGTGTCTCAGAAAGAGCTACGCCTTTGTAATCAAAGTTTTCTCTAGCTTTCACTCCAAAAGAGGCAGTGTAAGAAGCAATAGTTATTCTTAAGATAGGAATTATTTTTTTACTTGATGAAATAATAAAAATATCAGGAGGTTCATGGATAGAGCAGATCAGTAATAATGCCTGTAATGCTCTATGAGGAGCCCCTTCATGAGACTCCTGGTGAAGGTTTATTTCCTTGTAGAAGTTTGGAGCTCCTGTGCCCAAGGTATATATTTTTAATGATATTTACTTAATATTGTTTTCTAGGTAAGTAATGACCTTGTGAATTATATTTACTTTGTCTTAAGCAGTGACTGCTTTGTGCTGTAAGAGTATAAATATGGAATTAGTTCATGAAAATCATAGCAGGCAAAAGAGTTTTAGAATATAAAAGTCATTAAGTAGACTGAGGGGAGTGCATTCCTCTCATGGCTAGAAATGTCTGACAGATCCTTCTAGTCACAGAAATGTGTTTACAAGTTCATAAGGGATATTTGCCAACTTTTTAACTTTGCCTAAAACTCCCACCACCTTTATTTAAGCCTTAAAATGGATAGAGCTGCCTGTGAACTGTAAGGCAGGAGTCTGACAAGTGTTAGTTCTTCACAAGTGTGAGGGGGAGAAAGCACAAAGAACATGTGAAAAAGAATAAATATATATGTGTAAAAATATAGACACTGAAGATGAAGCACAATGCTGTGGTCAGAATGAGCCTTGGACACAAGATTGTCAAATGACCTTCCAAACCCTACTGTTGCACATGACTTTTACTGAACCATAAAGCAAGCAGATATATTTTAACAGAAGTTCAAATATTCTACCTTGAATTATTTGGGAAAAAAAACCCAAACAACCAAGTTTTCTCCTTCCTTTCTTTCATAACTTTGCAGCAAGAGATGCTACAGAAGGGAAAGGAAATGAAACTTGAATCATGAACTTTAGAAAGGGTACAAATAAAATATCCAGGCTATTAATTAAACCCATTTCCAAATGAACAATCTAATCTCTTGTCTGTGTAATTTCATTATCAACAATTTGAAAGGGCTCAGATATTCCCTCCAATGTTTTAACAGCAGATGTGGACTAGACTACATGAATTGAGAGAGATTGTTTTTCCAGTTGCCAAGAAACAGACAGCTTTCTTTGAGAATGCAGTGTTGTGCTCAGCCTCAGCATCCTCCTGTTCTCCTGCAGGGTTTGGGAAGTCGATGTTCTGGTAACCAAGCTTCCCCTGACAGGAGTGGAATGAGCTCAGCTCCACTAATGGATAGAGAGTACCAGTGGAAAGCAGCTGATGTTCAAACATGTTGAACATTTAAAGAGGATACTGCAGTTCTGCCAATGACTTTATACCTTCAGGAAGGGAATTAGATTTTCAAGGTGAAAAGAAGGGAAGATACATATTTAAGTGAAGATTGCTGTCAGAAAGTTTTAATAGACTAACAATAAATCCATTCCAAGCTGGCTGCCAGGTACTGTGAAAAATTCTGTTCAAGTTGTCTGAGTGCTGCAGTTACACTTTGTGAGTTTGCTTCCTGATGCCAGTGATTGTGATGTCTGGTTGCCCTTTTTATGACATAAAATGGGCCAGGAAATCCGGAATCTTTAACTCATAAGACTAACAAGCCAAGAATTATGATTAACTTTGAGCTATGAATGTTTAATTGAATGGATGATGGATGCTTGATAACCTTTTCTGCTGTGGCGTGCTTTTTATGGTATTTTCCACTTTGTAATTGAGGTATTTGTTTATTAAATTGCAGTCATCACTTTTGTCAGTCATCCATGCCTTCTTGTGTTTCCAGCTGTTTGTTTCCATCTCAATCGTCTCACCTTCCTGCTTCCAGTCTACCAGCTTGCTGTTTAAGCTGCTTAAGGTGCTTGTGCTCTGTAATCCTCTACCACACCTCAGGGGCTGGACAGGGTTGCAGCTTCTCCAGGTGCTCAGCTCTCAGCCCAGGGTGAGCAGAAGCTCACCTGGCAGTCCTGGTGCCAAGGAATGCGAGGTCTGCCTGCGAGTGCCCAGCAAGCAGCCTCCTCCCTCTCCCTGTACTCAGCCCTGCCCGCCTCATCCTGGGGGATGCCCGATGGTGGCTGTCACCAGGCTGCCCTGCTCCCTCTCCCAGTGCAGTGGCACGGGCCCTGCAGCCATGTCACTGCTCCAGAGGGAGCCCCTGGGGCTGCATGCCTGGAGAGCAGGAGAGGCTGACGTTGCCCACTGGCTTGTGGCACGTCTCTGGGCTCTGCTGCGACCGGCATGCTCAGCACTGACAGCAACAGAAGTTTCCATTGGAAGCATGTAGTTTGAAAAGTTTTGCAATCTGCTTTAGCAATGTCTTTTGTTTGGCCTAGTGAGAAACATGCCAACCTTCACCTTTCCATGCCTTAATGCCTTTTGGAGGGCCTAGGCTTCCTGAATGAACAGCATCTGTCTTTTTGTAATGTACAGTGCTCTGTAGCAATTACCCTTAGAACAAGATGACTTAACTTTCAGCAAACTTTATCCTGGATAATCTGGAGAATTAGTTCAACAGAGTTTATGTTAGAGAATGTCAGGCCAAAATTTTCAAAAAAGGGGGTCTAGAGAGCTAAAATGCAAATTAAGGCCAAGTGTATTCACCAGCATCTAAGATGAGCCTCCAAGAGCTCCAGTAGTTACACACACCCAGACACCCACGGGTATCCATATTTTTGCCAGACAAGCTGTGTAGGCTCTGGGAGTTGCACTCAGCGTGGTCAGAGCCACTGCATTTGTAGATAAGCCTCTCTGCCACCTGGGATCCCTCATGCAGAGCCTGCCTGTGGGGCTGATTTGTGAAATGTCATGTGAGGATTAGTAAGATTCAGTGATTAAAAGGAGGTCAGCAAAAAGCACAGACCTTGCATCCCTACTGTCATTGAAAATTACAGTAGGTTGCAGAAGGGAGCATTGTTATTGAACAACCTGGAGGCCCTCCTGGGATGTGAGAAATGAGCTCAGCACCATTTGTAGACAAAAGGAACTGCAGTTCACATTTTTGCTAGACAGGAAACCATTAAACTCTGCAGCTTTTCTGCTAAAGGGACCCTTTCACCCTTCTCTGTGGAGACCATGGTGTTCCAATAAGATATGCATGGGGCCAGGAGGGCCTGGCCCTCTCTCATAAGAGAGATTTCCCTTCAGGGCACATAAAAGTTTTGTTTCTGGTTGCTCAGAGAGAAGCTGCTGCTGTATTTTGTGTGGATGCTGGGAAAGCAAAGGTATTTGTACAAGAGCAGACTCAGAGTCCCTGTCTTGAGCCCTGTGTTGCTCTTGTGGGGTAAGCTTGTTCCCTGGAGAATGATATAGACATTTCACTTCAAAGCAGATTTGGTCTGTAATCCGGCATTCAGATGGTGCTAACACCTGGAGAAGCTTTCCAAGTGTTCTTCCATATGGATGTTGTACATGGTAACCTTTCACTGCACAGGGGATGTGAGGACTCAACTCAGGTTTGCAAATCCATTCCTGCAGCTGAACACCCCCTGTGCCACTAAATGGAGCAGCCATCCCACAAGCCTCAGCACAATGTGACTGGGGCTGTCGTCGTAATGCTCAAATAAACTGTGGGATGGGTTAAGGCTGTAATACAGTAGGCCCTAGGAGATGTGATTTGCAAGATAATGTAGTTACTTGCTATAAAATGGAAGAGCATTCTTGGCATTTTATAAACATTGCAACTTGGCATTCCTGAGAGATGAATTTGTGCCTGAAAATAATATTACAGCTCCTTTTTATCAATACTTCATTGTAATTGGAGCTGTCTATAAACTGTATCTCTTTTTTCAATTAGAAACTACTGGACAACTCAGCTGAAATTCCCTTCCTTGTATTATCAAACCAGTCTTCAAAAAGCAAATGTTTTTTTCTAATATTCAGTCCAAGCTACAGGATTAAGTTCTCACGTTTTGTGTTCCTCCAACAATCTGTTAGTCAGAACAGGTGGACACAAATATGCCCTTTGTATTAGTAGTAGTGTTTACTGGTTTTCTATGTAACCAAAGTAATTTTTCAGCAGCTTGCTTGTGGGTTCAAGGTATCCATTATGAAGAATTAGACATATTTGATTTGAACCTACAGTAGCTAAATGTAAAAAGTGTAATATTGTCTGTTCCTTCACAGTGATGGGAAAAACTCCAAAGGTCTGGATTGAAGAGATGTCATGCCCATACATGGGGGTAAGAAGCATGAGAGCCTGATAGGGAATCATACATTCAGCCTACAGCCATTAAAGGGAAACAGTAAGTTGAAGCAGAAGCCTTTTGATCTTTTGCTTGTCAGACATCTCAGAAGTGCATGTTCTTACTCTGCTATCTTCAAGCTGACTTATTCTCCCAGGCCAGGGAGCAGTACTTAATGCACCCCTGTGCCTCTTTCTCTTAGTGCCTGCCCACACTTGAGTAACCAAAAATGTACCTTTGCCTAGCAAAGAACTGTTTTTAAATCAAAGCATCTCCAAAACCAATATTGTTCTATCAGCTACATAGAACAAAGCCGCCCTTTGTTACAGCAAAAACTTCTTATCACTCCTGCAAGTATCTCTCTTGTCTCAGTTGTTTTCTTTTTCTGCCTGGCACTTGGCTATAACAGTTCATTGCTGACCCCTGTGCATTGTGTACACAGTTGTTCTCAACCTTCAGCTACAGCAAAGCCCTTCACAGGCTGCATTTTGATCTTCTGAGAAAATGTTTGTTTGTATTGTTGTCATCTCCATGGCATTTCTCTCTTTACTGTGTTTAATATAAGTAAAATTGCATTTTCTTCCAGTTTTGACACTTCCTTAAACTATGAGAATGGGGGGCTATGAAAAATATTCTGTTGTTCACTTGTTTGCTGGTTGGTTTGTTGTTTTCCTAAAGCCATCACGTTTCAGTTATGATTTTTCATGCAGTCACCCCTCCTCTAAGGTCCGTTAGATGTGGCTGTAATATGTTTGTAACCAGAATTTTCTCTGCAACCTAGCACACACAGAGCAAGATGACTTTTTTGCTGGTTCTGCAGTGGGATACAGCTGCAGAGCTCATCCAGCCAGGTAACACGAAGGAAACTTTTCACCCGTTTCATAACAAAGCCTGAAATTACAGGACCCTAATTCTTTTCAAACTTTAAACAAATGGCCTTGAGCTTCTTAAGAAGGAATTTGTGGGCTTTGTTATTTTAAGTTAGTTATGTCTGAAGGGAACCACATGCTGTCGTCTCAAGTCTAACTTAGCAAGCTGTAAAAAAACTTGCACAACTGTGTGCAAATAAACAGCTGCTAAAAGCACCCAACAAACAGAGAAGCCAAATCTGATAGAAATGAAACAGCAGAAACAATGTTCATATTTATTCAAATGCCAAAATTGCATGGGTTTTTTCCCCTTATTCACCCCCTCTTCCACTCTAGGTTGAACTGATTCAGATGCTTTCTTAGGAGGAGGAGGAGGAGGTAAAGAACACTGAGAAATGTCTGGGTTATGAAGAGGTAAGAGCTCTGAGAAAAAAATAAAAGCCAGGCTATTCTGTTTGACATTTGTTTGCCATTGTCTCTTCTTGTGCACATGTGCAAGTGTGTGAACCTTTGAGGATTACTGCTGTTTTGTATCTTAGTTTTTTTCTCAGATTGTGATTACTCAGAAAGAAGTGTGGGCTGCTGAGCCTGCCAATGAATTCACTGTATGCCATCATTCAAAGGTGAGCATTGCCCTCACTCAGTACACATTTGGTATACAACATGCCTTTCTTAGAGTCAATCTCATAATGACATTTACATATTCTGCAACATCCATTTAAGTTGTTTTTTTTTTTTTTTTTTTGCTGAAATGCCTTTACTTGCTTTGAAGAGAAAAATAGTGAGGAATGTTGTCCTTTAGTAAGCAAAAAGAGGTTGAAGAAACAGTGAGCTCTTGCATTTGTTAGTGCTATAACTGACTGAAAAGGCACAGAGCCCACTGTTCCCTATGGCTCTGCACATTCACTAGCCCAGAGCTCAGCAGCTGCAGTTTGGATCCACTTCATCCACTATCCACTTCTACTAACCAAAATTGCATGTGTGACTGTATACCTGCCCCCTCTGTGCCTCTGGTGGGTTCTTGCTTGTTTTACCGAAGGGATATGGAAGAAAGCAGATCTCCTGCAGCTAGGCCACAACCTGAAGAATAATTTCACTTGAGCTCTCCTTCCTTTCTTCTCCTCAAACCTATCAGGCCACAACCTGAAGAATAATTTCACTTGAGCTCTCCTTCCTTTCTTCTCCTCAAACCTATCTCTCTCAAAATCAGAGGACACTGACCTTTAACCTTTCACAAGCACTTCTGGAAGCCCTGCCTTGGTTTGCCTGTACACACTGCTTTTTGGAGAAACAGGAAATCAGCTTGTGCTATTTTAATCCTGGTGCTTTCATATAAATATGTGCTATTATTTTTAACAACTTTGCGGAAGGAAAAATATGTTTACAAGCACCAAAAATTGTGTCTCCAGTACAAAACATTAATCTGAAAAATAGTGATGGAAACTTGATACTGCCTCATAGAGACTGTAAGGCAATGCCACTTTTGTTCATGTCCCTTTCATTGGTTCTGATTCTTTCTTCTTCTATCTGTGCAAAATATAAAGGCGGTGTCATCTTTTCATGGCTATTACCAGTTGATATTTTAGGGATGGCTGAGTTGAATAATTAAAGGGCGGGATAGCACAGTTCTTCATGCCTTGCATCCTTCACACTCTGCTCTAAAGCACAGCCATAATCACAGCAGGAACTTTGTTGAGAACAAATAAAAGTGAAAGGGTAACATAGCTGGAATTTCTGCTTCAGGTCTCCCACTACTATAACCTTATTCCATCCAAACACTTATTTCAAGCAACCACAGTATGTTTCACTAAAATTTTTACTGGACACATCAACTGCACATTAATGGCTCTTGCATAGCTGATGTATTTGTAGCTCTAGGGGAAGGAAAAGCAAGGCCACTTTGATATCAGTTTATGTAACACAGATTTTGTTTCTTGGAAGGCTCGAGGCCATTAAGAGTAAAAGCTATACTGGAATATGTTCCATATGGCAATTTCTCAGGTATTGTGATAGCTAATCCAAGTTAATAATTAAAATCCACTTCTATCACTCTTTCCTTCAGGATGCAAGAAAGGGTTGGAGGTTTCCTTTTAACACCATATCCTATTTTCCTGAGTATGTGGTCCTGTCCTTACAAACACAGCATACTTAATATTTTATTGTGTAATATTTCATCTGGATAAACTAGCAAAAGGAAGGAGGGTTCATTTGTTCTCTAAGATATTTTTTTACTAAAATGAGCCCACAGTGATATCAGTGATTGATGGAGCACTAATAGCACTGGCAGCCCAAGACCCTGTTTCCAGAATAGTAGTGGAAAATGCCCTGTGCTCCTTTTCTCCTAGCTGCACATTTTGATGATGTTTTTATTTTGGTTTGGGCAGCCACAGAGATGCTGTCCTTGTGCCCAGCAGCTGCTGTGCTCAGCATGAAGTATTTTTGGATTTGTCCATGTTTGAGGGACTTTCAGAGGTTGAAGGTATAAGAGTAGCCATGAAAGCAAGATTAAGCTCAGAAACCCGGTTTCATGCTCTTGGGACATTCAACCTCCTCAGTTATAAAACACAAGGTATTTTGTCTGCCTGCCAGGCAGGATGCTGTGATCTCATGAGCACTGGATGGTGCATCTCCTGTATTGAGCCCATAAAGAAGCTATCACCAGTAAAAACACAGGAACTAGCTGCAAATACTCAGAAACCTGAACTTTCAAAATTATTGCCCTTCAGGAGTGTTTGCTGGGATTTTCTGCCCATAAAAAATACTGCTAGGAAAAGAAGGCCATGCATAAAATGGAGAATATTCCAGTGATCTTCTTCAGTATATGGAGATAGGTCTTTGGTGTCCTATCACCAAACCAAAAGAAAAGGTTTATACTGCATTACAGAAAATGTGAAAGAAAGTAAGTGCAATTCCCACTTGGCAGGGCAGCTTCTCCTCACAGGTGTAGGTAGAGCTGCACAGGTTTGCTCATGGCAGAGCTGCAATTTAGTGACTCTTGGATGTGACCACCAGCTAATCTTCATAAAGACCCCACAATATCAACTGCTTGCCTTTGGCCTAAAAATGCCAAACTAAAAAGGGTTTACTTTAAACATGTCCAAAGAGCAGGAGAAGCTGGAGACTCAGGAATATCCGTCTGCAGATGCTTTCACACACTGTCAGGAGTGGTGTCCAACCTGCTCTCTGGCATGTGGGCTGATGGACTTGCCCTGTGCCAAAGATTTTCATGTTCTGTGTTTTTTCTACAGCATAACTGTCAGACAGCTTTGGAGTTCACAGTGGGAGCATTCAGACGCAGTGCAGCTGTGCCTGTTGCTCCAACAACTACTTTATATCCCAGGCAGGTCACAGAACAAGACAAAAAGCAGCTGTGCTGCCCGTCCATGAGTCACAAAGCATCTTCCACCTGGGAAGAAAATGGTTGCATCAGTAGATTATTTGATAAAATAAGCAAATTGATTCTCCAAAGCTACTAGGAAACTGATAATCAGTTGATTTCTACTTAATATTTTAAGCTGCTCAACTAGAGCTAGCCTTTTGCTTACATGGGCAATACTTTTGAATTAAGAGGTTATTTTCTGTATTTTTGCTAACACGAGATAATATTAATAAACACCTTTGCTGACTGTGCATCTGACTTCAAATTTCAGCAATTTATTACTGAAGATTCACCAATGAAAATTTTTACCAATGGAAATAGCTAATCAGACAAAACAAAGTTAATGGTTTTTCTCAAATAATGCATGTTTATGGCAATGTTTTGGCTTCTGATAAAAGGAAAAAAAACTAGTGAATTTTGAGCATTCATTCTCTTTTTCTTCTGGCACAACTTTTCAGGTATTTAAAACCAGTTGCTTTCTCTTCTCAAAGCCCTGAGTGTTTGTGGTCTGAAGACCAGAATTGCTGACACCTGGGACCAGAGCTGCTGCCAGTGCCCACACGCCTGCCTGAGACACTGTGTGCAAATCTAGATGGGGGCACTGGCAGCAGCTCTGGTCCCAAGTGCCAGCAGATCTGGTCTTCTGACCAGCCTGGGGAGATTTGCCAGATTTCTGCCCAAATCCACTGCCTGAGAGGGTGAATGCTGCACCAATCTTAAGGGGACTTTGCTTTATTTCCTCCTTCCTTTTGGATTAATGCTTTATGGGAAAACAGATTGTAAATCTATATAACTGACAGGTTTGTTAGTGCTTATCAGATAGCTTAAATTCAGAAGAAGCAAGCACACACACCATTCTCTCTGGGGAGAAAACCTGCAGGAATTTAGCTGAATCCATTTATTTATTGACTATTACATTACTGATTTAGCAAATATGGAAGAAAAGACTAACATTTGATTTTTAATTACTTTAATTCTCATATTTCTTAGAGGAAAGCAATAACAGAAGTCAAGTCACCAGGTACATTTTACACCTGCTAAAACCACCCCCATCACGGGGGTGAACAGCAGCTTGCCACTTCTAGTCAGGAGCAGCACTGCCTCTCCCATAGCAGTTCACTGGTTTTAAGATGTTTGGACTTGTAATACGTTTTTGCTATTGATGGTTGGGAGATAGTACCTATATATTCATTTCTTAAACATAACCACAACTCCATGGTGGTTTTTGTAAGCTCTGGGTAATGGGCCAATCTGGGCAACTTTAGTGTTTTTCCTCTGAAGCTGCCTTATCATCCTGTGAGGAGGGTGCCTAGAGCTCTGAGGTGTCTTTTTGTCCCCACTCCTTCTGAGAGTAAAGTTTGGCTGTGCCCAAGGACAAGAACTCCTTCCCAAAGTCCTTCTGGAGTGTCAGCATGCATAATGTGCCTTGGAAACTGGTGGGGACAGTCCCTGCAGTGCTTGGAATAGTACAGAATGCTCTCTCCAGGGCAAACAGTTTGGAAAAGCTAAACTACTTAAAATCCCATTTATACAGCAAAATGGTGCAGTCAAGGAAGAACAGGAGAGTCCAGAATCTAGCAGTGTTTAATATACTTTTGCAAGGATTATTTGACAGTCTCTTATTTTTGTGATGTTTAGAAGGGAGAATTGCTGTCTTTCACCTCCCTTCTGTAATCCATTTCCTATGTCTTAGCAAAGGGTAAAAAATACTTGGGTACTGCACTGCAGCTGTGGTGATTTTATATGAAGACAAATTCCTGAGGCTGGAATACTGTGGCTGGTCTGAAAAAATGTTGCACATTCTTCTTTTTTTTCATTTAAATAGAAGCAGCATAGAAATTTTGCAAAGAATGGGGGTGGAAGAAATGTTTTCAGTTTTCCAAAAGTGGGCGAGAGGTTGAAATACAATTGCAATTACATTTTTTGCATGTCATTGATGTAGAGATGAAGCTTGTTTGGATGGAGTTTTTCACGACTTTATTTTAATTGCCTTGATCACAGCTTTTGAGACCTTATACACTGTATTTAGAGGTGAATAGAAGCTTAGCTGGAAGGCCCCTCAGTTGAAAGCTGAGTATCTAACTTTCCAGCAAGCAGTAAGCTCAGCTGATGAATATATTCACAATGTAAGTGCTGTCACAGCATTAGTTCTCAAGAACTGATATATTAGGATACACAATAATGCACAAAAGACTTGTAAGTGGCTGCAGTTTGGATGTGGCAAAAAATAGTGATCTGTATTTAGAGCCATTTATTTCCTCTTCGGACAGACTTCTGAAGTGGGAATGCTTTATCAGTCTTTACTGCTGAGTGCCCTGGGACCTTTTTTTGAAGCAAATCAGCTTTCACCTGGCAGAAGTGGATGAGCAGGGTGGTTTGAATTCTGTCACTGCAGGCAGCACACATCCTCAGTGCTGACTGACTTTGCTGCCTTTGGAGTTGAACAGAAAACAGGAGTTGATGCAAAGTGTGTTTTTTGAACCACCACCCTTTGTCAGAGGGCATCGATTCCCTAAACACCATCAGTGTGATGGAAACAAACTGAGCTCCTTAGTTCTGCTATTATTAACAGCTAATGAGCTTTGTGCAACCCAGCAAAAGGGTGTTACCAGTTTATGACTCTGCCAAGCCAGCAAGGTGGAGTTGCATGTGGGAATGAAGCCCTGTTTAATCAGGTTTTGTAACTACTTTGATACAATTTTAGCTGAAGCGTGTCCAGTCAAGCAGTTCCTGGTTTAATGCACACACTGTTTAGACTTCAGTTGCAGGTT
Organism: Urocynchramus pylzowi; assembly: GCA_013397555.1. Lineage (NCBI taxonomy): Eukaryota > Metazoa > Chordata > Aves > Passeriformes > Fringillidae > Urocynchramus > Urocynchramus pylzowi. The sequence goes on from VZRH01001195.1 coordinate 153,472, forward strand.
TCAGAATTTACCAAACACCTATTCAATAATCATTTTTTACAATTGCACACTGATCAGCTACAAATATGCCCATAGTAACTGCACATTGTGTTTTTATTTGTTTTTAATTAGGATTCCTGGTTTAGATGTCAAATCTCCCCTGAAGTCTACTAAAATTCTGGTTAGGCTTTAAAGATGAGAAAATTCAATCCTCAGCTTGAGCTCCCAATAAAGGCAGGTGAGCACAGCAGTAGCAGAGCTTTTCCCTCTCTAGCATCACGAGCATGGTTTAGTTGTACAGGGTTTTCTTGACTTTCCCCTTAGATCTAGAGGAGGAATACCTCCCATTGTGAGGTGTAGCAGGGACAGGGCAGTTTGAGAGCAGAAGCAGCCAAGGGAGCTCACAGCTGAGCAGGTTCTAAGCTGCACAGCAGCCTGGCAGGCTCTCAGCAGTGACAGCCTGATATCAGGGCACACCTCACCTACTGGGAGCACACACACAGGCTACAGAGAGTTTGTAGCAATGGGAGGCTGTTATTTATAGGCAATGGGAAAGTTTATGCCTTGTGTTTGCAGTTTCAGTTGAGCAAATATACAGTGAAATTGTACTTTATCCTCTTTGTTCAGTTGTTAAACCCCCAAGAATCATACCTGTTTCTCTTGATTTCTTGATTTAACATCTATAACCAAGACACCTATCAATTAGTCCAAGGATTTGGATTAATAGAGATGCTTTTTGGTTTTGTTTTACTTTAAAAACAAACCAACAAAAAACTCAAAACCTCCCAGATTCTAAAGTGTTTCTAAGGAAAAAAAAGTTCTTTTGTTTTGGGTTTTTTTGTTTTGGTTTGGTTTGGTTTTTTTTTTTTTTGTTTTCCTGAGAAGAACATCTTATAATTAGGAAAAACAAGAAAAGCATGTTTGTAGCAAGTGAATCATAGCCTGCAAAGCAGCTAAATGTTTTCAGCTGAAAGCTGCTTTGGAAGCTTAACATGGGATTAATTTTTGAAGTATGCCTGGACTATCAAGAAGTTAATTGATGGAGTGTGAGCTATACCCACTTAAAAGGCACAGACAGGGAAATCAGTGCATTCTCCATGAGAGGCTCTTAATGATTTCCTTTCAGAGAATGTGCACACTATCTTAATTATACAGGAGCCTACGTAAAGGTACCATTGGATTGCATCCAATGAAAGCTAAAACAAACAATATGACAACAAAAAGGGCACTTGCGTCATTTCACTTCAGCATTTATAAGGCAAACAATAACTAGCAAATAAAAACCTCCTAGCCTATGGTGTGCTTACCAGTGCCAGGATACTTATTCCTTCACATGTAATCTTTAAAACAAAGAACTACATATCAGAAAATGCTGGGACAGTCTTTTATTTTTTCCTTTTTTTTTTTTTCTTTCTTTTTTCTTTTTTTTCTGTCTGCACAAAAACAAGCCCATCTTACAGCAAGGAGACATGTTTCCTGTGGTGCTCTGCTGGTTTCATGCGATTAATGACCTCAGCACTTCACAGATAAGTTTTTCTGTGTGAATGTGATCTTCTCCTGTGTGCACAAGGGCACTAAAAAAAAATGCATGAGAAAGAAGGGATGATAAAGCTAGCAGTGAAACTGAGGTGCTGGAGCATTCTCATTAGAGATGCCATTGTTTTGTGTAAAGTGTAGATTTCAATATATTCGGTAATGATGACTAAAATTCTGAGTTTTCCTACATGGTAAGCCTTGCCACTCTGATCAAACAACCTTGTGAAATTCTTTATCCATGAAATCCCAAGATATAGTTTTGGAGATCTCAGCTTTAACATGTGGGTTCAGCTGTGGCAGTGCACTGCTAACATGCTTATTCTAACAACCAAGGGGAAAAATGCCCAGATTTTTTGCATATTAGGCTTCAAATGTCAGGCCCCTCTGGCATTTTTTTGCACCTTTGATCACTTCAGGCATATTTTGGTGATGCAATTCAAACATTTCTCAAAAAAATGTTGCCACAAATAAAAAGTTACTGCAATGTTACTTAGCACCATGGCATCGCCAAACCACCAGGATGGTCTTGGGGAACTTCCTTCAGAGGATGGAAGGTGGAGGAAGGGGCTCTCTCTCATCCCCCATCAGCCTTTCTTACCTTCATCTGACCACTTTGGGATCAGTTCCTGACCATTGAAAACTTCAGCCTTTCCTTGAAGCTGCAGAGTGCCATGGCAGGCTTCAAAGCCACCTCCTCCCGCTTCTGGGAGGAAGGCCCTACTGCAGTGTCTCCTGTGCTCCTTTCAGGGCACACCCAGACACACACTTGCTGTGTCCCAGGGTGTTTTGAGGAGTGCAGAGCACATTTTTTGTAGGAAGACAGGAAGATACACAGCCCTCTTCCAGCTTTGCATGAGTCAAAAGCTCTGAAAGGTCTGCATGTGGCAGGGCAGGATCGACAGGCATCAGCATGACAGCAGTGACACTCAATACATGTTAGACATTAATGCACAACACCTCTCATCTCTACAGACTATGGTACAGAGGAAGGGAGGACCACAAATGGCAAGTTTTGAAGTAAAAAACAGCTGCCTCCATTCATGGAGGGGCCAAAATAATCTTTAACATTAACAATTACTTTTTAATTCATGTTTTCCAGTGCTAGTGAAGCCTAACGGATGCATGAACAGTGTTTTAAAACCAAATTCTTGTTCCTGTCAGGAAGCCCCAGTTCAAGATCCACTGATCCATTCCTTCCCCTAGTGAGATTAGGAATTTGTTGAAAAGAGAGCCATGCACCAAACACACCACCACAGTGGTGTGTCCTGCTGTAGCAGCACAGATAGGAGCCTTGGGAAAAGCATGTCATGTTATTATCCTTCAGCTAATGTGTTCTGTAGCATCTCCCCTACTCAAACTAACCCCTAACCTACTTACACAGAACATAGAGTCCTCATCTTTAGCTGCAAAGGTTTTCTTCTCAACCTTCCATATCTACCAGCCTGAATTTTCTACCTGTGATAATTGAACCATTCCCATAGTAAATACTGTGTACTTGGAGAGAGGCCCAGGTGCCAAAGTGTGGGAGTGCTGCCTGAACGCAGGGAAGTGGGGAACTGCAGCAAGAGCTCTGTGGGTTTAACCCACATGTTCCTGGGGAACATGCAGTCATTGACTCTTCCCAGTGCACAGCAAGGAAGGTTTTCCTCTGGCTGACAGTTAATTTTAAAGAGATGCATTTATATTTTTGGACATGGCACTTGGAATTCCAGTTAATATTTTAATCTATCAAATGGATATGGATAATTGATGGCAGAATTCAGGGACTGGAATTCTGTGAGTTTGAATTAATTAATGCTCTAAAGGGAGCTGAACAGATAAAGCCCTCTGATAATGTAACACCAGAAGGCTTGAACTTCCTTATAACAGAATAATTTCTCTAGGCAGGACAAATTTTGCTCCCATTTATTTTTGGTGTCAGGTTTACCACTACCAGCTCCTGCTATGCCCTTTAGGGAGCTAAGTTTAAAGTTAATGGGACTTCTTGCACAAAGGGTTGGCCAGCCATAACTGCAGACAGCAATGAAGTACCTGATTAGTGCAAAATGTGACGCTTTCACTACTTGGCCTCCTGCCCAGTGGCAGCTACTTCTGCTGAGCACATCAAATGAATTCATATAAGTCACCAAAGAATTGCAGGCCAGGAATGGCTGTTGGTTGTTACTGGATCAGACCAGCTTCTGACCAGTCAGCTAAAGAAATATCCTGTACTTCAAACACTGGACTATCCATTTAAATACATTTAAATATACATACAGTTAAATAGAGTTGTTAGACTGGAAAATCCTCTTTAGCATGATACCATCTGACCATTAAATGTCTGAAGAGTTGAAATAGCATAGTGTCTCATCAAGGAGTTATTGAATTGTGTAAGTAAATCTTTCTTTAGAATTTATTGATTGGTGTGGAAGAGCTTATGAAATCAAATGTGCTTCTTTGTCTTTAGGCAGCTTCATACAGGAAATTTGGCCTTTTCCCAATTCTCTAACTATCCCCAAATTCAGAGTAGCTATGTTAATGCATACTGCAAGAGAAAACCACTATTTTCTTCCTCTTCTTCCTGCTTATTTTAATGGGATTCTAAACTGGCCTTTTAAATGCAGAAACAAATTTCTTCAGTTGCCTTCTACAATAGTTTTTAATTGACAGTGTGTTGCTGGCCAAAGGTTATCTCAAAGGAGCTATAACACCTGGATCCCCTCCCTCCCTCCTTCTCATGCTACTGCTGCCATGGATCAAATGGATACCAATGCCCTTCTGAGCTCAATCATTTAAACTGATGTCTCAGCACTGAGTGAATGAGATTTACAGCAAACAATGTGAATTTCTTAAGACTGTCTAGCCCACCTTAGCTGTGGTTTTGCTTGGGAACTCTTACTAGTTTCTGTTTAGAATTTTCTCCTGATGCTTTTTGTTCTACCGCTTGTCACAGCTATAGGATAGCTTGGTCAACGCCTTAAAGTCAATACTATTATCACTCTGGAACTCCTTGTACTGCCCAGGGAAAGGAAATGCATTCATTTTAGAGCTGAGTCAAGCCCAGAAATGAATTAGCACATTGGGTAAATATCTGACAGCACATTTTTAAAAGTAACTAGTCACGCACCCTGAGCTGTTCACGAGCAGATGACAAGAAAGGGACATGTCCTCTGGGCTTGCTTATGGACAGCCTTTGTGCCAGCTTTCTGCATTTGTTTGTTAATCTCATTTGCTATGAAAACAGGTATTAAATGGATTATTTTCTTCTCTTCCTCCTGTCATAATTCCTGATCTCACTGGCCAATTTCAGCCCAGATCTAGAGAGGGAAGAGGACTCGATGATGCTAAGTATTCATTATACTTCATGATATAGATGGTTGGAGAACTGAGATGCAGAAGTTGCACCATGAAGTTGCTCATTATCTGACAATAGGCAATATACAGAAGAGACAGATTACAAATGGTCCAATGATGAAAGACTTAATGGAAGCAAAAGTATCCAATCCAAATCCATAGAAAATATGACTGTATTCATTCTGGAGCTGATTAAATTCTATTTCACTGGTTCATTGCAAAAACCCAAATTAATTCAGTGAGGTTTCTAAATGGATTTGGAAGGAAATGTACAGTAAGTTGGTCAGATCTGGGTATGCTGTGTTCCCTTGTTTTGCATCCCTGCAGTTTGCTGTGAGTGTGGTCAGTGTAATGCCTACTCCCTACCTCAATGCATGTTAGAAAGCTGAATTACCCTAAACACACATAGCTTTATCAGGGATCCCAATGAGAGCAGAAACAGGACAAAATATCAGCTGAGTGCTTTTGAAAGATAAGATAAGATAAAGAAAGATCTTTTAAGTGCAGATAAATCTCTCCCCCCTTTATTTTTTATGTGTAGTTCCTTTATCAGCTTTTTGGAACACATAAGATTTAAAACATATAAGCAGTAACAGTATTTGAAATCACCATCTTAATGTACTTCCACTGTGAAAGCAGAGAGCAGAATCCTGCAGTATAGGAGACAGATGCATGAATGGACATGGCCCTAGTGCCTTAGTCTTGGATGGGCAGTGCTCAGAAAGAATGAACACATAAAGAAAGACAGCACTGAATAAGAAAATGCACAGAAAATGCGAAATTTAAAGAAAGACAGCACTGAATAAGAAAATGCACAGAACTACCTTTAAAATGAACAAAAGCCTTAATTTCCTGAACCTGTGGATTTATTTCCTTTGCCTGATCTCTTGGTAAAGATATGAACTTAAAAAATTACAGTGACCCACTGATATAATTCAGTGACATGAAGTGCATTTGCTTCTTGAGAGATTTAAAGCTGCTTTTCACTCTTCCCCATGCTGCTTGTTTTCACACATTTATGTGTACTTGGCCTCCGTTCTCTCCCTCTGACTTGGTGGTGCAGCTGTAATCCACTTCAGTACAGATATCCGGCTCTTCCTTTAGGAACTTCCTCTTGCTATGCTATAGCTCGTGTAAACGCCCTGGCGGAAGTGGCTTTTTCCTCCTTCCTACTCCTGCAAGAGGTCCCAGAAGTACAAGTGGCTTAATAAACCAGACAACATTTGGTTTGAAAAGAGCCTGAAGAGATGTAGTTTGCATTAAGGTTAATGCATTTTTTTCTCACCTTATAGAAACACCATGCATATCACTCATGTTTAAACAAAATGACTGGCAAAGCTGTAGAAGCTGTAGACGCTGTCCTAACACTTTAATTTATTAGAGCAAAACTGCCAGGTTACTTTCCATCCTTTCTACTCTATATATTTGAGAGAGAACATCTGTCTGGCAACAGTAATGGTTCCAAGTCAAGTATATGATTTCTTTTCTTCACAGAGAAAGATGGCTGAATAATACTCTAGATGTAATTATCTTTCACTTGCAGCAGTTCCCTTTAAATATGTAATTTTAAAAATGAAAATTTAGGAAAAAATATGGCATGCATATTATTATTGTTTAATGGCACAATTTTGATTATTTATCATCTTATGTTATATATATCTTATAGGATAAAAGGAGACAGTCTGTTCTGCCTTAGCAACACAGTACTCTAGTTACTCAATTTGGTTCTGGCAAGACAGGATGGTATGAAAACAAGCGAGGCTCCCATTTTCAAGTATGTTAAGAAAATCCCCAAAGGTCTGAAATGGCAGTGCTTGGTGTCAGCACTGTGAGAGAGACAAGGTCTTCAAAAGGCCTAAAATAATAGACAATGGCCTAAAAGGCAAACAAAAAGAAAAAAGAGAGGAAAAAATAGAGGCATTTCAACTGGTAGAGAGAAGACTACAGATGCTCTGTAGCAGACAGAGTTGCTGGTTGATCTCCTACCTAGAAGGACCAGGAAGGTGAGATATACACGGTGAAGCTGGGAAGTTGCCAAATCTACTTGAAGAAAGACAGCAGCACCTTCCCAGCTCCCAACACCTTGGGGGAGCTCTGCAAGGACTGACTTCCAGCCTTTTGCTGTCCTTTGCAGATGCAGGATGGAAAAGCCAGGAGACAAAACTGCCCACCCTGTGGTGGGCCATCTGAACAAAAGATGTTCAGATGCAAAAGACTGCAAAAGGCACCAGTGGCTCTTTCTCTTGACATGGAATAGATACTACCCACGTCTGGCCAGGTTTTATTTCTCATTTACAGCATAGCAGAGGCCTCAGCAGACTTTTTAAATTTCTTTTTTTTAATAATCTTGGCTTAAAAAAGAAATTGCTTAATTTAACAAAGCGCCTTGCTAAAATGGAGCTGTGGAAACTTTAAAGATGTGCATGACAGTGGGTTGTGTGTTTCTTCATGCATTCTCCAGCTCTCAAACACGGACCCTGCCAAAGCAAATAACTGCACGGTATTTATCATAGTTTTGTTACTATGTAGGAATATTTTTTTGTTACAATGCTTGCAAAGGTGAACTATTTGTTAGCTCCTCCTCTCTTCTGTCTGCCAATAATATGGTAATCCAATTGTGGTCACGAAACATTGCTGACTTGGAGCTGCAAGTCCCAGGATCAAACCACATTAGGCAGCAGCATGGAGTTTCTCCTCCTGTCAAGAACTGGTTCTACTGCCACGTGAAAGACCAACAGAAGGTTTTTGTCAGATTGCACTACATCTCTGAATGCACACCTATGAAATAACTCCCATTACTCCTGTCAAAGGAAGACACAAGGCACAGAGAGAGTTTTGGGGGGGGGGTTTGGTGGTTTGTTTTTGATTTTTTTTTTGTTGTTGTTTTTTGTTGTTTTGTTTTGTTTTTTCCTTTTTTTTTGGGGGGGGAGGATTTTTTGCTTGTTTGTTTTGGTTTGTTGGGGTTTTTAATTTTTTTTTAATACATTTTATTTTCCTTCTATTTTTGTCTTTACACCTATTCCTAATTACTCTGTCTCGTACCTTCTGTATGTGTTACCTGCTTGTCACAGTGTCTTCTCTGTGGTGAGATATGCCAGTGGGGCTTTGATGGCTGGTCCTCCTGTCGATGGTCATCCCGAGAGGGTGGGCTTAGCCCTCAGCCGAGCTGGGAAACAGAGGAAATGGGTTCCAAATCTGACTAGTCCAGACCTCACCAGCTTGTTTTGATCCCATTTTCTCCAATCCTCCTCCAGCACTGGATGCCTGCAGTTCCTGGGAAGGCAGCACAGGACAAAGCACAGGCTTTGATCGGGCTACCAAGGGCCTAGCTATGCAACCTTCTTTGGTTTCCAGAGGCTTATCCCTATCTCCCCATAATGTATGGAGGGATCTAGATAAATTGTGTAATCCCTCCTGAACAGTGAGGCTCTCCTGATGTACAGAACTAGCAGGGACATGATGTGCTCAAAAGCATGGGGAAGCCTAGCCCAAGTGTAGCAGGAAAATGCTCCTTGCAGTGCACTCAGACATGGGAACAAGTGCCCACGGGAACTGGTGGAAGCACCTCATTTATATCTTTGAGTTATGTAGGAATGTGTTTTTTCACACAGTACTGCATCTGAAAGAATTCTCTGCAGGCAAAAATTGAATTAAATCCACTTCAAAGAAGTGGACTTTTTAAAGAAATAAGAAAAAATTAGACAGTGACTTAGTGTTATTTTTGGGTTAAATAGTATTTCTCTGTGTGTGTATTTACACACACATTCGTATGCTCAGGGCCAAAACCCAGATGACAAATGTGAGAATTATTAATATTCTTAAAATGTGTGTATCTGTGTGTTTTTTATTTGGTAGTACTTAGTAGTACTGCTAATGGTGCTGTGGTTATAAATCTTCCTTTAGGAATTTATAACATAATGTAAAGCACAATTTATCCCTGATCTAATTAATGCCTACACAATGTTTAATTTGAATAGTTTCAAAATAATTTGGGGGAAAAAAAGTTGGTCAAATTTAAGTGACAAGACGACATGATTTTTTTCCCAATCAATTAGTGCTTTGAAGTACAACTAACAAATTACATTCTGAAGCAAGAGGAACTTTTATTACAGAGCAAACTGACTTTTTGATTACAAGTATTAAAAGAAATAACAAGCCACATATTCTCCTTGAAAATTTCTGCTTAATATAGGATTTGATTGTGCAATCCTTACTCATATGAGACGAAAGGGATCTTGCTGGTATGGTATGAAGGTGCAAGAGAGAGCCCAGTACTGGCAGGACTTCACTGCAGAAAGCTATTGGCTGCTGTTTACATTTCTGACATTCTCTGAGTAAGTGTTGTCACAACAGACAAGCAATTATAGACAATAATGTCAGTAATTTGTGGATTAAGAACTCCTTAAGGATGTATTGGCACGGCCAGACAGTAGCTGCTTTTAGCTTGCAACTGTTCACCCTTAGCTGTGCCAGTGAAACTCTAACTTTCAAGAAATTGCGCTCCCTCTTAGGCAGCAAACAATGGCAGGGGTTAAACTTCTCTAGGCCCTCCCTGTCTCTCTTACAGCTCTCATCCAGGCAGCTCAACCTCACAGGGCCATTTTTAATAGGTACATCTATTTATGCATACACATAAAATGGAAATGTAGGCCATTATGTGGAAGAAATGCTCTGCCAGGCGCTTGCCAACAAAGCCAGAAAAAATCAGATTTTAAGATTCCAGTACTATAAATACACCTGTGAGGAACCTCAGCCGAAGCCCAAGCCCCAGCACGCTGGTGTGGAGGGCACAGGACCTGTGCTGACCCTCTGACTCACCGCTTGGGACACCCGTGGCTCAGGACACGCTCCATGTTAGCTTATGCAAATTCTGTGCTGTGTGAAACACGCCCCGCTGAGAAAATTATTTGATTATTTTGAGGATCAACAAGAAAGATTCAAATGTAGTTTGCTCTTTTTTTTGAAGAAATTTAAAAATACCATCTCAAAACATGCACAGAAATTACATGTACTTTCAGGGTCAAATTAAATAAAAATACACTTTGTTTGTCTTTTGTGCTACTGCTCTTCTGGTTTTATTTTAATACAAACCATTCAGACAATGAGAGTGTGTTTAGGAAATTGACTTGTGGTGAGGGGAAATTTATCCTACTAAGGCTGTATATGCGTAAAGTAGTGGGTGGGCTAGAGGGGTTTAGGAAAAACAAGAAACAGAAATTCCTTGGAAGGTTTTAACTATAAAGCTAGATAATGAAAGAATATTGATTGGGTACCATTAACCAAAGGCAGATTTGCCTTTAAACATGAAGTACGTCATGTGCCTGGCTGTCAACACCAGTTTTACAACTCCAGAGAACACAGGTTAATTTTACTGCTTGTGCTTATTAATTCAGCATCTTTTCATGAAAATGTTGTAGAAGATCTTTTTCAAAATCTTATTTCCCCCAGGCTCCGTGGGTGCAGGTGAGCTCGCTGGGCGTGCAGGGCTCCTCCAGCAGTGTCTGGGATGTGAAGTCTGACCCCAGGCAGGACGGCAGTGCCCTGCTCCCCACCCAGGGTGGGCACCAGCTGGCCATTCTGCCCTCGGTGACTGACCCAGCCAGGGCTGCTGTCTCCTCCTCAAGCAGTGCTTAAGAAATGGCACTCGGCCCCCGCAGTGAAAGCAGCCTTTTGTCGGCACCTCCTTCCCATAGATGGGACTCGTTCGTCTTTTGCTGGGTTTTCAGTTGATTCTGGTGGCTTAAGTACATCCTGAAGGAGATGATAAAGGCTTCGAGCGCACCTAAGATTTTAAGAGGCCGGGTTTGATGCTTCTGGTGTCCCTGCAGCCCCCAGCCTTGCCCGAGCAGAGGCTGATATCATTTCACACTCCTGGAAGCGAGGCAGAAGGAAGGCTGTGTGTACACCCGGTCACATCCTGTATCTTCTCCTTGTGCCTTCTCTCCCCTCCCCAGGACAAAACCCTGCATAGTCCCTCTTCGCTGCCCTGCATCTTTCTAGTTTGGAAACATCCTTTACGGGCCCAGGCCACGGGCGGCCCTTCCGAGCCTGCCCAGGCCGGGCAGGGGCCGCGAGGGGCCGCAGCGCCAGCGGGCCCGACCCCGCATCCCTGCCCCGCATCCCTGCCCGGGACGGCGGCCCGG
>VZRH01001195.1:164676-195762 GCA_013397555.1 Urocynchramus pylzowi
CAGCCCCGCGGCCCCCGGACGGACGGGCGGACGGACAGCCGGACTGACGGCACATCTCCGCTCGCCCGGCAGGCTGGCTCTCTCCGGCACACCCTTCCCGGCGTGAAGCCCCCGCCGGCGCCGCCGCCCCGATGGAGCAGCCCCCGGCGGCGGAGGAGTGGCAAGGGGCGACCCAGAAGAGGAAGGCCTGGGCCAAGAGCCGCGACTCCTGGCAGGCGTCGGAAGCGGAGGATTTCTCGGCAGCGGCGCTGGCCCGCGGCGAGGAGGAGGAGGAGGAGGAAGAAGAGGAGGAAGAGGAGGAGGAGGAGGATCTCGGCGGCGGCGAGCTGCCGCTGGCCGCAGGAGCAGGTCAGTGCAGGGGGCAGCAGCCCGCGGGCCACCGGGACCCCCGCGGGGCGGCCTCGCTGTTACTGACTGCCGGCTTCTCTCTCTTGCTCTGCTCCTCAGGCTGCCACAGCGTTCCCAACGAGAAGATCGCGATATGGCTGAAGGACTGCAGGTGGGTGCTCCCGCCGGCGGGTCGCTGCGGCAGCGGGGCCGGGCAGCGCCCGGAGGCAGGCAGGCAGGCAGGCAGGGAGGGAGGGAGGCGGCCCCGGCGGGCATGGCCGCGGAGCGGAGCGGGCACCGGCGGTGGCACGGCCGCTCCTCCGGCCGGGCTGCGCCGGGAGCTGCGCCCCCAGCCCGCATGGCAGCTGGCGTTCGGCACCGCTCCTCTCCTCGGCGTCTCATTAATGAGCCTGACGGCTTTCAGCCGCCGGGGAGGAACTCAGCAGAGGGTCAGGAAGGCAGCGGTACTTTGGAAGCTGCAGTGGTTCTCACCGAGGGGCTCCAGTTTAAAGCTTCCACTGTTTCCTTGCCTGTTTTTGGTGCAGGTTCCAAGAAACGGTGCTTCCGCGGCGTGGCCTCTGTGCTTACGGGCCTTCAGGAGTGATGCCACACTTTAGACTAACTTGATTCATCTGAGTCTCTTAACGTCCTCTATCCTTAGCTTGAGGCATGGTATATGTATTCTGTGTTTCTGTTACTGTTGCAAAATAATCTTTGGTGTTTAGAACAGGTATTCGTGGAATTACTTTTTTTTTCGTCCTCAGTCAAATAAAAGCACAAATGCTACCATCAGTAGCAGCTGCTTTTGTCCTGTCTTTTTCTCCATGCAGTACTAACAGCCCTTGGAGGCAGAGTTGATGGGGAGAAGCCAACAATTAGCTTTCCAGTAGCTGACAATGACATTTCGAGACCTCTGCTATTTGATATTTCTGGTTTCCTTCTACTTTTAAGAACAGCTACATTAAGGCAAGAATTTACCACTGAGATTAGTTGTGCCTTTGTGATGTCTTGATCCAGTAAGCAGCTGACTGATCTTACTCTATAACTGAAGTGTGTAACTGAAGTTGTTTTATAGCTACAGGATCTTCCATATAGTTCTCTTCAGATCTTAACAGGCTGTGCCTTGGACAGGGTGTTGGCAGATACAGGCTTGAAATCATACTAATCCCCGAAATTTAATGTTCAGACCTGACAGACCATTCTTCCAAAATGCTAGAATGGGAGATGATTTTTCTGACTTTACCTCAGATCTGGTGTCCTCTTGGTGTACTAAACAGTTTTCTTAAAATCAGTATTACAAATTCAGTGCTTTCTTAGAAGTATTTTTTGAGTGGGGAGGGCAAAAAATGTAAGAACTGGAAGGGAAAGAGGCCATTGGGGAAGATAATCTTCCTAATGCTGCACTGCCAGTATGTTTAAATCTGCAGGATTTCTGTCTAGAACCTTCCCTGGCCCTGTAGTCCTTAACATTTCCATACAGAATTTAAGGAATAGCACAAAGCTGCAAACTGACAACATGAACATCTAATAGATGGCTAAAATTCTTGAATAATAACACAAAGATTGCACTTTCATACCTGTGCTTTGGTAACTATCTGTTGTTAAAACTGGCACCACACATTTCTGTGGAATGTGTTTGCATCTCTGGCGGTTGATTCCCAAAATACAGGAATCTTGTTTTACAAATACAAATGAAGCACAAGTTAACTGTTTTGCTAGTGCAGACACACAAATTTAGGTAATTCATGTTTGTGAAACCTGTTGCTCTCCTTGCACAGTAGCCTTTTAAAGTACAGCTGTTTACTATTGTAAGTATTTTCAGAGGAATCTTGTGTTCTCCTCAGAAGGACTTTTGAAAGCAAATTTCCTGAACAATGCTATTCAGACAGGAGTTAGCCTCTGCTCTGTGGCGTGCAGGGTGCCAGCGTGGAAGATGCAATCCCAGCTGCCTGTGAAGGGCTGGGATTCCCTTGTGCTTTAAACTGCAGAGTAGTTTAATTTTTTGTGCCTAATGTACATGCAAGCAGTTGCTAGCATGTGCAGAAAAGTGATAATTCAATTTGAAGTGTTATAAGTGATTGTCTGTATAGAAACCTAGATAACAATGTACATAGGAAAAGACGACACCATTAACAGAGGACAACTGTTAGAATAGCCCTGCAGATAGTACAGTGTTTTGTTTAAAAATAAGAATTGTGAAATTTTCAATTTGTAAGTTGTTCTCCCTGAAATTTCTTGCTTGTTTAATAACAGTGGTTTTGCTGTCAAGCTTTGATTGCTAAAAAGTGTGAGCATACACAAACAGAGCTTTTATTTCTGGTTCATGGCACAACCTTATTCTTACAAGTTAGCTCCATAACAAGTTACCATGTAGCTCTTACTACAAATGAAGATTCAGTTACTGAATACAGTATTTTCACTGTTACTTTTCTAAAAGTAGTCCTTCACATTTTCTGAGTTTCTGTATGTGTTTGTGAAATCAGAAGAAAACTGGCACTTTTAAAATCTCATTTTCTGGTTTGAGTTGGCAGCAGCACAAAAAACCTTAATATCAACTCACTGCATAAATAGATCTGCTTCTAAGTTTTATTCCTTTGTTTGTTTCTAAAGGCATCAATAGTGTTCTAATATGGATGAAAAGAATTACTAGCTGTCCTTTGATACTTATGTTAGTGGTTTGGGGCTTTTATTACTTGGCATCTCCGTTTCACATCTGCTTTAGAGGAGAGGAGGGTTCCTAATTTCCCATGTTATTTACCTTGATAGATACCCATTTTGTTGTTTTGGGATTTCTGTAAAGAAATAACTAGCAGCAAACTCCAAAAGCAAAAAAGCAAGTATTTATCATACTGTGATTAGAATTATGGAGGCATAAAAAATGTCAGATGTTACTCAAAGTCTCTGGTTCATTCACGTTTTAGGAATCGCATGCCTTTGAAAAAGGCCTCTTTTTCTCTCTCCCCTTTGAAAAGGCATCTTGAAGTAATAAGAAAGCTCATTAAAGTTGAAGCACAAGTGTTTGTATTATACTGATAGATAAAAAGAAATTTTTGTCAACTGTTATGATGACGTGTATTATTTTGATTGAATATATTTAAACTCTGCCAGTAATACAGGGGATGTGGGAGGTATCTAGGAGCCATCTCCTGTAGATATGCAGGAAGTGAGTTCTTGAAATGCCTCAGAAAGAAGAGATTTTTTGCTTCAAGTTTAAAATAAACATGGCTTCTGCCCAGATAAGGTTTTAAAAGCTGAGGTTTAAACACTTCCACAGCACAGTACAAAACCCTTGTCCTGTTCTGAGAGACCACCCGACCACAACTGGTAGCTGAACGAAGAAAGCTCTGGGATGAGAGGAAGCCTTGAGGCTGTGTGAAGCAGGGAGACCCCATCCTGAGGGCACAGCAAGGGGAAGGGTCGCCCAGCCCTAACATTCCCAAGTGCACAGGGCTGCTCTGAGACAGAACCATGGGCCTTGCTGGTGGAAAACAGCCTGGTGCAGAAAGGCAGAGCTATCCGTGCTTTTGTCCACAAGGGTTTTTGTGTGGTACTTCTCCGTTGTTTAAACTCATCTTTTGTTAAGAGCAAGTTTTTCAAAGGCAGGGGTTGTAAAGGCAGCTGCAGCTGTGTGCAGCCGTGCAGGTAGGGCAGCAAGGGGTGGTTGACAAGCATGCTTTTCTGGTACCTGCTAATGTGCTGTAATGGTGACAGACTTAATTTCGAAAGGAAAATGCCAGCTTTGATGGATGCTTTTACTGCTTTCTGCCAGCCATTGCATGCAGCACTGACCTTGGCTGTCAAAGTCAATGCCAGCAAGTTTCTACATCGAAAACATAGAGGTATGGGAGTAGCCACCAGGGAAGGAGAGGGAGAAGGTTGGGAGCATCAGAGCCAGGGAGTAAACATCCAGCGTAGTTATTATCTGAGAACATAAGGCTTCTTGTAGCCTGACAGGTTTAGACAATATAGCCTAAGTTTTTTAGACTCTGACTGGACAGACATCCAGAAATGCAGGAGGTCTGAGCCTCGGCAGAGTGTGTCCTGTCACCTGGAATGTGCTTATGCACCTGGATGCTCTGGCTGTTTGCCTTGGAGTCCCACCACGCCGGGGCTTTGCTTTGCTTTGCTTTGCAGAAGACGTGTTGAAGTGAGCTTGCTCCGTATCAGCGGGCTGCATCTGGAGAGAGTGAGCTCTGTTCAGAGAGGAAAGAAAAATAAGGTTGTGAAGTGTAAGGTCTGTTAGAAAGCAGATGCAAACTTTCCTTGCTTAATTTGGCTATGGCACCAAAATAAATACTGTATCAGAGCACTATTTACTTTTAGGTCTTCGGGCAGGTTTATGTGTTTGTCTAATTAAAAATCCAAATGAAGCATACATAATGTAGGTGCATAAATCATCTGCTTTTCCCTTTATGAGTATGATATTTCTGAATTTGTTTTGAGCATTGAAAGTTAATGCTGTGCTACTTAGAAGTGACAAGGCTTTGGTTAAACATGTCTGAGAGACAAGATACGGAAACATCTAGCTAGTGTCAACAAATACAGTGTGAACCCAGAGTGGGATTGGACCTGTCATTAGTGAGGCTTCTGCTGCTCCTTTCAAGCACCATGAGGTTCGGCAAATCCCCTGCCCTTCAGGCAACAGCTATGGGAGGGATCATCCAAAAAAGAACTGGTGTGAAGAGCCTGTAAAGCATCAGAACTGGCAAGTGACAGCTAACATAGCTGTCAAGATTTTTTATCTTGATTCTTCCTGATCATCAAATACAGCTTTTCACCCCTCTCTCCAAGAAGTTTTAAATGTGTAGAAAAATGACAACAGTTTTTGCTGCATAAATGAGATTGAATTAATCCGTTCAAAAATTCATGCTTGTTTTTTCTGGGTGTTTTGCTGAGAAGTCCCAGATTTTCCTCAGCAGGGGCTACTGCCCCTGAAGGTGTTTGAGCTTTGCAGTTACTATGTTTTGTTGTTTTTCTCTGCAAGGTGTATTTATTTAGAGGGCTGGGGGTTGTTTAGGAAGTTATTGCCAGTCGTCAGATGTTTGTGCTTTCTGGGGGCGGAGGGAGGGAAGGAGGGAGGGAGGGACAACTGCTGCTATCACAAGCTTGTTACATGCTGTAAGGAAGGACATGAAGCAGCAAGTTTTTTAAGTAGTGTTAATCTCTTCTGTGGTTTCAGAACGCCTCTGGGAGCCTCCCTGGATGAGCAAAGCAATCCTCTCTTGAAGGGTAAGGAAGGGCTTTACCTACTGAAATATCTTTTGCTGGAAATCATGTTTTCAAGGACATTCATGTGAGACCTAGTGTCTTTAGAAGCAAACCAAAGCCGGGTCAGTGTTGCAGAGTTACTCTCACAGCCGAGCAATTATGCCTGAGAAACTGGAGAAGAAGGAAAATAACTTGAATAAGTCTTTCTGGAGATCTTAGTAAGCTCTTAAAAAACTCCCAGATGTGCAAAACAGGGAGGTGATTTTGTCTCCAAACTGGTGAGCATTAGGCAGTCTCTGCCTCTAATAACTGTGGTTGCCACACCTGAAAATTTTACTATCCGAGCAGGTCTGAATACTAAAGTTCAAAGTACAGTGGGAATGTGCAGGTAGTGACAGGGTGAAGAAGAATTTCTCACCGTGCCTGGAGTCTTCACTTCAGCTCCTAATCTGGTACAGGAAGGTGAGAGGGGAATGCCCCAGCTGGACTCAGACTCTGGATTCTCCTGGTAAGATGTCTGGAGGATAGATGACTCAGCAGCAGAGGGCACAGATGTGCTGAGTGGTACCTCCAGGTTCCCACTTGAAGTTAATTTGCTCACACATTGACTTGGAGGTGTTTCTGAGCACAAAACAAAAGCAGTGTCGTAGTCATTCCCTTTCAAAATCATTGTGCTGTGTTCTGAAATGTAACTTCTTGCTTCTTAGTGCATTTTAACTGCATGAGTAATGCAGGGATTGTAAATAAAGTCTAGTTATTTCTTGTGTCAAATGAAGTGTCTTGCTGATATCTTTAGATAAGCAGCTGGAAGGAAAACACTGGAGCACTGTAGTTGTTGAAGTGCTAACTGTATGTTTTCAGGCATGCTGGTGAGAAATGGAGGAAGTTTTGAAGATGACTTATCCCTGGGAGCCGAAGGTGGGTGTGGCAGATTATGACTCTTTTTCTAGCAAAAAAAATTACACTCAGTCATCTGATTTTTATTTTGAAGGGCAGCATTGGCTAGAAAATCAGGATCAAGCCCACAAAAAAATGTAGGAAGATTTGGTTTTTGAAGTTATTTAGACTATTGCTAGAGTTAAACACTCTGGGTCTCTGACCCAAAGGTCAGAGGCAGCTCTGAATTTGCTTCTGCCCTCTCATTTTAATACCCACGATGACAGGAAAGCCTGGAGCACTTACCAAGGCTGTGAGAAAATGATTTCTCCTGCTTGCTCTTCTTGTCCATGGGTTACTCTTGGCAGCCATGCATGCCCCACTTCCACTGAATCCCTTGGGAGTGGCATGTGGGAGCTTCTGAAAGGAGGAATGAAATTCTGTCAGCCATGAGGCAAACCCATTAAGAGCTAAGTGCTTTTAAAAGTGAAAAGCACCAAAGCTGAGTAAGTATTTTGGATCAACCACAATATATACTCTTCTGTTGCTAGCTGCTTGCCTTTTCTTTCTCTTCCCTTTTTTAAGCGGAAGGAGATGTGGCTGTTCCCCATGGACTTTGTAAAAGACACTTCTAGCCTTGATGTTGATCATAGATCAGAGGTGTCCATAAGCCAGCTAGCAAAAGCACTGTGGATTCTGTTCTAACAGCAGCATCTTGGAAAATAGCAAAAAAATGTCTCACAAACCAGGTCCTGGGGTTATCTGTAGGACAGGGAATATAAGACATTATCTGCTTTCAGTGTTTAAAAAAAAAAAAAAAAAAGGGAGCCAGTTTAGCCTTTAATGTTTTTGAATTACAGCTTCTGCTATGTGCCAGAACTGGTGTAGTAGAAAGCCCTTTCCTTCCAAGTTAGTCTTGCCAGTAGTGTCAGAGTAGTGGGACAAGGCCTGGAGGAAGGAAATATCTTTAATTTTTAAAGATTTAAGACTCCTAAGGGAAAAAAGTTTATCTGGTAATGATCTTGATCTGATCATGATTGAAAAGCAGTAAATGAGTCTCCTATTGCAGTAGATTAAATAGGATTAAATTTTCCTATTGACAGTCTTTTCCACTTGTTAGATTGCCTGCAGCACAAAGATTTCATAGAAAAAGTTTCTGTGTAATGATAATCCAAGGGTCTGAGCCTATGACCAAGAACACAAGAATCAGTGGATTTTAGTACATCATGTCACTTTTTTCTTTTCAGTTTTTCTCCTTATAATTTCCAAGGACTGCTGGGTTTTGTGGGTCTTTAGCATGATTTAGCTTGTTCAGATGAAAAGATCCCAGTACTAGAATTGCTGGTTGATTTTTCTGGGTAACGATGTGGATGTTTCTGCTGGACTTTGCTTCCCATCCAAGAACAAGGGGACAACAGAGCTGCTTGGAGCAGTGCTGCGTGTCCTGCCAGACAGACAGCCCCTTTGAGGCTGGGATGAATGGCCTGCCCTTGTGCAGCCATGACTGCCTGAGTCCAGATGCAAGCCAGAGCTCTGTGTGAATGGTACAGAGGGCATTGGGCAGGGACCCGTAACCCCAGCCCACTGCTGAGCTGGTAAAACCCATGGTTCAACTTAGTCACTGGATAATCCTTACAGATAGGCTTACCTTCATGTTATAGGCAAGAATATTAAAAAGAAGAGATGTGGGATCTATGTTTTGCATACATTTCTTTGTGATGCCTCTGAAACCAAGAGAGAGGTTGAGAGGTTTCCACGTTTTACTCGCGGTTGCTGACTTGACCCTGCTGGCACAGCAGGTCGAGATGCAGGGTTTTCCTGGCAGTGTGTGACATCACTCTTCATTCCTGATTCTGAGGGCTGCTATAACAGACACGTGCTCCTTGCCTGTCTCCTGGGGCAAGTTGTTAATGCTGAGTTGCCTCTTTGGGGAACCCATAGTTTAAGTCTGAAGTTCAGTTCTGAAAGAATAATGCTGCCTGGAACATTCCCATGTGATCCAGCTGTGGAAATTGCTGACTTCCCTGTCAGCCTGGTGACCAGGTGTTTGGTACCTGGCAGACAGCTTTCCTCCTGAGGCTGTCAGCTCTGAGCCCTATCAACTGTCCCTCCTGCCCGATCAATGTCTGCTGGCCCCATCAGCACCAAGGGCTTCACTGGTCTCTGGTCCATGTATTGCACAGCTCAGGCAGCCAGGGCCCTGCCCCACTTTGCTAATAAAAAGATGATCAGATAGCTGGCCCCACGGGCTGAGACTGTCTTTCTTATAGTCTTTACTTTCTCAACTGGAGCAATCTTTGCGTGCCTGCTTGTCCTCCTCCCCTTCCCACCCAGGAACAGCCCTGCAGCTGGTAATCATGTCTTCAGTTGCAAAGCAATAAATGGTTTATATAACAATTACCAGCTTATTGCAATTTAAATTTTAAGTAATAAGATTAATGACAGTATGTAAACGTGTGTCCATATGAGATTTAATTTTAAACAGAGCTTTAATAAACCAGACCATTTTTATATCAGCCATATACTAGAAAGCCTTGACAATCACATTTACATGGAAGAAGTAAAATCTGGTTTATGCAGGACTGTTGGTAAATGTGCTCACTGTCTGCTGTTTCATATTGATTGTGAGAAGTGTAGTTCTGAAGAGGTGTGGATATAACTTCTTCTTTCTCTACAGCCAATCATCTACGGAGTGATACCCAAACAGAAACATGGTAAACATCTTTTTTTTGTGTTTTTTTACTTCAGAGGAATATTTATTTATACTGAAGGGCAGGGGGGAGAATGGGCGGTGGAAGTCATGGGGGTTACCACAAAGCTAAAGCTCTTCTCCAGATGCAGGGAAGAAATAGTTTGGGATTGGGAAAGAGACTGGCCAGCAGTGTGGGCTGGAGCTCGTCTTGCTTCATTTCCCCGTGCCTGGAGCCTCTTCAGTTTCCCCAGCCAGGTCAGGGCAAGTGGCAGCTGGGGTGAGCAGAGAAACCAAGGCATGGAGAGGGTGGCCTTGCATGGAGAGGTGGTCCTGCTGGAGGAGGCAGCAGCCCAGGGGAGGCAGGAAAAGGCAGGACAAGGACAGCTCACCCGAGGCTGGGCTTCCTTAGTGGAGGAGGGTGGGAACAAGGAGGTTGGGAACAGGGAGGGTGGGGCAGCAAGGGCAGATCAGGGGTTGTTTTCTCAGCTCGCACTTGTGTTCAAAGTCATCCCGTCTATGTACAGTTTTACTGAGGTGGCCCAGGGTTTGCTTTTGTTTCTGTACTTCAATAAATGACATGGATAATATAAACCAGATAACACTGAAGGGGAAAAGAGAAATTCGGCAGTGCTGGCAGGTTAGCTCTCCAGTGAGACAGAGAATCGAGTCCCTGAGCAAAAGAGGTTTATCGCAGGGGTCCTCTCTGCTTGTGTTGACAGCAATGGTGTACTGGCAAAGGACAGGAGGCTGCAGTTCCATCAGAAGGGGAGAAGTATGAATTCTACCGGCTCTGGAAAAAGCAGCGCAACTGTTTCAAGGTAAACTGTGCTTAAATGGTCTGTTTCTCAGTTAAATGGACTTGGCTTGTTTTATGTGCATTGTTGCATTTAGTAGCTGAGAAGGGAATTCTCATTTGGTTGCTTGGAAAACTTCTGTTTGTCTTTTGTTGTGGTTTTCAGTAAATGCTAACAAATGGACCTAAACATTAGAAATGCCTGAACTTTTAATGGCATTTTAAAATCTGAGCTCTGCAGAATTGGACTGATTTTAGAAATTACGGGATTGGATCTGTGATGTGTCTGAGCCAATGGCTCTCATGGTGGGAACGAAAACTTTAGTGCAGAGATCTCCACAATTATTTCTGAAACTAGTCTGAGCTGTAGGAGTCAAAAGTTCAATAAACCAAAGTGATTACTGGGCTGAGTTAGCAGTTTGATAGAATGCACTGGATCTTAAAAGGAGACATGTAGATGGTTAACATTTTTCATTTGTCTAGCGTTTCTGAATTACTGGAGCTTTATGAGGAAGATCCTGAAGAAGTGCTCTATAACCTTGGGTTTGGAAGAGATGAACCAGATATTGCTTCAAAAATTCCAGCGAGATTTTTTAATTCATCATCATTTGCCAGAGGGATAGATATCAAAGTGTTTTTGAATGCCCAAATACAGCGCATGGAAGTGGAAAATCCAAGTTTTGCTTTAACAAGTAAGTATGTTTTTGAAGCACAGTTTATTTATGAGTTTATTAACTATGTAAACAACCCCAAAAGAGGTGTGTATCTAATACTCTGGCAAAACTCTGTTACAGCCTAAAGGCAACATTCCATTCAGAATTCATAATAAAACTCTTGCTTGGTCTTAAATGGGCAAGGGGTGACCACCAGGGTGGTACTCCTTGGGGTGAGTGGAAGGGTTTGTAGTGGGGGAGGGAAATAAAAGGCATCCTGTAAGGTATGCTGCCTTCTGGTTTGTATCATTCTCATCTTTTCTTCTGTTGCAGCTTTAGAGCACTGAAACAAATAGCAATATTGCTCTGTTTCTGGTGTTCTTCAGTCCCTGGGTGGGATTTTTTTTCTGGGTGGCAGTGACCTATTTTTGTCATTGTTGAAATCTGGGGCAGTATTTCTATGGTCTTGGACAAGAGCTTTGTTGGATCAGTAATGAGTGCTGCTGAAATGAGGGCATAGCTGTCCATTTGTAGTTGTAGCTGGAGAGAGCAATGTGAGTAACACTTCCTTTCTAGCATTTTGCAAATAACCTTGCATTCACACACATATGCCACTGACTTAATTTGGGAGAACTTTGCATGCTGTTCTTGTGCATTTAGTAAAGATTCTTTTTTTCCATAGTAGGGTATTACTTTCATGTTACAGGTCTAGGAAGTGTTCATTCAGCCTTAGAGGCCCCTGATAAAAGTAGGTTTGTGGGGTTGGGCAGAGATTATGATCAAAATTCCCTCTTCAGATATGCCTTATGTTTTGTTCCTGTGCAGGTCGTTTTCGTCAGATTGAAGTGCTTACTACTGTGGCCAATGCTTTTTCTTCTTTGTATTCTCAAGTCTCTGGGACTCCTTTGCAGAAAATTGGTAGTATGAATTCAGTGTCTTCCAGCAAAGAGGCGTCCAGCCCTCCCCCTCTGAATCGCAGCAACACAGCCAGTCGGTTAATGAAGACCTTGTCAAAACTCAATCTGTGTGGCACACAGCAAGCTGATGGCAGCAGCTCCTCAAGTCCTTCGCCTGTTGAAAAAGGGAAAAGTCCAGCTGAAGTAGGGAGTGAGGAAAATGATGTTAAAAATGAATCTAAATTGCCAAAATATCCTAAAAAGAAAGACTGTCCCTCTTTTTTGGCTACTGTAAAGGAGGAGATAGCCGGCAGTCAGACAAAGGCTGAGAGACCTGCGCACCTCCCGGCTGTGGCTGACGGAGCACAAGAGGGTTCTGTGCCTCCAGCAGACGGGCAGGGTGGCAGGCTGGCAAGTGCCCAGGATAGACCATGCGAAGAACCTGGGCTTTTGGACTCACCAGGCCTCAGCAGCAGTTCCAGTACCTCTGACAGCAGTGTCCTGACACAGAGACTGTCCACGGCATCGCCAGGGAGAGACCCCTGCGCCCCCCTCGCGAACCCGTCCATAGCGAACCTAATGCTGCAGCAGAAGGACTCCTTTGAGATGGAAGAGGTGGGTGAAGATACGTGACTTTCTTTGTGCATACAGTTTACATAACTCCCTGGCTGCCAGCACAGGAATGTTCCCTCCTGTGCAGTTGACAGTGTTTTCTCGAGGAATACTTTAAATTCTCTGCGTGTTGCGCTTTCTCAGCAGTTGCAGGCTGCTCTAATTGATCCTCTTAATGAAGTAACTTGGTACTGCTGCTGCTGTTGTTCCTAAGTCAGTGGGAAAGTCCTTTTTTTTTTTTTTTTTAATCAAATTCAGGTAATTGCTATCATTGTCATAACTCCTGGGAAGTTTTCCCTGTGTAAGTAAATCTAGGTTAGGCTTTGCTTTTATGCAGCAAAACCTTGGGTGTTTAATTTTTACTTAAATTGTTAACTAGAAATCGTAGCTTTTGTTGCCTAGAAGTAAATTCAGTTTATTAATTGATGTTGATTAAAGATAAATTTGTGAATAAAGCAAGAGTTTTGTTGCAGTGAAACAGAGGAGGGCTTTCATGCAGGGTGAGGTGCTCAACTTGTGCAACTTTCGGTTTTGATAACGATCTACTCTAAGTTGATTTATTTGTTCTCTGGAAATTTGCACATTGAAGGTCGCTGTGACATGACTTTTGGCAATGGCTTAATTACAAAGTCTGTGCTAGGTGTCTTTTAACATCTTCATATATGCAGATATTCATTTTCATATTGATAATTGTCCCAAAGGAATTTTAATTCCCAGGTTCCTATAAGTGATTTGTTTATTAGACTAGTAAACATCTGGCCTGCAGATTCAAGAATGCAATTTTTGTATAGATTTGCAGCTCAGATTGTTAGAACTGTCTCAATATTCTTAAATGAGTAGATGCTTTTGTGGACACATTTCAATGTGACTGTTAAAAGTTAAAAGTTCAGCATTTAAGTTTTTTGTCTATGTGAAACAGATACACAAAACAAAGGATATTGTGATTTCATTGGTGAAATGAAGAAAGCAAAAGAATAGAAAAGCCCCAGAATTTTACAGTGAATGATGAAGTGGTGATTTAGAAGATGCTGTGTCTGGTGTCATATTGTCATGACAAGCTCTTCTAGATCAACTAATGTTGTAGCTGAAGGCACTCATTAAGCAAAAAAAAAAAAAAAAAAGGTAATCAAGCCTCTAGTGGTTCCTAGCACTTGTTTATTCCAGTGTGTCCTACCCACATGTTGTGTGGCCATCTACTGAACCAGAACAAAGGACTAGTCCAGTTGAGAGGGGAAAAAAGAAACTCAGTGTATTTTGATTTATTTCTTTTTCCTGGCTTAGTTTTCAGCCAGATAATTTTCTTGATAGAGCTTGTTGTGTCACTACAAAAATGTTTGCATTGGCACAATTAGATGGGACTGAGCAGCAATACATTTTGCTATATATTTTAGAGGAGAAATCCATTTTTGGTATCCTTGGGCAAAACTGAAACAATGTATTTTATAATGTATATACATGTGTGTATATTAAAAAGAGGTGTGGTTTTTTCCTTCAGAGTAAGGTAGCTGTAAAGACTCACTGAATTCTGTGCAAGTGCAATGTGTTTGCAAAGTTTTGGTTGCACACTTTGTGCAGTGATGCCAGGCACAAACACAGCTGCTTTGGCAAGACAACATATGATGTGGGATGGGATTGGGGTGAATTTTTTGTTTATGCAATATAGTATATACTTATCAACTGCCTACAGATCCCTGCGAGGGAGTGATTTAGTTTTGCTGAAGACATTTTAGCACAATTCCTGGCAGTGTGGTTTTATTTTTGTGAGTCTCTAAGCAGGGTGTAATGAACAATAAACTGTATTAGAAACAGTGACAGTAACTCCTCCCCCGTTTTCCTAGCTTGGCTTGGAGTGCATTCTTATGCATAAGAAAGATGACAGATATATCAAGGAAGTTCTTTCCAAGGCTTATAAATGCTTTGGAGGTTTGCGTGCCCTTCGGAAGTCTGTGGCTGTGAAGATAGCTAGTGTGGGAGTGAGTCAGGGCAGGATTTCCCCCAAACACCCACTCCTGAGGTGGCCAATGACAGTCCTGAAGGTCACTTACCAGCATGAATATTGGCTGGAGGGATGAGGAAAGAGCTTCTGTGTGCTTGAGGAGCTGCACCGTGCTGTGGATATGCTGTCTCCCAGCCAAGGACAGGAGGTGGATGGTATTTAAATGAGAAGAAGCTTAGCTTTTGGAAGGCTGCAAATCTAGCCATCGGAAGCTGGGAGGTTTGAGAGAATCAAGACACCTTTCCTGGAAGGCCAGTTTTATTAAAGTGTAAGGTTACTTGCTGTTCCTTGTTAAAAAAAACCTAACAAACTAAATTTTTCCTAATCTTAAATGGTGAGCCCCTTCTATGCTCTTCTGCACTTGGATGAAATAAGGGTTTACCCCTTTGGTACGGTCTTCTTCTCCTAAAAGAACAGAAGCTGCTAGGTTTATTGTGCAAAAGTAATGCTGCTCACTTACTAATGGTAAAAAGTTCAGGCCAAGTACTCCTCAAAACCCTTGTAACTAAGAAAATGCACCCTTGTGGCTGCTATACACATGAGATCAATGCAAATATAACCTTTTCTTTGTCCAAATACTAATTTTGGCTTATCACCATCAGTACCTTGATTTTTACATTTTTAAGTTGATAAAAACGTTGAGATAAATTAATTGCATGATAATTTTGAAACTGGGCTGGCAGCCCATAAGAGGGAAGGGTTGGGAGTAGTTGGACAGGGGGGTTGCACATGTAGATTTGCATGTGATCCATTAGGATTTTTTCTGGATCACATGCAAAAAGGGAGAACATATTTTAGGTTTTGAACCAAACAAAGTCCTCCCTATTGAGATTTTGGACATATTCTTTTCATTGTTTGAACATTTGCCTGAGAAATGCTTTCTTAATAAGACTGTGTTTCACAAAGTTATTGAGTGAAAGGATTCATTTTTATATAGTTTTAAATTTCCCAGTTAAAACATGCATGGATCTGAATACATTATCTTCCTTTTCTGTGCTGGAAGACATAAGAATTATTTCCACAAGTAGTGGCGTGGTGAAGCCTGGAGTAGGTTCTGGCTGGGTCTGGGTCCTTCTGCTGGAGGACTGGTGGCTTGTAGGAAATAGTTGGTAGGGCAGCAGGTGACAGCCCATGTGTGCTGACCCACCGATACATTTTTCTAAATGTATTGTACTTGTTCTTTATATTCAAATGAAGGGCCAAGAGTTCTGACTGGAAAAAGACAGTAGTGTAAAGGTGGTCAGAGGTGTTGTCACACAGTAATTTTAGTGTTTTGTCAAAGAGGAACTGAGAGCTCTGTGTTGTCACAGGATGTGATTTCCAGGTCTTTTGCGTGCAGTGGGTAACCAGAGGGGAGGTCTGTGCTGTGGGGTGGGAGGTGCTGCCCAAGGATCACTGTTCTCCTCCAGGAGCATTGCTGAATGCCTGGTGAAAGTTGGTTCAAGGAGATCACAGTTTGCTCCTTCAACCAGTATAGGCTGTTCAATTGGAGGAAAAAAACACCAAAACCTCCTCCTGCATGTGCAGTGTGTATAGCTTAGGCATTCTTAAGCACAGGAGTATATTCCAGTTGGCCTGACAAAATATTCATCTCCTCTTCCTGATAGATCCAGAGTACAGAGGGGGATCTACCTCATGTTTCAGCTACACATCAGCTAGCAGTGACCAAGTCAAGGAAAGGTGAGTAGACTGCAACTTCTGTGAGGACAGCAGACTGCTGAGTGTCCTTCTATCTTTGAAAGGCTGAGTCAGATATTTTAAGCTTCTAAAGTTTGTTTTCTCTCTAGAAATAAAAAAAGATCTGGCTTTCTTTTTTAGCTAAATCACAGAACATTACTACAAAGTGGCAACCAAATTACAGGCAAGACAACAGCCCTATAACCTCACTGGCTGTTTTCACTTTTGTATAATTGATGATAGTTCAGATGGCCTGAAATGTGAATTCAGATTGTGTGGGATTTTTTTTTTCTTAGTGGATCCTGTAATTTAAGATACCCATTTAAACTGAAATTACATTGTTTTAAACCTAAATTGTATGATACATGCAGCTTTTTCCTGTACACTATTGCTCTGTCTGCAGGCTGCCTGCACAGAAAACTAGTGTCTCTACACCCACGTGGAAACTGTAGTCCCTCACATGGAGAACGCTGTGCACTGGCTGTTGTGGTTCACTTAGTTTGTGTTTTCATCTCAAATTCTTGTTTATGTGTTTTGTGGCTTGGGAGGGGGATAAAGCTGATTTTAAAGTTTATTTTGTGATTGTTACTTTGCCCAGTATGGGCAAGTGAAGTTCATTCTCTAGCTGATATATTTAATTAAAGAGGAACTAGAGCTTGTTGCAATTAGGGAGGTGCTTAGATGCATGCAATTTCTTGGTGAAACATGAGTAGCATCTCTAGATACTTAAGAGAGGCAGAAAAACCTGTCTAAAGAAACAGAGATCATCTTATTTTTCTCAACATGGTTGAGAGTGCCCTGGACTAAGTGTTGGAGGGCAATGCCTGGTTACTGGTGATAGCTTGTGCTTCTTCTTCATCAATGTTCTGCACTACACAGCCTGGTGCTCACTAAGTTTCCTCTGCTACAAATGTAGGCCACTAAGGATTGCCAGAAACTGAATCTGTAACTGTTCCCACTACTTCCTCCTTACATGCTTCCTCCTTCCTCCACCTGCTTTACATGATTGCACGAAAAGAGGTGCAGTCTTTATAGGCCTGTCTGTTTGCCTGGCCTCTCCAGCTTCCAGGGAGAGCTTTTCAGTGAAAACCAAGTTAAGCAACCAGGAGCCACAAGCAGGGAGGAGAAAAAATAATTTTTTTCATCTTTTCTTCTCCCAGAAGTTATTTTACCCTCTTCTTCCATCACACAACAAAGAAAAGTGAGATGGTCCTGTGTGTACTTGCTGAAAAGTACCAACAGTTCTGGCAACGGGACTTCAGTCTGACAGAAGCAGGCCATGCTGGGTCATGTCTCCCAGGCACTATGTTCCACCTATTTCTGAATACACTTTGCACAGTTTAGTGGTGACACTTTATTATCAGGCAGGCATTGCCTAGAGTTCTCTATGACTTATCTGACAAGGGTATCAATGTCTGCACATATGCTAAAAGTTAGTCTGAGACCAGCATTTTATTTCACCTGGAAGATGTGAAAAATGTAGGACTTTGTTCTATGTGGATTTCAGTCAAGTTGCCAAGAGGGAGAACATTTAATGGAGAACTTACCCAAAATGTAAAAAAACTGTAGCCAACTTTTGTTTTTGCAAGTTGTCCAACGTGAGAAAACATAAAGGCCTGCTTTCTCAGAGAGTGGACATTCACCAAGTTAGAAGGCATCCATAGTTAGTGGTCACTTATTAAAAATGCTGGCCATTGTGTCTGAATGTGAAATGCCACTCTCACTAGCAATTTCACGAGGTGGTATCAGCATGAAACTCAACCACAGGTCTTCTGTTGCAATGTGATTTCAGTTAACAATCCTTATACAAACCCACCTTATTCAGTGGCTTTGTGTCTATGGTGCATAAGCACACATAAACTAAAGATTTGTTCTAGATGAATACTTCCCCTGAAGAAATACTTCTGTACTTCTTTTTTTATGTGGTGGTATTTCTTTGTCAATTAGTAGGGTTGGTGTTCTTTGGTACAGATTATTATAAAGCATGCAGTGTCATTTTAGATCTACACAGAGGGCTGTGGATGCTTTCTCTGAAATTTAAAATGGTTTGTAAGGCATGTTAAGCGGGCCTTTAAAAAGAAGTGAAGTATTCAAATAAAAAAAAAAAAGAGGTTCTCTTTCCTACTGAAATAGTCTGGTTGACTGTTGACTATTATGGTTGAACAACACAGTCTGCTAATGTTTAGACTCCTAATTAAAGCATGTTTCTTATCTCAGTTGTTTTAGGAACACAAGAATGAAAAGCTGCAGCTAGTTTGAAACATACAGCGCTGCTAAATGTCCACTATAAAAAAGTGTATTGCAAAGTTATCTGATAGAAAGGTTTGTTAGTGCAAAACCAGAATTCTTACTGATGTACCAACATTCCAAAAAATGCCCCAAAAGCAAGACAAATACAGGTACAATGCCTAGAGGAAAAAGTATTCTCAAGACACTGCAATTCATGAATGTCTGGTTGTTGGCATCAACATGGCTCTGTGAAATTTTGAGTAGCCACAGACCTGTTTCTTTTAAGGCATCCTACGTTGATAGTCAAAAGTGGTTATTGGTTTTGCAAATTTAATCCTTGAAAGGGAAGAAAGCACATCATCAGCACTTCCTGTCCTTAATATATTATTGTATTTATAGCCCTCTGTGGGTGCAGCTCCACAGGAGATTGGCAATGGGGGAGTGAGAAGAAAACATCTGGAACAGATTTAGTATTTGTGGGAGTCTGCACTTATCTGTCCAGATGCAAGGAAATCCCCAGGGACTCAGAGAGTTTTTGCAGCAGGGCTCCCTATTGGGCTGGTTTTGTTAGTGCTGGAGTGCATGGTGTGATCAGTATGCAAAGAAAGGACAACTGATATTTAATCCCATAATTAAATACTTCATAGTTAAGTTGGGAATGTTAATTTAATTATTATCTTATGAAATACGAAGTGCATTAGAGCTTTTCCAATAGTACAGGTACAAAAAACAAATGTTAAGACTTTATCGACAGTTTCTATGTATTTCTTCTCCTCTTCTGTGTGAGCAGTTGAGTGACACAAAAGAGATGAGACTGACACTGGTAGCTCATTATTATGTTACAATATATGAGCTAATCATTTCCCTGACAGGGATGCTCTGATGTATCTGCTCTCACATTCTGTAAACCACAGACTTGCTTCTTCATCGTGTGTTCTTTGTTTAGAACATTTTCAGTTTAGTTTATTTGTGAATACACAATTTTTTGGACATATATTCAGTGCCTAGATATACTTTGATTTTTTTAATATAGTTTAAAACAACAATCCAAGAGGCATTTTAATTTGTGCTCTGTTAAACTAGGATGAGAGTTTGATTGTTCCTGCAGGTTTATTTCTTGTTGCTGGCTCGTTTTTCCACACTTTGGTTATTATCCTGCCCCTGGCCTCCTCCCAGTGGTTAAGAAGATTTCCTCTGTGTAGTGTTGACAGTAGCTTTGAGTGGCAGAGTCAGTGTGGTGCAGTGGTACCTTTTTGCAGAAGGTACAATTGCCTTCCTGGGGTTACACAGGGCAAGAAATGATCCCCGGCTGGCCACTATAAACCAACCTTTGGTGCTGAATTTTCTGCACTCGAGGTGAAGAGAGGGGAGCCATATCTCATCGCAAACTCCTTAAGATTCTCCTTTGCCAGGAGGCCGTTTAGTCCAGAGCCAAATGTAACTCTGTAGCTTTTTTTGAAGTGTTTGCCTAATTTCCCCGTGTGCTTGAATCTGAGAGATATCCAGGTGCTGTAGAGCAGGCTACATAGCTGGATCGGTCTTGTCAAGAGGGTGTATACCATTATGTATCTGTATATCCCAGTATACTAGTTCATATTTCCAGTCTTTACAGAACCAAACCTTGTCATTTCACTACTGATTCAGTAGAGATTCCAGCTCTTTATAATTTTGGACTTCATTTACATCATAGTGGTGTTGGGGAGAGCCCTAAGAACTTGCGAAGGACCACGGTAAGGTGTGGTAGCAGATGACTGCTCAGAAAACGTCTTTTCTGATTTGCTTTAAAATGTTAAAAATCCTAGCAGCTCTGTAGCACAGAAGGCAAGGGATAACTGTATAAAGGGGATGCCTCCTTAGGTTGAACCAAGGCAGTTTGAGTCTGTTCATACTGTGCCAGTCACTTGCCATGGGTGCATGAGTGTGAATGACTGCTCTGGGCTGATCCCTTGCCTGGTGGTGTCTGTCCCGTGAGGCTGTCAAAGCATGTCCGTAAATAACCAATGCTATAGAAAATTATCTGAAAGACTGATTTTAGCTTTAGTACTGTGTGTCTGAGAAGCCCAAGAATTGATTTCAGAAAACGTACAGATGTAATTTTCCTTTCTATAGCTGAAAAGGAAATACTGACTGAGAAGGAAGCATAGGGGCTGGTCAGTATTCTGTTGAACTGTAATGAAGTTCATGCACATGAAAACAGATGCCAGCACACGCACTGGTGAATTGCTTTATCTGAACTAATGGGGATCTCTTCCCTAAGAGAGGTTAAGGTTTTCACCAGTAGGGTTTTTTTTTTCTCTTCTGTTAAAATTCAACAGATAAGAAAAGAGACAAAGGAGGCTGAAGTTTCTGGCAACAAAATTAGGTAACTATTCACCTTGAAGAAGGTAACAGCTTCCCCCCAGCTTCAGTTCTAGTGACAAGCTGTTCATGGCATGTTCTTTTCAGCTGCATTAAGTGAATTGGTCAGTTAATAAGATCCAGTTCTCAGGGAAGTAATTTCCATTGTCTTTACTGGGAGTTGGGTGGGGATGTCTGTCTTGAGGTAGAAAAGTTGTTTGTCATCGCAGGATATTGTGGCTACCATGATAACAGAGCAGCAGCACAATTTGAAAGGCACTCCCTAAAAGCTGTGTGACATCACTGATACAGACGCTTAGTGGGCAGTTTGCCTCTACTGGTGTTCACAGGCTGTGCAGGCTCTTAATTATTTCTGTGTTAGTAAAATGTTTATCAAAATTAATACTAAAAAAAATGAGTTGTGAATATCCAACAGTTTTCATAATGCATGCCAATGCATTGAGCTGTGAATTGGGATTAATTATATGATGACATTTAACTGGGGCAAAATTCTGCATTAAGCCTTCAAGAAGACAGCAGCAAGGTCTTGCCCAAGGCTCAAGAGGAGAAAGTGGCAGGGGTCTGGGGCTACAGGCCACGGTAATTACTTACCATCTCCAAGATTGTGTACTTCTTCTGAGATCTAAAGGTGAGATAAGGTTGTTGCCCGCCTCAGGCTGAGTAAAATGTTTCGGGTGCCGAAAGGTAAACGTTGCACTTGGTGGGTGCTTCCTGTGTCCAGTCAGGAACGATATACATGCAGTAAGTGTGCTGCACAGCTTGCTGAGATCTCCCTGCAAAGCTGCTTAGTGAGTGCAGTGCTTGCACCAGAGGAAATCACTCCTGGGAAGCACTTAAGGTTTTAGAGCCTCTTTAGGCTATTTTAATGCTTACCTAATGAGAGTAGAAAGGAACAAGCAGGAGGATCATGAGCACTGGGAGTGTGCTTTGGCAGATTGCCCATTGGTGTGTGAGGGATGTTCTGCATTTGTCCGCTAACCCAGTGGAATACCTTCTCCAGCAGTTGGCAGAGTCCTCCACATGGCCCTCTGCCCATGTGATGCTGTCCCTTTGGGTGTGTGGGGTGGGTAGGCTGGTAGGAGACCAGTGATCTTCAGTATCTCCATGATCAGGAGAGGTGTCAAGTCAGTACTTTTCAACACAAAAGCAGCTCTTCCACTGCCTGTGTGTGAATTAATCAGTGATGTGGTTTTGCCAAAGGAAAACTCCAACGGTGGCATTATCTGCTGAGGTTTTTTTCCACAGCACAGGAAGGAAAAATGTAAAAAATGGTTTCTCTTCCACTGCTGCTTGAAGTTTCACAAGTAGGGCTTTGGGTGACAGAGATTTTGCTTGAAACAAGTTGTTTCTCTGTTTTATTCAAAGTGGAACCTGAAAAACAATTGTATTACCCACTTAATGTTACTTTGCTGTAAAAGGAAAGCTTGTGATTGGTCTTGAAAGGCTGTGATTTGTAAAGCAATTACAATTGGGTTTTGGTTGTTTTAAACAGATCAGCTGTTAAGGACAGCGAGTCAGCATTCTGACAGCAGTGGCTTCGCTGAGGACTCTACAGATTGTTCTCCATTCAGTCAGCTTCAGGTAAGGTCCTCATCCTGTGGTTGAAATACTCCTGATTAGTGTGAAACAGTAGGGGAGGGTGGGAGGGATGTTGATGTTTGACTGCTACTGTGACTGTCAGTCTAGAGCCTATAAAATCATAATTTTCAGAGCTGGACCTGCCGAGTCCCTGTGTTCAAATTTGAAAGCCTTTCTGGTAGGTTAATCTGGGTGTACTTGGGATGGGAATAAGCTCTAAATTTATAGTATGTTCTGTTTGCTGTTACTGGTGTATCTTTTCTCACTGTCGATTCCTCTCAGTAGTGGGTAGAGATTAAGGCCGTGAAAGATTATAGGTAGTCTGCTGATTGTTTCATTTTTTAAATCATTTTTGCCCTTTCACTGCCCATGTTCTTCTCTCCCCTGCCCCCTGCATATTTTTTCTCTTTTTTTTCTTTTTTTTTTTAATTACCAACTGACAAAAAATGAAAACAATTTCACACTAGCTTTACTGTGAAGATAGAATCATTTTAGTTGATCTAGACCTTCCATGCTCTTTTTGTTCTAGTTTTTTAGATCCTGGTCCCAGAAATTGCTGTGATGCTGACCAGAGACCTCATGTCTTAGGGAAAGCTTTTGTTCCAGCCTGGTGTTTAGGTGTCTGCTCAATACACATGCTTGCACAGCATTGTATCTGATATTTTGGAGACCTGTTCTCCTGGTTCTCCTAAAACATTCACACAGTAATAGCTAGGATTTGATTGGCCTGTCAGTCAGCCAGAGAAAAGCCTTGAGTTGGATCTTGTCTTCAAGGCCAGCTATTCCTAGGAGCTAGAGCACAGCCCAAAGGAATAGGTGGGATTCTGGGTAAATTCTCCAGCAATTTCATTTCTGTAGCTTCTATCTGCTGAACTGTTTCTTGTGCTACCATACGTTTCTCCCTCGTGGCACACCAAGCATTTTAAAAGCTTGGGCAGTTACTAGGAAGAGTTTTTCTACGCTCTCTATCTATCAATGTTGCTTTTTCATTTCAGTACTGGAATTCTGGGTTTTCCAATTTAGTAGTTATTCAACTGAGTACCAAAATAAAAGCCAAGACAGTGCTAGTCTTTGTCTCCCTTAAAAATCAGTTTAATGCTTTCCAAGAGCAAGGAGGGGAATAATAATGAATAAAGGGAAAAATTATCAAGTCCCTGCAAAGAGCATAAGCATCTGACATACTTGTTTGGCTCTCTACAGAGCTGTGAATGCACTGAAGTTGACAGGCAGTTAGAAGGTGACTCAGAGGAGAGTTGGTCACTCCTAAACTTTATGTTGGTTGCAACCTGATTAAGAGCCCACTAAAAGTGTGTTGCAGCTAAGTATCCTCTCACTGGAATATTGCTGGAGTTTATCTGTGTTAGCTGTAAAGGGAAAAGATTTTTCTGTTATGCTGCTTTGAAAAAGGTATATTGAGGCTGCATGAAGTTTGCTAGGCTCTCCTCTGCCACCTTCACTCCTTAATTCAGACCAAGTGCTGACCTGAACTCAGAAAATATGGGTGAATGATGCAGCTAGGGGAAATGAGAACTTGGCAGCTGGAGAAGAGAACCTGTGAAAAGATGAAGGGGATACAGAGGAGTATATGTTGTTTCTTGAAAGTATGGTAATTTAGTGCCATCTACTGTCAAATTATTGACTCTAGCACCCATAGGTTTCCTCTGAAACTCAGGAGAGAACTCAAAATTTGAACCATATTGTCTTTAATCTCTGACTTCCAAAATTAAGATTTCTGAGGGAGATTTTGACATTGAGATAGGGTATTTTGCAGGGGGGTTCGTGTTACCAAAGAAGCCAGAATTCTCCATGCATGTTCTTATGCCTTACTCATAATTGAACAATGTGATGGAGGATCAAGAGACAGATAGACACACATGTAGCCCACATGATTTCACCTAAACATTATAATCTTTTGCTCATTTGGTACCTTTAACTTGAAAAACATCTGAACCTGTACATTCTTTTGTAATAATTTGTGGCTGTGCCTTGTTAGGTTGTACTTAGGTATGTTGTATGGTATGTACTTAGGTATGTACTTAGGTTATGTTGTTAGGTATGTACTTGTGAAGATGACATTCATGGCTGAAATCTTCTAGATGGTTGGAGAAGGAACTATTGCCTGACAAACATCATAAGTAATCTCTTTAAAAGGAGCTAATAATTAATATCTTAATGGCAGCAAGAACTGCAGAAAGTAGAGATGGGAAAATTTCTAGTTCATGCATCAACTATGGTAAATGTCCAAGAGTGTACTTTATACCATGTATTCTTAGGGAAATGTGTTGTGCACTTGTAAATACAGCAGTC
The DNA here is from genome assembly GCA_013397555.1 of Urocynchramus pylzowi. Lineage (NCBI taxonomy): Eukaryota > Metazoa > Chordata > Aves > Passeriformes > Fringillidae > Urocynchramus > Urocynchramus pylzowi. The sequence goes on from VZRH01001195.1 coordinate 188,879, forward strand.
AGTCAGGCCAGCTTCAAGAATATGCTTTACAATGACTAGATCTCTTCTTTTTTCCTTTCTCTTAGATGCTTTTCCTGCCATTTGTTACCTATTAAATTAGCAACTCCCTCATTTATGTGCTCTGGTTTAAACTGTGATTTAGAAAGAAAAGGGGAAGAAGTATCAGGAGAAAGGAAGGACAAGCCAATAGTACCAGATGTGGTCTTCAACTGAGATTAACATCCTAATGTGATATTCTCAGTCTTCAACAATTCTTTATTTAAACAGGCTTAGTTTATGGGCAGACTGGCTTTCCCATTCTTGGTGTCCTGTAACACAGTTTCACTACAGTCTGCAGTTCTTCTCACTTCTCTGTATGTATTTCCTAATGCTACCCTTCATTTCACTGTTGTGAACCTTTATAAACGGGAAACGCTTTGTACCGTGACCCAGCTATCTGTTTTTCATCACTACCTAAAATATTAGCATTGTATTCTGCTTGCTCTTACTCTTTTGCCACTTCTATTCTTCTTACAGTATTGAATTTATTGTCAAATCAAAGGAATGTGTGAAGAATTTTCTCTTTAGAAAAATAAGAACGTCCTTTTGGTGCCGTACTTCATTGTGCTCCTAATGTATGTGATACTGTGGTTTCTTTGTTCTCCTTCACCGTTTTTCTTGCACACTAAGTGCATTATTCTTTGTGCTCCCCACCCCAATGCCCAATGAAGGTGTTCTTGGACTCTTGGCCTGACTCCTGAGAAGGCAGTAATTGAGTCTCCAGTACATTCACTCCTTTGCTGTCTCATATCTTTCCTAGGTTCAGGAGTCTTTGCAGGGCATGGGAAGCAGTGCTGACAGCTGTGACAGTGAAACAACTGTGACATCGCACAGTGAGGAACAGAAGATACCAACAGCCAAGGAACTGCCCTGTTTTGATAAGTTTGAGGAGGAGGAAGAGGAAGAGGAGGAGGATTACGACGATGATGAAGAGGATATTATCTCTCAAGTAGAGAGACGTAAGGTAGGGGCATCTTCTGATAGCAGAAGGAGTGAAGACAGAAAAATTAGTGACTGTAAAACTGAACAAAATCAAGGACAAGAAAGCAAGGCATCTCATATATCAGAGACAGTCCAAGGAGAGGTCAGCTCTAAAGAGGAAGACATTTCCAGTGAGCAAAAAGAATCAGACCTGCTGGAGGAAGGCAGTGTGTTTGAGTTTCCTCAGTATCACACACACCATATCCTCAAATCGATGCAGTCTCTGGAGGGTGATGGCTCCTCCACATCAACTGTGGACAGAGTTCAGGTTGCCTTGCAAAGAGCTGAGATGAGGATCATCAACTCTCCTGACACCAAGGCCAGGTGCACTCTGCTTAAGTCAAAAGATCTTCTGAGGAAGCAGAGACTCTGGTTTGCTGAATCAGGCTATCCTCTAAGGCGGTCTCAGTCTCTCCCAACTGCATTGCTGAATCCAGTGAAAGTGGTGTCCTCTGTGAATGTTCAGTTAACTCCAGGAAAAGAGACTCTCTGCAGTCCTCCTTCTTTCACCTACAAGTACACACAAGTGGAGGAGGACAAGGAAGCAGCATCTGAGAATGACAGAAGTGAGGATGAAGCAGCCTCCAGCCATCCTGTGTGCAAATCCACACTGTTTATTGCACCTTCGTCCTCCAAGAAAGAGTTGCCCCAGGCTGGGCCCAGCAGGCTGTCTGAGGAGCTCAGTCCCACCAGGGTACAGAGCTGTCCCCTGCACACACAAGCAGCCATGTCCCGGTCCACGTGCTCCCTCCATTCCCTCCCCACCGAGTGGCAGGACAGGCCGCTGTGCGAGCACATGAGGACACTCAGCACCCACAGTGTCCCAAGCATCTCTGGCTCTTCCTTCAGTGCCATGCTTTCCCCCTTCAGCTGTCCCTTCTTTCCAAGGCATGGAGTTCCTCATCGTCCTCCTGCCATGAACCCACCCTCCACTGTGGAGATGCAGCTACGCAGGGTCCTGCATGACATCAGAAACTCTCTGCAGAACCTCTCGCAGGTAAGAGGAAGCCTAGTTTTGCCCCTGGACAAAGGGGCTCCTTATTTTATCTTTACCAAACCAAGGTGATAACCTGAATTTTCCTTTGTGTAGTTCAACTGATCAGGAAAAAAAAAGATATTTTGTTCAAGTCTGATTTGCTGCTGTGGTAGGAGCTTCTGTTTAAACAGGCAAGTTTAAAGTGTTCAAAGGTGGGAGTTTTAGGTTAGCTATTAGGAAAAAGTTTTTCACTCAGGGGGTGGCTGGGCACTGGAACAGGCTCCCCAGGGAAGTCACAGCACCAAGCCTGATGGAGTTCAGGAAGCATTTGGGCAATCCTCTCAGGCACATGGTGTGACTCTTGGGGTTGTCCTGTGTAGGGCCAGGAGTTGGACTTTGATGACTCTTGTGGGTCCCTTCCAAGTCAATATATTCTGTGATTCTAGGATCATCTTTTCAATGTTCCACTTTTTTTGCATTTAATGTTTTCTTGTTGCAGTTGACCCAGACTTTATTTTTTAGCTTTTATGGATATTCTTGGATGGAAGGGAGGAACAGTGTACTCTTTGTCAGCTATTATTTTATTTTAAGATGCGAATCATTAGCTTTAGATTTAAAAATGCATATTTATAGAATATAGAATAGTCTGGTCAATCTGTTGATTTCTCTTCTCTTTGACATATTTCTCTCAGCTGTTAAAAATGTATGTTTTTTCTTACAAGTCACAAAGCTTCAATAATGATGTCAGTGATTGATCTCTGTGTTTCTGTGCTGTTTCATGCCAATCTTTTTCACTTACAACTCTGGAGCTAGCCAGCATGTTCTTGATACCATCAGTCTTTTATTAAGAATTGATTTTGTCAGAGCATGTGAAGTTTTGTCCATCTCATCACTCAGAGAAGAAAAGCTTGAGAATGCAAGCACATAAATTTTACCAATTTCTGCCATACCTTCTGCTCCTCCTCTCCTACTTGCCAGCCCCTCCTCTGCCATCCTGGTTCTGCTGTTTTCTTAGGTAGTGATCCACCTTAGGATCCTGCAAGCTCCTGCAGAAGGCTGTGTGGCAAGGTGGTTACAGACTGTGTTCATTTGTGTATGAATAGGTGAATACCCTTCAGTTGTAGACCTAGAATTTCTGTGCATTTAACCCCAAAGCAGACATGCACCTGCTTGCACCATATTGCAGATAGGAGGCTGTAGTGGCCTTTTTTGGGCCCCTGTTATTTTATTGACTTTGCCACTTGTCAGAAGTTAGAGGTGAGTCCAGTCTTCCTTAGGTTCTATCAGCTGACCCTGCTTCTCAGAGCAAGATTTGGTACTGTGACTAGCTCTGCAGCAGGAAGCTGTGGTCACCTGTGCTTTAAGTCAACCATTGCTCAAGGTGGTGTTCATGGTGTGCCTGGAGAAAGCGTTTGCAGAACTTAACCTTCTCTAGAGAATTCTCTCATGTGTACCAGTTGCAGCCTTGATCTGTGTAAGGTTACAGTGTGCTTAGTATTTCTACCACCCATACCATACTAACTAAACCTGCTGAAAAAGAAATCTCTGTATCACATCCAGTACTCAAGCTGGTTCAGTCAAAAAAAAAAAAAAAAAAGGCATTGGAGGGGATAAATAACATTTAGCCCACTTGTTCTTACTCAAATATATTTTGTCTAAAATAGTTTCATTTTGGGGGCTTGGTCCTTCTCACAGCAGAGATTGATTTTCTATAGTAGAGATCGAGTTTGGCACATAGCATACTCAGTGGCTAAAGAAAAAGTTGAGATGTTTAAATGTATGATTCTGATTTTAAGAGGGAATAAGGAGGAGTAGATAAGTTGCTGATAGAACAGGGAACAGAGAAATCTGGCAGAGGAAAATAAACCCATCCCCTTGATGTGATCATGTTGGAGCAAAACTTCTCTATATGAATGAACATGCTTCACATTTTCCATGGAATATCAATAGTCCTTTGAATTCTTTCAAAATTGTATTGGACGAGCTGTCTTTCATGTTTGCAAAGGTAAACATTTTTGCTGTTTCCACTGTTCTTTGTTGTGCTGTGTCTCTACATGTAACAAACCCCTGGGTTTTATCTGTTTGCTCCATATGTTGTTGCAACATGCAAATAGAAATTCTTCAACAATCTTGTTTTCATGAGAGATCATTAGCAAGCTGGGGTCTTTGGACGAAGGCAACCTAGTGAGATTAAAAACCAAAATGATCAAAAATTCCCCAAACTAAGAACTGAAGAAAATCCCATTACAAATTTGGCTATAATCATGACTTCGAAATGGGACACAGTTTAATTTGCTCAGTTATGGTTTTGGAATTGTCCTTTTTATCATTAGCTGAGACAATTGAGACTACTAAGTTTTCAAGCATAAATTGTTGCACATGTGCAGTTAAGAAATGGTGCTGACATTTTGTAAGGTTGCCTATTTGCAGCACAGTATTTCCATGGATTGCAGAAATCTCAGTGCCAGAATGGTTGTGTTTTAACAGTGGCTGCTTTTGGAGTGCCTGTGCATTTGAGAGGATGCCTTTCCCATTTCAGATTGTTTGTTTCTTTCCCCTAGTACCCAGTGATGAGGGGTCAGGATCTTTCAGCTGCCACTGGTTACACTACTCAGAGATCATCCATTCTACCTCTCTACGAAGTAAGTGACCCTATTTACGGAGTGGTACTCAGTCAAAATAAAATACAAAGAAACCCTGAATGTGTCACAGATTGTGCTAACTTTGGGCAGTTCCTTGTCTTTGTTCTCAAGAGAGCTTCCTGCAAATAATGTTAAAAAGGAATTAATCTAAATACACTTTCATGTGTTTGCTTGTATGACACAGCTGAAAATGCTGTTTTCTTGAGTCATTGTGAAGACACAACATGCAGCTTCCATCATATGCTGAAGTTGCTAAGAAGCTGTTAACTCAAAGGGCTCATCTAGGCAAATGTGGCTACAGGATCCAAACTTACTTTAAGTAATTTTCCCATGTAATTCATTATTATATTTTTATTTCCCCAGAATACTTTCCAGGAGCTACAAGTGGTGAGGAGAAATCTAAATTTATTCAGAACCCAAATGATGGATTTGGAATTGACTATGTTGCGTCAACAGACCACGGTTTATCAGCACATGACAGAGGAGGAAAGGTAAAATGATATTTTTTAAAAAACAAAAAACAAAAAAAAAAAAAAAATAAAAAATACTCTGGCATATTAGAAAATGTGTTACTGCCCTTGAAATCAGTAAGAAATCTATTTATTTCAATTTGAACAGGGTCGGAGATGAGTTTTTTGCCAAAATCTTACTCTTATCTTTATACATCTTCATTCTAGAGTTTTTTACTCTGTTTCTTCCAATCCCTATTCCTCACTAAATAATTTTTTTCCCTGCGTCCTTTCTCAAAGGGATTCTACAGCTGCAGATTTTAAGGGTTGTTACCATAGGATACTTGAACATAGGGTATTGCAGGGGAAAAAGTCTTAAAGATTTTATTTTAGATCACTCCCATCTTTATAGATGTAAATAAAGAATGAGCACTGTAGCATTCAGATGCTTTCCCAGCTTTCAGTGGCTACTCAGCAGGCTACAGATGGCATTCATATTCTGGCTCCATGTGGTTGTGCTCGCCAGGAGTTGCAGTAGCAACAGATCTGGAACAATTTTTGAAACTGATTATATATTTAGTTTAGTTGAATCAGCTCTTGGCCTATCACTTTAAAAGTAAACATGTTTGAAATCAGTTGGCTGCCTTAGACTGTGGCTTCCTGGCCAAAATGTAGCTGTGAGTGCTGGGGAGTCTATAACCACACAGGAGAAGTAATATGTGATTACTGCATTACTCTGTGGTGCTTGTTCTTATCAGTTTTAAATTGCATTTGATTAGATATGTGTAGAAATACTGATTTCTTCTGCATTTAAAGCTAAAATTTTTGGAGAAGGTTCTGTGGTACACTATGTTGTTTTGTTTTTTCTATGGACTGATACATATTTTCCATAAATGGAAAAAGACTTCTGTGCCATGTAGGCATTCAGCTAACAGTTCTGTGTTCTGCTTTGAATTCCCTTGTATGAAGTCCTGTACTTGTGGCACTGTCCTGCTCAGTCACCTCTTTGAGCTGAGTGAATGCCTTTGTTCTTTTTGTGATGGCCTTGCCCTAGATTCGAGGCTGATCAGCTGCAGAGCCTGAGGAAGTCTGTCCGCATGGAGCTACAGGAGTTGGAGATGCAGTTGGAAGAACGTCTGCTTGCCTTGGAAGACCAGCTCAGAAGTCTGCACATGTCTTCACCTTACAGACCTCAGGCACACATAGTAAGTATTAGTTTTGCACCAACATTATGCTTTTTCTCAATGTAGTTTCTCAAATGTAGTGTTCATCACAGAATTGTAGAATAGTTTGGGTTGGAAGGGACCTTTTAAAGATCATCTAGTCCAACCCTCCTGCAATGAGCAGGGACAAATAATAACTCATACTGTTATAACTCTTAGAGTGGGATGGAATCTAATGATGCTGTGTGTATTATCAGGGGTCATATTTTCTCGTTTTCAGTTGGTATTTCACCTTGGGGAAAAGGTGTGTGACTTCCTTGTTGTTCATGCATATCAATATATACCTTATGGGGTTTTAGGGCTGAGAAAGGCAGACGTCTTCTGTCAGTGCTTTCTTCTTTTTTCTCTTCGTGACCCTGAATTTTCACAGTTTTGGTAGCTGGGGCTCATGTCTAACTAAAATCCTTGGAGCATGGTGATGGGCTTTCTGGAGTTCACTTACACTGATTTTCTTGAGAGATGATTCTCTTGAGAGGGCAGAGAGATGAGACATTCACAGTGTTTCTCTTCCAAACAGAGTGTGCTTTCTCTCTAGCTCTGCCAATCCATGGGAACAAAAACAAAAAAAAAAACA
>VZRH01001195.1:195835-236341 GCA_013397555.1 Urocynchramus pylzowi
AAAAAAAAAGGGGGAAAATCCCATTGTCATGAGTTTTTTTCCTCCATTGCCTTGACTAACAGTGGGAGAAGCTCTGCTCCCACAAACACTCCCCAAGGAGGATAAAAGGCATTTGTCTGTGTTTATTGGTGGCATGGCAATATACTTTCTCTTGTTTTCCACTCAGCAAAAGACTGTTCCTCTCTTTTTGTGCTGCAGTTCTGTCATCAGCCAAACGAAAGAAGCACAGACAAAAAGTGTCATACATTTTTCCTGGGTTTCATTTCTCTTTCTTAGCCAGTCCTCTTCTGCAAAAGCAGCACAGGCCACATCTTCCTCTTCAGTATTTTGTCATGGGGAAAAAAATTGAAACCCAAGACAGGAAAATAAGGTATTACTGTGATCCCAAGCCAAACTTGCGTTCTTTGAACCATATAAATAACTTTTTATTTGCAAATCCTTTTATAGAAGAGGGCCAGCTTTAAAAATGGCTGAAATTAACTTTCTCCAACCAGCTCCGCTTCCTATTTCCAGCTTTCTGGTTTTACAGAAAGTTGTCTGAGATGCAGCATGTTTATATACTTGCTTCTGAGAGCTCTAAGAAAGTCCTAAGTGCATTAACTTAACTTAATTTTCAGGGTATGTATGGAAGCAGAAGTGCTGATAATCTGTCGTGTCCTTCTCCATTGAACGTCATTGAACCAGTAAGTAATTGTTTACTCTGTGTTTTACTGATGAAAAGAACCAGGAAGGCTTTACTTTAAAATAGGTTGCAGGAGATTAATTTGACACATAATTTTAGAAATAATTTTCTCCCTTAAATAGCTTTGTTGAAAACAGCTGCAATTTTCCTTAAGCAGATTTAACTATAGGTGTAAGTGGCTGTAGTCTTGTTAGCTTTTAAGAGGAATATGTAGAAGTGAGATGTTTTTTCATTTAGTTGATACAAATGGTGGTACTACCTCATGAATTTTCTAGGGGAAATTATTTTTATATTTCTGTGCATTTTCTGCTACTGAAAAGTAGTTCAAAAACTGCAGAAAGGAAAGAACAAACAAATGAAAGTCAAGCCCTTACGTGTGTGTCTGTCAATGGCTCTGGCAACATGTATATGTGTTGCAAAAGTCGGTGGCTTGGGGAAGAACCAAAATTTTTATTTATGTTGGCTTTAAAAAGGCACATTCCTTTTCATGATCCTCTTTGTTGCAGTAATAAAGGCAAAGGATATATTTATTTTATAGCTGTATTTGTTGCATGGAGGGAATGAGTAAGTGATTAAATAAATAGCAAGAAAACATAGTTCTGTCTGTATGTGACTTTTTTGTATGCTTATTCGGGACTGTTTCTTTTCTGAATCCTTAGGTCTCTGAGCTTATTCGAGAGCAGTCATTTCTGAAGTCTGAACTGGGTTTAGGACTGGGAGAGCTTGGACTGGAAACTCTCCCAGCAGAGGGTACAGAGTCGGTATTCTCCCATGGAAACTCGGATTCCTCTTCAGTGTGCTCTGGTCACACAGGTAGAAGAGCTAAGAGTCAAAGCAAGAAGCTGTACCGAGCCTCTGTTGCCTTAACACCAACTCCTCCACTGAGAGCAGGCACTGGACAGCCTGTGGAAAGCTCTGAGGAGCTTGCAGACTCCAAGCCAGAGGTGGAGCACAAACTTGAAAAAATCCCTCTCATGCCTTCAGTTGAGGAAATCCACAAAGCAGTGGAGCAGGAGGAGCTGCAACAAGTCATACGGGAGGTGAGGAAGGAGCGGCTCGGATCTGGGATGTTTGAACTGAGTTTTCTGAAACCTAAAGACAAGGCTGGCTGTAACTCCTGTCCACCAAGGTTTTCTCTTCCCTCTCCAGCCAAGGCTCCATACTGTTCCTGTGCTGTGTCTGAAAGCTCAGAACATGTCACTAGGTGTTGGAGCTACAGCTTTGTTTATGTGCAAAGCAGTGGATGTTTTTTTCGGTGGTAGTGGTTAGCATGTAAATTAATAGCTAAGTATGGCTGGGAAAGAACTTGCTGTCTCTACTACTTGGTTAAGCAGCAGTATTTCAGATTCCCAAGTGAAAATTTCTGTCATGTTTGTTTGTTAAAATGCCAAACTGGAGTTCATTGAGTGGTGAAATAACGTTTCTGAAACAATGCTGTAGTAAATGCTAAGCGTACTTTCCAGTCCCTCTTCCCCAGCCACTAAGGACTATAGGGATGTAAGTGAAACAGGCTGAAGGCAGGTGGGAAGTTATTTCGGAGTTTGAGTGATTTTGGACCAATCGTATTGGACTAGTTTTATTGGCAGTCAATGAAAGTGAGGAGTGCTTGGTTATTTTTCCTGTTAAGAAACACGACTAAAACTATGTGTTTTGTTAGTGGCATGACAGAAAAGCTCTCTGGAAAGTAATATAAATGGGGAAGGGAAGCCAAAGAAACTACTTGTTCTGAAAAGAAATGCCTGTGAAAAAGTGGAGCAAACTTTTCTCTGAATACAGAATTGAGAACTTGTGGATTTTATTCCCCTTTTCTTCACAAGAGAAGGACCACTTGGCCTTTAGCCAAGGGTCACTGGACCCTTAGCCTTTATCTTGTCCCTTGAAGCTTTTGTATAGCTCTGCCATAGACCACTGAAGACTAGATAAGATGTCATGCTTAGAAATGTACAACAGGCCAGGCTGTAATGCCGTGGTACTTTCCAGATCTGCATGTGTTGAGGCTGTGGATAATTGGTAGCAGCTTTACCTTAGCCTTGTCTGTGAAATGGATGAGATGCATGCCACTCATCAGAAGAGTGGCACATGAGATATTTAGCACACCTTGCACTGTGCTTCTGATTCTGCAGTGAAGCCAGGATGTGGCCTTTGTGTCCGTAAAAATCCACATGTCAGGGCAGTGGTGTCATGGTGGAGGGTTGCTAAAGGAGAAAATGAGATGGGAAGGAGAACTGTAATTCAAAAGTACTGCAAAAGCAGCAGAGACAAAAAAAAAGTGAGCTGAAATCAAAGGACAGAATTATTCCAGTCAATATTTTTTCTGAGGTTAGCCTCTGTGAAAGTTCCTCTTAGTTTCATTAGTTGATAGCAAATAAAGATGTGTACTCTTTGCACAGAGATTATTTGGGTTGTGTGGTGCTGAGGACATTGTAATGCTGAAAGAATCCACACTGAACTGAGAGGCTACTATTCAAAGATGAGTAGTCAGCAAACAACTGAGCTTGAGTCACTTTGTGAATATTTGAGCACACAGGGAGATTGTCCCTCAGTTTAACTTAATTGGCAGTGGGTTCTGGATCAAGTCAAGATTCTCAGCATGAGAAGTTCTGCAGGTCAGAGTGGAGATGCATTGGCTCAAAGCACTTGGTAGATTTTGCAGAGCCAGAACATGCATTAAACACGTATCAGGAAAATCTTTATTATTTCATAAGAGTTAAAACAGAGCATAAATTGAAATAATGCCTTGCTTAAATAGTCCTATTGTTAGCAAAGGAATTCCAGTTTCATTGTCAAAAGAAAGAAATCTAGTAGGATGCATTCTTGACGTGTGCACTCACAAATATTAAACCCTTGCTCATTCCTCCCATTCTCTGTAGCTGTGTGACCTTGTGCTGGGGAGGGAGAAGCCAGGCAGTGGGTGTGATATGCCTGGGTGGGCTGTAATGCATGTGAACTTTGACCTGTAACTATTTGTTCCATGAAAAAACCCCATGGTGTTAACTTTTGGCATTAATGGACTAACTCCCTCAGAAAAACATTCAGCAACATGAAGTGTTAAAATAGCAAACAGTGGCTCTCTTGGTGAAATACAGCCTGACCTCCACAGGATTATCACATGAAGTACTTACTGCTTGACTTCTGTATGTCACAGGGTCACTAGGAGGGCCACCAGGCCCTCTCACTCTGCTCTCCTCCAGTTTAAAAGATGTGCTACTTTAAAGATCTTTCTACTTAAGAGCAATGCAAGTTTTGATTTTGCTAACAGTTCTTCATTATAAATGACACTTAATGAAGTTACACTTTAAGGAGATGTATGATTTTCCTGTCATCATCTGCTTTAAGAGGCTGTAATGAGTCTTAATGGGACAGAGATAGTCTGGCAGAGAATCATCCCTTTTCCATTTTCCATTCAAATCTGTTTTAGCTCAACATCCCTCAAAATGTCTGTAGGTTGCTCATGTGTGCAGATGTTGGGTTCCTCATCTTATTATCTTGAGCATAAAATCTCACCAGTTGCTGCCATGAAAAAGTGGCATGGAAAGAAAACAGAGTAGGAAGCAATTCTTTTAATTATAGAAAATTTACTTCAAGATCAGAAGTATAAGTACTGTGGAAAGCCTTGTCCCCATTTTTCGTTGGTCAGTAAAGAACACCAATCTCCAGATTTGCCACAAGTGGTGCACTTCACTCTCAATCAGTTCTTCATTTAGCAGCAACATAATAGTGCAGAAATGGTAATTCTTTTCTAGGTAGAGAGGTCATTGGTTTACTGTTGTAAAAATCAGTGTGATACTGTGTTTTCAATGCAATATTGAATATTGGTGTTGTATCAGTGTAGTAAATGTAGCATAAATGTGTGGTTCTCTCATTTTTCAAATGATCAATTTTTCATTCACTTGCTAAAAGTAATTCATGGAGCATTCATTGACTGCTTTTCTGTCTTCTGTACAGAGGAAGCCTTGGCAGTGGGCTGTGCCCTCTGCAGAGCAAATAGAAGGTGCACCTTGCTCTAAATCATTTATAATGAAAAAGGCAAATATTGGCCATTGGTCACGACACACGCGTAGTTCTGAGTCACTGCAGGAGGCAGTGCTGTGCTCACCACACAGGAGTGACCTTGCTGAGTCTGGAGGGGGAGGAAGCAGAGGCTGTGAAAAGAGCCAGTGGAGGGTGGCCTTGTAGTCATCCAGACAGGAAGGTGAGAAGCAGAGGGCTCAAATAATCAAGGTCAAGCTAGAAGCTGTTGGAAGAGCTGAGAATAGAACAGGAGCTGCTTTTCTTCCAGTCTCTACTTTGTTACAAAACTGTCTGTCATACTTGGTCATTTACTTGCTAATTTGGGAAGCTTTTATGAGCTTTTTTTTGGCAAGTGAGGTTTATTTTTGTCTGTCTGTTGAGAGAAGGGTACAAAATGACTGTTCTGTAGCATACTCACAGACCCACCCCATGAGATACTGAAGAAGAAAGGTAGAGAGAGCACTGGGAGCTCTCTTATGCCTGCTGGACAGTTGGGGTGCTGTGTGCAGGTTTCCCTGTGCCTACATTTCTAAATCCCAAAGCCCTTACTATGCTGACAGTGGTTCTAAAGCTTTGTACATCAGTGTGTGCATCAGCATAGACATCCTCTGGGCTTTCAGCTGTTGGTGAAACAGGCTCTCTTGCACAATAGCTTTTCTTTTGTCTATTAATCAGCAAACAACCCAACTGGAAACCTGTTTCCCAATAAATTCAGTCTCTGAATTTCTGCTTGATGCAAAGTAGTAATGAAATGAGGAACTTTGCCACACTAATGCTTTAGGGATTGAATTGCCTGCCAAAGAGAACAAGGGATAAATAACCTGCTGCTGATGCTGCTGCCACCCTTCTGACGTTGTTGCTTAATCCTTTTGACGCACCAGGAAAAGGGGAGACTAACATGAAAAAGAAAAATGTATTGCTTAACTGGGATGCTGAGTGCCTCTGTGTGACCTCGGGCCAGGCTCTGGCTCTTACCCCCCTGCACCTTCTCACAGTTGTTGTCCTCCTCTGTCATTGGAACTGTATCTGACTTGTCCCTCCTGAAGACCATCCGAAAATAAGTTGGTGCCAAAGATTTCTTGTACTTGCAAGAAGCCCATATTATTTTTCTTTGTCATGCCCTGCTCTTTTCCAGCATAATATGCTCTTGCAGAACTATGTTTTGCCTCCTTTTCTCCTTAGTTTTCTTTACTGTGGCAATCAGTGCTCTGCTCTTTTTTTTGTTGTAGCCTCAGCCACACTCACATGCCTGCTGCTAGAAACTCCTAGGTGTGTTTTATATAAAACTTAATGGGTAAATGCTTTTCCACAATCCTGTGAAAAATAGCCTTCACTGGCATAGATTAAACCCCAGTGGCCCATTGATGATGTGAGCAACTGCTGGAATTCTTTGTCTTTCCTGCTGAAAGTATGCAATTAGGATTTGTCTCTTTTTGAATTATATGAAAACAACACCTTATGTTCATGGATGTGGATTGTTCTACTGTGTAATCCATTTGTGAAGGAGATCAATCCTGCCTTCCTTTTCAAGAGAATAACAGCTTGTCAAAAAGTAGTGAATTTGGGAGGCTTTTGATGTATATATCCTAAAATGTTCTTCTACAGAACTTTGCATGGTTGAAATGTATTCTTTTCTTAGCATAAAACCAGATATACTAAGTGTATAACATAAATATATTTACCATCTGGAAATATAGAACTAGTTTGGTTTTCGTTTATACAATTTGCAAGAACTTCAAAATTACTTACAGTTATTTTTTCATTCTTCTAATGTTTTTTCCAGTCACAGTTTTGAAAGTTGAATTTTAGTGGTGCATGTTGGTAGTCTCAAAATATCTGCAACATCATTTAGTTTTATCCATTGTTCATACAAATTACTGACCTTTAAACTTTGGCTAATCCCTTTCAGATCAAGGAATCTATTGTTGGTGAAATAAGAAGAGAAATAGTAAGTGGATTGTTAGCAGCTGTATCACCCCAAAGCAGATCTGCAACTGCAAAACAAGATACACAGCCGTGAAACTGGTACTACAGGTAATCTTTGGGGATCTGCAAGAATCAGATTTTATTTTTATTTAAATTGTGTTAAATACCGTTGCTGACTTATACCTTGCTTTGTTTGCATTTTCTCCTTGAAACTTAAGTGATCAAATTTGAAGTTCATTAAATACAGAGAATACTGATAATCCTGGATAGATTTGGAAAGCCAGCTGGTTTGTAGTTTGGCCCATTTTACTGTCAGCTTTCATAGAGTGGTCCTTGATTTTTAGTTTCAGTGTGCTCTGTGATGACTTTTTATGTGAATGCATCATGCAAGAGGATTTCTGCAGTTTGCCTGCCTTAGATACGAACAGTATCAAAATACATACTTAAACATAACAAACAGACTTCCAAAAATCTAATTTAGGTCTTCATCTTCCTTTTTTTTTTTCTCTAAGGTTGGATGTAGTTGGAAGTGCTGTGGGATTGTGCTTTGGGCAGCACCCACTGGTGAAAGTGCCCAGCTGGTTTTGCTTCAGGAAGTGTTCAAGCTGCTGAGATGGGCTGCTGTGTTTGGCGCTTGGTTCTCCGATGTGGACCTTTCCTTGAGTTCATCTGTAAGGACTTAGACACTTTAACATTACTTTCCTTAAAGCATCAGCAAAATTGTGTCACTCTGAAAAGTTTTGTATTTATTTTTATGTCCCTGTTGTAAATTTTTATGTAGCTAATTTCTTTGTCTAATGATGCATCATGAAACTTGAAGATTTCCAGACGTAACCAATTTATAAATAACACGTACACATTCAGCCTAGCTTTTAAAAAAAAAAAAATAGAAAAAACCCCACAACAACCCCTCCCAAAACACTGACCTCTATGAGGTATTTATTGTGCAATAACTGATCCACTTTAAGAGCTTGAAATAACAATAACCAATAATGGTTTCCACTGCTGTTACTTAGTGCCGCTTCAAAAGAAGGAAACAATCCTGTTACACAAATTGCTGTTAATTCTTGGGGCGGTTACTATTAGCAGAGTGGTAGAATGACGTGAGGTTACTCTTAAAACTACTTAAAGTTCTGACACTGAAAGCCTTATCTTTGTATAGAAGACAACTTTTAACTAATTTTATTTGCTTCCTTGCTGTTTGCTCATCCTTTTGTAAGAAAGTGCCTTATTTAAGCACTGGGGTGGTTTTTTTTTGGTGTTGACTACTCGCAGTCATACCAAGAGAAGTTCTGCTTCATATTAACCAAAATACAATAAAAATGCTATCTTCTGAAAGCAATTAGGATTTGCAACTTGGAATGCATGAACGACCTTGCTTATATTATGGGGAAAATGGAAAAAATCTCTTTTCCTTCTCCATCCCTCACAGAGTGTATTTTCAGTCAGCCTGGTGAATATCCAGTTGTTCCAGTGGAGAAAATTGGAAGTCATTGGAGTTTTTATGTGGTCAAATAGACATGTAGTGGATATGTAGTATCCCTTTTGGCTGCGCTTGAACTCTCTTTACTCCTTTGCCTTTTCCATCTACTAAAGCTCTTCACACTATGTCAAGGTCTTTAATCAAAAATAGTTTCAAATATTACAATATTATATGAAAAAGTTTATAAAATTTTAAATTGTGTTAGGAAGACACACAAGGGCTGATTTCTTCAAAAAAGTGTATATTAAACCAATAAAATATTTATTTTGCCTATAATTCGTGTCAGTGTTTTGTATTGTGCATGGTTAACTCTTAAGCAAAATAAGATAGATTTGATCAAACAGTACACAGAATGGGGAACAGGAGGAGAACTCGGGACTTGGCTTTCCAAAAAGCTTTCAGATATTCAGGGACCCTGAAATGTGAGAGCAGTGTTGGCACTTAAAACCACTGTCTTAAAGTTGTTGGCTGCTTCTCTTGCTGGTCCAAGAAGCTGGTGAGGTGACCTCTCATCAGAGTTCGTCCCTGTAAGTAGAGGCAGGGCTTTCTTGAATGCCTTATTCTGCACATTGAAAAGCTGAAATACACACTCTGGCAGCACTGATACGTGGCAATCCATACAAGGTGGTAAGTTGCAGCAGATTTCTGCCTTGCTTTGCAGCTTGCATGAGCACGCAGCTCCATTCCAGAACACCACAGCAGATCAGCCAGCCAGACCCACAGGTCTGCAACCTTCCTTTGCAAATGCAGAAACCCAAAACCTACTCAACCTGCTCCCCTTGTCCCCCAGCCAGATCAATTAACACTCTTGACCACTTAGGTAGGTCCTGTGCTTTTGAGCTGCTCAAAGTGGCTTTCCAAGAAAGGTGACAGCTGCAGCTCTCAGGGAATGGTGGAGGAAAGCACTTCAGGAGCTGGTGGCAGTTGAGCAGGAGCTGCCAGCAGCATCTTCCATGGAGACAGCAGCCTGACTTCCTGCTACTCCACCAGGAAAAGTCACTTGTTGGTAATGTCCCAGAGTATCTGAGGTACTTCACCTTGTAGCTTGTAAGAACATTTGATCTCAGCAGTGCAAATTCTAGTGTTTAATATATCCTGAAAAATGAAAAGTACTGCCAAATTTTCATCCAACTGATGGAAGTCACATTTCTGAGGTTTAGCTATAATTTAAAATAAAGATGTTTCAAAATAATGTTTCTAAAAACTGTACTAAAACTAATGGCTATAAAAGCACCTGTTTTTCCATAATCTGGATGACAGATTTTTGCCATTTTTAAAGGCACTTCCAGCTAATATTTTCTGAGTGACACTTATACATAGGAATGCCTATAAACTGTTTAAAAAATTATTTTAGTGCATCTGTCATATAGGTTAAGTTGAGCTGGTATCAACTTCTATTGACAATTGTTTGTTTAGGAAAAGCCATCATCATTGAACACATGCCTATCCTTGGTGACTTAGCATAATGGTTTTTCTGAGCATGGACAGTTTTTATTTTGTTTAATGATTCAAACTGCTACTTTCCTTGCAAATTAGTGCTGTCTTTTTTTCTGCCAGCCTGGAACTTGATATGGATTATATGCAGATTGAGATAGCTTTATTAGTGGCTAATAAATATTGGTCAACCAAATTTGCGGTGAATAAAGGCAATTTTTGTATTGCCACGCTTTTCTAAAGTTTGCTATGATGGTGACCTTTGTCATTGCCTGTTGGCTGTAGGAGTAACAGGAGAACCCACCTGATCATGTGGCTTAAGGACTTGTACCAGTGGTGGCATTGTGGCTTTTTCAGTCATGGGTTGGTCCGTGTGGCACCAGGCTTGTTGGAGACAGATTGGGTTCACTGGCTAAAAGGGGTAAAGGATTCTAGCCCATGGGTTGGTAGTGGTGATTTGAGAGGGCTTTAAGCTGGCTTGGAAGGGGGAGGGAGATAAGACCAGGCTCAGTAGGGATGGGCCTAGGGGCAGCATGCCAGTGCGGGGGCGGAATCGATAGCTCAGCTGACGTGCTTCTACAGCAGTGCACACAGTGTCAGTAACACACAGGAGGAACTGGAAGCCATTGAGCAGCAGGACAGCCATGACACAGTGTCCCTCACAGAAATGTGCTGGGGTGACTTGTGTGACTGGAGTGCTGCAGTGATGGTTGTAAGCTCTTCAGAAGGGACGAGCGAGGCAGCAGGGTGGCTCTGTAAATTAGGGGGTGTTTCTTCTGTGCAGAGCCAAGGATAGTGATGACAAGGTTGAGTGCCTGTGGGTGAGAATAGTGGGGGGAAGGCCAGCAAGGCAAAAATCCTGGTGGGAGTCTGTTACTGACCATCCAACCAGGATGAGGCAGCAGATGAACTGTTTGATAAGTGCCTGGCTGATATTTCACAATTATTGGCCTGTGTTCTTGTGGGAGACTTTATCTTGCCAGATATCTCCTGGAAACTCCAGCAGAGGAGAGGGGGCTGTCCTGGAGTGTGCAGAAGTTGTTCTGACACAGCTGGTGGGTAAGGCTACAAGGGGTGGTGCCCCACTAGATCTATTTAGAAACAAAGAGCTGGTGGGAGATGCTGTGCTCAAGACAGCCTCCAACCAGAGAACCGTGGAATGGTAGTTTCTGATTCTTGGTGAAGTAAGGAGAGGGATCAACAAAACCTCTACCTTGAACTTGTAGAGGGCAGACTTTGGCCTGTTCAGGACACTGGTTCAGAAAGTGTCAGTGGGAATCAGTCCTTAATAACTAAGGGGTCAAGCAAGGCTGGCTATACCTTAAGAAGGAAATCTTAAAGATACAGGAGCAGGCCATCCCCATATGCTGAAAGAAGAGCTGGTGGGGAAGAAGACTGGCCTGGCTGAACAGGGAGCTTTCACTGGAACTCAGGACAAAAGAGAGACTGAAAGAAGGAGCAGACAACTCAGGAAGAGCACAAGGATGTCATTAGGTCATGTAGAAAAATATTGTAAGTCATAAGCTCAACTAGAACGCAATCTGGCCACTGCTGTGAAAGATACTAAAAGGTGTTTTTATAAGTACATTAACAACAAGAGGCAGAATGAGGAAAAGCTCCATCATTTATTGGACATGGGGGTAAAATTGTCACCAAGGATGAAGAAAAGGCTGAGGTACTTAATGCCTTCTTTCCCTCAGTCTTTAACAGACAGACCAGTTATCCTCTATGCCATCAGCCCCTGAGCTGGTAGACAGGGGCAGGGAGCAGAAACAGGCCCCATGCAACCCAGGGGGAAGTATTTAGTGACCTGTTGTGCATGTGAACACCCTCAGGTCTGTGGGGCCAGGTGGGATTCACTCGAGGGTGCTGAGGGAGCTGGCAGAAGAGCTTGACAAGCCACTCTGTCATTTGTCAGCAGTTCCGGTTAACCAGAAAAGTCCCAGTTGGAGACTGCCCAATGTGACACCCACCTACACCAAGTGTTGGAAGGAGAATCCTGGGAAGTAGAGGCCTGTCAGCCTGATCTCAGTGCCAGAGAAGGTTATGGATCAGATTAACTTGAGTTCAATCTCATGACACATAGAGGACAACCAAAGGACCAAGCCTAGCCAGCATGGATTTAGGAAAGGTATGGTGCTTAGGCATTGTGATGTTTTTATACCAGGTAGCCCACTTAACCTTGGCTCCTAGGTTTGTCATAGAGCAGCCCCATTCCTGCTACTCCCAATACCTGTATAGGAAATAGCAAACAATTGTGCCCCAGCCACCTTGCCCAGGTCACCAAACCCAGATCCCATCCTCCAGGTGTGCCTCAGTACCTCCCTTGCAGATGCTACAGGCAGGACCTTGACTATTGTTGTGGTATCTTTTGGTCTAGCATGTTCTCAGAGGGGGAGGGGAGGGGGCAAGAAAGAAGGGACATCTGAAGTGTCTTGAATTCAAAAATGAGAATTTTAAGAACATGTTCTGAAATTGGCATACTGAGCTTTTATAGGTACTTGGTGACTTTTCATTTTCTGCCTGGGAATGTGTGTTTGCACAGGAGTTTTCTAGCTCAGACTCTGAAACTGTGGAAGTTAATTTCTTGGTTTATCTTCTATGTGTTCTACATTTTAACTTTTGTTTAAAAAAGCTTACAGTAACAACTGAATTTCATATTTCTATTTTTTAATTCAGTGATATAGTCAGTCAACTTTTGCATTAAAGATTTAATATGGAAATAACGTAATATAATTTTATTCTAAAGTCTATGTACACTACAGTTTTGTTTATTGAAAGATGTGTTAGATTGTTCTTGGTAAGGAGGCAAATTGTAGCATCTCTTCCTGCTGAAATACTCTCCTAAAATGAGTACCAGAGTTGCTTTCTGCACTATTGTCCATATTAGGCAAGAATCTTTTGACTGTCTACTCAGGTCATGTCCCATTAATCCAGCTCATTTCCTATGTTTTAGATGTGTGTATTCTATTGATGCTAGTGGATAGGATCTAGCAGTAAATGTTTGTACATTACTTCAAAGTGTGGAGAGCTGTGAATTTCAGAGGAAGACTGGAATAGACAGTGTAAATTCTTCTGTGCTCAGATAAAGTAACTTTAAAATGATTCTGGTTAAAACCATACTGCTGAGGAATTATTTATTATCTTAACTAAAAAGCTTGTATAAATAGAAATAGCTGTATCTTTTTACTTATCTAGGCTTTATGTATCTACATATATAGTTAGTACATAAACAAGTCCAAACCTGATATCTACGGATGAGAACTGGCAGTGGAAATTTGGGTTAGACTGTTACCAGGCCAACAGCTCTCACTGAATGTCCCACTGACTCTGTCACTGCTCAAAAAGACTTTCTGTTCTTCTCCTTGACCTGCCTGTGGCTGCACTTGGTACTCATGAGGCAGATGAGATCTGCTCTGCATTCTACCACCCTGGCAAATTTTAAATTCTTTGCATTTTCTATATATAAATAGCAGACTGTGTTTCCAGCAGCTCAGTGGGAGTCACCCTCATTGCAATGCTGTTTTGAAAGGAAAATTTCAGTGTCATTTTGAGTATGCAATTTTTTATTCTTGGAAGGCTTCTATCTGATTTTAGCACCCATTAGCGAGGCACAGAGCAGAGCCCCAAAGGGCAAACCTGTCCATGAACAGACATGGTGTGCCCAGCAAAGGCACAGTGTTCATGCTTTCTCCTTCTATTTCTGCTCATGGCCAGCACCAAGAGCTGAGAACTGATGCCCCTGTCTGGGCAAAGGCAGGGAAGAAGCTGTTCATCAGTTTTTTAGAAAAAGGCAGAAGGAAGGGGCACATTGAGGCCCTTTTGGCTGTAGCAGAAAGCCAGAGTGCTCTGCAGTGTTTCCCCCTCTGATGCTGCTGGGGCAGCCCAGCAATATGCTGAGGACAGGTTGCTGTGGGGAGAGGGGTCAGCTGGAGAGCTCAGGCAAAACACAGGTCAACATATCTTTGTTAAATCACTCACATGTCAGTGGCTGCAATGGGGATTAAAGTGGTGTCTAAGAGACACACTGGAAGAATTCCCACATCCAAGCTGAGCCCTTGCTCTGCAAAGGCAGCCTGTTGGATCAGGTACTGTAACCTAGTGCTTCTGTGCATCTGCACTGGTGAATTTAGGAGCTGAAGCCTTTAGCAGGTTTGTTTTATGAGGAACTCCAGCTCTCCTCTCCAGAGTGATGCTGCAATAGCCTCTGATCACACCAGAGGAGCTGAGGCAGATCAGAGCCACAACAGAAATTGTGCAAAGAGTGCAGAACTTACACCCTTGAGTTGCCATCCCAGAAGCCTTGTCTTTGGCTGGAAACAAGATATATAAACCTTTCCTAAGACACCAGGGTAAATAGCTCAAGCAAGAACTGTGCCATGAGTGCTTCCATAGCTCATCCCTACAGCAGGATATTTTAAAAGGCAGGGCTTCATACCATAACATAGAGAATGACATTGGAAGGAAAGATCTTGGACAGTTATTATTATTTTTAATTTCATTATAGTTTTAGCTGAATCACGAAGGCATCTGAAACTGAAATTGTGGGGAGTAGACTAAAAACACAAGATGAACTACAAGGATGTGTCAGTACTGAAATGTGTTTCAGCTCTCCCCAGACTATGATGCAGTCTATAGAAAATGCCAGTGCACTTTGACTGCATTTTGACTGCAGACTTCTAATGCTGCAAATTGGTGTAAGAGGGAGCCAAGGTAGGCATCCTGAAATGCTGTATCTGAGTGCTCTCTCACTAAGCCTCTTATACTATTTTAAAAATACTGTTGTTGTATTAGTGCATGTGAAGATTGCTGGGCTGCCAGCTCTCACTGGCACAGGAAAAAAAGCTGCAGGAAGCAAATACTTCCACATCACATCATTGGGGGGCCTCTCTCCCAATCCTAGCCAGCCCCATCAAGGATTACACCTTGTGTTTTGATCTGTCCCGTTGTCTGTTTCCCTCCAGAAGCTGCCAAAAAGTGGTTTTGCTGGTTTGGGTTTTTTGTAAGGTTGCTCAGCTTTTTTTTTATATACTATTGATAAAGGTGCATTTGAGACACAATTCCTTTGGACAGCAATGTCCAACAATCTAGAGCTGAAACACACTGTTATAATCCTTTGAGCATTTAATATTTTAATACATTTTTACTGTCTGAATATGGTTTTTAAAATTACTTTATCATTAACATAAGAAATATTAAGTCTTTGCAGTGATAATTATAGCTCTTGTGATCAATAACATATATTAGAATTGCAATTGTACAATTTAATACATGAAGTTTCATTGACATCTAGAATAGATATTTTATGGAAAACAGGTATTTTCTGGAGAAACTTGATATTTAAAATATAAAATTTATTAATATTTATGGTAGCAACTCATCTGGAAAACATTTTTCTCACAGTATCTGGGACTGCAAAAACAAACATTATTTTCTTTCAAGTATCAAAGTTCAAGAGGAAAGCCACAACTTCAGATCCCTGCTTGTGTCCTCCCCCAGGTGTGACCCTGTGTTTGTGGTGTGTATATATACCCCTGGTATGTCTGAAGCTGTCATTTAAGATAATGGCACATCTGTGCATGAAGGACTTGTGAAATTGGAAGATTAGAATGTCCTGAAAACAACTCTCTAGCTGTCCTGGTGAAAGCAGAGTGCGCCTCTCCTGCTTTAGTGCCTTAGATTTCCTTGTGCCAACACAACTTTTCTAATTGCACTCTTGCTCTAATTGTGGAAGTCTGTAAAACAAATTATATTTTATCCTTGTAGTAATAGTGTATAGTAATAGTAATAGTAATATCCTTGTAGGAATAGTGAAGGCTTAAAAATGGTCACATGAAACACTGAATCACAGTGTTTTGTGCATCTCTTTCATTTGTTGTGGTAAATGAAATGAAGCATTTCACTTAAGCACCAAAACCATTCAGGATTCAGACTGAGAGGTCCCAGAATAACCTGATTTCATGCCCTGCTTCGAGCAGGGGTGGTAGGACCAAGTATCTCCAGAAAGTCCCAACCAATCAGACTCTTCTGTGTTTCAAAAGTCTAAGTTAATGCCACCTAAACTTTCCTAAGAAATTGAACAGGAAAGTTCCCAGCTACTAGCTGTCAGCTGGAAACCACTATGATTCACAGTAGCTTTGATTTGGATGAGGAGGGGAATTTTGGCCCTCACTGAGAGTTATTTTTGATCATTGAGCCAACTGGATCCTTAGATTAAAGTGTATCCTCGCCTCCCAAGCTTTACCAGGTCCTCCATAACCCAGCTAGCTTGTCTACTTGCCTCTGTTCAGAAACAGCCCCGTGTTCTGATAATGTGCCATGATTTTAATTTGTAAAAATCAAAGCCAAATAAGTATTTCCCATCTGACTTGCTGGTTTGTTCTGTGTGTATGGCCAGTGCATTAATCTCACCCACAATCCTCTCTCCTTCCCCACCTCCTCCACTGGCACAGGTGGGAAAGTATTCAGTGACTCAATAAGCTTGTGGTGAACTGTGAAAATCCTCAGTGTTCTCAGTGGCCTGAACAAAGAACATTTTCAAATTCCTCTGAGTTTTGCAAAGAGGTGGGTTAGATCAGTGATTGCTGGATGTTGTTTCACACACTTCTTTTGCACTAACATGAAATGACGAATGAAAATCAATTATATTCACAAAGGAGTATATTGATATGATTGACTAAATTATTTTCCTGGTCTTGAGGCATAGATTTTGTACCCTTAAGTAGGACTTAGCCTCTGAATTTTAGTCATCCAAAAGTGGTTTAACTAGTCTGAATCATCTTTCCTTTCACTAGAGTTGATGGAGAGAAAATGTAATCTTGAGTAAACACTACATCCCACTTTACTTGGATAGAATGAGATGCCTGTTGATGTGCTTAGCAAGAGGGAGCCCAGTGAGCTGGCTCAAATGTGAGTGTTCTCAATACCTGGAGTCACCTGAAATGGAGCCCACCAAAAGAAATCACAGTCTAAATATTAAAACCAGGCCTAAGGTGCAAAGCCACCAGAGAAGTGTCATGAAATTGTGGGCAACTCTGTAGCGTCACCACCAAAAATCTTCCTGTAAGATTTAGTAGAGTCTAAAACTGTAGGATTAAAAAATATTTGAAAGATCAAAGGGAATTGTTTGATATATGAAAAGAGGAGAGCGGTTCTGGCACACTGTAACAGAGATCGAATTTTTGAATCCACCCCTTCTGCTACCTCCACCCCCAAAATCTGAAAACTTCCTGATTTGTGTTCATCAATAATTAAGAGCCCATCAGCAATACTCAGAGGGAGCTTGCATTGCACTTCTGAGCAGCCAGTTAGTAATATACGGTGGAGAGATCCTCTTTTTCAAATCCCAAGGCTCCAGGCCATGCAGTGCTAGTATTGCATTTTCAATTAGCTTCTGAGTGAATGCTTGGCATATGTGGAAGTGAGCCGGTACACAATTAGCTTATTGTTCCTTTCAGCTTTCTGCTGAGAGGATCTGAAGGGCTGCTGAAGAGAGGGGAGAGGGGAAAAAAAAAAAGAAAGCAGCCAAGCCAGTGGCATCTCTGTGGATGTGGAATAAGGGAGTCGCTCGGCTGGCGCAGATTCCCGGGCTAGGTCGGGAGTTGCAGCTGCTCCTGCCGAGCTCTCCGCCTGGCCTGGGGACGGCACCGGGCAGGCTCACAGCCAGGTCACGCCAGCCTCTCCTCCGTCTGTCTCACCTCAGCATCACCATGGAGCCCAACAGCCCCAAAAAAATACAGTTTGCTGTGCCCCTGTTTCAGAGCCAAATAGATCCTGAGGCAGCTGAGCAGGTAAGGAGGATGAGTTTCCTTAACTGTTTCCTGGGAATGGGGTAGGAATGGGGCACGGTGTGGGTGAGCAGAAGTGGTACTTCTGGCCTAAAGGCTTTTCTAGCTTATATTAGTGAAACTGCAGGTTAAATACTCTGGAGGTTATAGTGATGTTTGATATACTTAAAGAGGGAGAAGGCTATGTCCTCTAGCCAGAATAAAGCTTCTTCACCTTGGGTAGGTTTATTAATGTGTATTTGTTGTGCCTTTTCTGTAACTGCACTTCTACCCTAATACTTACATTTCACATGAATACACTCAATAAATATATTCTCAATAAATCAATTCAAGTGTATTATATGTACATAAAGCAAAGCATAAAGTTCATAATAAGTACCTAACAGAAATATTGGGACTACATCTTATTTACCTTTCATTTTAACATGAGAAAATACAATTAATGTTTTGCACAATAGTCATCGTTTCAGTTACTTCCTACATTTCTTGTGATTTTTAAGACTTTAAGTAATTTTTACAGTGTTTTACATGCCTGAAAAATATATACATGTGGACATATGCTATACTTATGCCCTTGTTGGAATAATGTGTGTGCTATTTTAGGGTTTAACTCACTCCCAAAAGATAGACATAGTCATATATATATATATACATACTGTACTGATATATATATATTTATCAGTACTGATGTCTAAGGAGGAAAAGATATCTATTACTATGTACAGATATGTGTAGATGTATGCATAATAAAAGGTCACAGGCAGTCTTGGGAGAAAACTGTATAAATCTTAATTAGGTGACCCAGTATATTTCTCTCAGGGCAAGTCGTCCTCAACATTTGCTTCTATTTGGGTACATCTGATTTTAGACAACACCAGGGGAATATTACAGCCTTGAAAGCTTCACACCAGTAGCCATGAAATTATTTGCACCTTTAGGAAAGTCATCTGTTTTCCTGAATATACTGATGAGACACAAGCCTCTTAAATGGCAGACACCTTTTGCAGAAAGTGATGAGTTGGGAGTGACCATTGAATGCAAAACATTAGAAGGGTGCAGGAAAGAATTGTTGCAGGTCCTCATTTTTTCTGTAGGCACTTCTGAGCTGTGAGATGCCCACACCTTACAGAGCAGTTCTGCAATGAATTTAAGCAGAATGTATTCTTGTGTTTGTCTGAAATCTGTGAGAACCATAGGATTAGGATTTCCTGGAATTCCCATGGCTGTTGAAATGCTGTAGCCTATTTTCTGCCTGGTATTTATGGGCAGTCCTTTTTTTTTTTTTTTTCGTGTTTTTTTTGGGGCGCTTTTTTTTTTTTTTTTTTTTTTTTTTTTTTGTGTTGTGAGTTTTATTCCAAGTGCTATACAGTTTCACTGTGGGTGTGTGATGAAATTAAATAGTAAATTCTACAGTCAGCTACAGTTACACTAATCTAGAATAAACCCATTAACCCTGATGATGTAACTTTCCATTTACACCTCTGAAAGCAAAATTTGAACCTAGCTAAATACAGATGTTGGCTCAGCAAATAAAAAAGAACAAATGCACTGACATTGAGGTTTTGTGTCAGAATGGTTTCTAGCTTAAATGCTCCTGGTGCCTGTCTTAAATTCAATAGAATATCAGGCCTGGAGGCTTTTGTGAAACAACACAAAGCTTTCAATGCAAATGTGTGCATTATAAGTGGGTATTCCAATACTATGCAGTTCAGCCACTGTTAATGGAACAAAAGTAGTTATCCAGATAAACTCTGAAGAATTCTATATAATTCAGGACTGTGTATTGGTATGTAAAAATCTGCTATATTGGAAATACTCTTTTTAAGGTCTTAAATATTGGAGTATTTCTAGTTAAAGAACTGTTCCTGTAGTAACACCTCTGACAACAGTTTAGAAACATGAGTTCATTGGAAGGCATGCCTGCAAAACTCTGAAATGCACTTGCAAAATACTATTAATTATTACTTGAGAGAGGTATTTGGCAGTAGGTATTTGCACATACAAACCCAGAAACTATGAAATTATCTTCCTGATGCAAAACTAAATGTCAATATTTTAAGATATGACTGATATTTTTCAGCAATACATATCCAAAAAACTGAAGTAAAGATGATTACAAATCCTAAAGGTATTTTGGACAGCTCTCCCTGTGCCTTTGTTCTCCCTGAACAGGCAGCAGCATGACCCTGATTGCTGTCAGACCAGACAAGTTGTCAGTAAGACAGTGAAGTGATGCTGTACTTTAAATAGTTTCCTTTTTGACTTTGCCTGGTCTATACTCTGGAGGACACCAGACAGATTTTTTTGCTTGGCTTTGTGTGTGTGGCAATTGCTGGGCCCTTATGACTCTCCTTGGTTTATATCTGTTCCAGATCAGGAAAAGAAGGCCCACGCCAGCATCACTTGTCATCATGAATGAGCACATGCCCCCAGGTGAGTGCTGGCATACCTTCTGAACCACTGAACTTGTATGCACAGGATTGGCTGCAAACTGGTTTGATTAACTACATGATTTTAAAAATCCAAGCATTAATTTTTTAGCTCTAAATATCAAACAATGGAACTTAGGACAGTTTGGAGGAAACCCCGTGAACACAGGTAACTCCTGGCCTTCAGATAATGTCACTGATTTCACAATTTTATCCTCCATGTCAATCTTGGTTAAATGTAGAAGGAGAATTAATGTGACCCAGATCCAATTCTTCCATCCACAATATTTTCTTTCCCTGGGTGGAGAGCTTGGAGACCCATGAAATCTGATCTCTAGAGATAGCGGGCTGGATCCAATGTTAATTCAACCCAAGAAGTTGTTTCTACAAAACAAATTCTCTTCTAGTTTCCTGATAAAACATATAATGTGTTTTGTCATTATTCTTTTTCAACTGTGAATACATTATCTTCATCCACGAGTCCCCACAGAAGATTCCCTGTGGGATGGGATGATTTGAGGTTGAGACATACTTTGTCATATCAATATGACTTCACAAAGATTCCTTAATAAGTTGTTTAGGGAGTGTTATAAACAAAAAATCCACAAAAAGGAGAAAATCCTCAATACTTAATCCCTTGGAACACAGTGCCTACTTCATATCAAACTTTTCCTTTGTTGTGCTCTGCAACATTTTTTCCTGCCATATCTCTTAGTCGTCTGAATATTTTTTAAAAATCTTTTTGGAGAGTAGTTTTCTGTCCTGAATTTTAGGTAATTCAGCTCTCAAAAATGGTGCATGAATGATTTGCTTTGAACTGACTTTCTCTACCTACATAGGATAATAGTGGGATCTACACTGTCTGTGTTGCTAGGACTTAACTTAAAGCAAATTCACTTTGACCATTAATCTCTTCTGCAATTCACTTTGTACACTTTGTACTGCCATATTTCCTTTTATAAACAGATACTTGGTACAATACCAAATCAAAACCAAACAAAGAATAAGAACTCTTTAATTTACAGGAAATTTTACTGTAAACAAAGAGGTACATGTCTGTTATCACCTTTCCTGCAATGTTCATAATAAGTCTTTAAATAAATCATTTTTATTATGACTCAGGATTGCTGCAGGTTTCAGCCAACTTCCATATAAGCCCATGAGTTAGTATTTGTCTTCACTTATTTAGATTTGTTTATTTAGATATTATTTGCTCTTTCTAGATACTGGCAACTAATATTAATGAATTTATTATTTGGCTAAATTTAAAACTTTTCCTGATTTAAAACTTTCCATAAAGCCGGATAAAAATTAAAACTTTAAAAGCAGCTTCATTTTCCTGCCCTTCACTGTAAGGTTAATTCAGATTTCCAAAGGGGGTCACTTGCTTAACATGGGCAAGGTTTTTGGACAGGGTGTGTGCAGGTAGCTCTGTAAGCCTGCTGAGTGAAAGGACTGTAAAGCCAGGTTGGAAAGGCAGACTATAGGTTTACAATGGAAGTGCAAATACTAAATAAAGCCTTTGTGGTCTTCATCTTGCAAGGTGCTGTACAGCTTCTGAGATGGTTGTGTGCCTTCAACTTTCAGAGTCAGCTGGTCCTAGGGCCTCTTGACACCTTGCTGATTAAACCCCAAAATGCTGGTCAGTTACTGGATTTTGAACAGAATTCAGGGGGATGCTGAATAAAATTTGCCTCCAAAAATAGTAAATTCATCACTGCAAATGGATGCAATTAATTAAAAGAAAACAAAAACAAAAAACTAGGGGTGCTAACCTATTTGTTGACAATTCAACAAATTGCTTTAGTACTGTGACTCCCTAGAACAATGGGAAAACTGAGCAGTAGAGAATTCCAGTGATACTGACAGAGCCACCCATTTTATTAGAGCTGCATTAAATGAGAGTCCTGTCCCTTGAATTTTACCACTGGAGTATTCCACTTCCTTCAGTAGAAGCAAGGAACTAGTGAAGGATATGCTTCGAAGAGTTTGAAAGGTGTGTTCTAATGCAATCCTAAATGTTTGAATACCCCTGCAAAGTTTACTCAAATTATCTAAACGTCCCTGTTTTTGAAAAACAGAGACAGGCATACTCTAAGAATCAGACTTTTCTGTAGCCTTCTGTTACAGCTGCTTCTGATTGCAGCTGGGGAAAAAAAAGAAAAAGTAGCATATTTGTGGTATTCTGGTGTTCTGGATGCACACCCATCTGGAAACCAGAAGGCAATAAAATGTGTTTGGACATTTAAAAACTTCATAATAAATTCAGCTTGAGTTCTTCTGTAAAACATCTAAAAGTTGTTTTCTATAAAGTCTTCTCATCCATCCCTGATGCCTGTTACAGCTTTGGTAGGGATATCTTTTCACCTGTTTAGGTCAGGTCAATTGTGCTATAAAGTGAAGATGGAATATCTACTTAGCCTAAGTAATTTTAAAGCAATGACAGCTGCTCAAAACTATAAGAAGATTCTGCTTGACTTCCTTGCTTTCAAGGAGGCAGTGTTAGACCACACTGAATGTTTTAAAGTCAGGTGATAAATGTGACTACAGGAGCTCATATCCAGCCTGTAGCTGTCTGGACTCTCACATTTCCTCATGCTCACTCTGGCTGGCATCATATATAAGTGCAATCACAGTCAACAACAGAGAAATTTGAGTTTGTTGCAGCAGCAACAGTGATTGCAATGGACAACATGACCTTGTCAAGCAACATAGCAATGAGGAAACCTTTAACTCAACCTGTAAGTTCTGATGTACAGTGCTCTTAGATGGGTTGTGTCACATTTGAGCAGAGAAACTAGCACTAGCAAACTGAGACTTGAGTTATGAAGTCGCTTAAATCTACTGTGCTTCGGTTGCCATCAATGGAGCTATATTTTCTGAGCATCTGATGTTTGATTTTGTAATATCAAATCAGTTTACTTTTATTTGAAATTATAAGACCCTTTTACTATCTGTGAAGGCAAAGACAAGTATAAAGTGAGAGAACTACACAAATCACAGGATTTGGGCAGGATGGGCAGGATCTCATCCTGTGAGGGTGGTGCATGGGTTACTGGGGTAACCCACTCACACCCTGCTACAGCCACAGTTGCTCTACACCTGCCTTTTATGAAAGGAACATAAGCACATGCTTAGTTTTAAAGACATATTTAACTATTACACTACACAAGTGTTTAATCCAAAAATTATTAAAGCTCTCCTGCTTCCTTTTTCCCTCGCAATATCCTTGGAGTCAACAGAAACTGAGCATCACCATCACAAGCAGCTTTTTCTGTGAATGCACAACCTCCTGTCTCCATGCCCAGCATAGCAGAAAATATGAGAATATCAATTCTTATTAGCTGAAATAAAGGTCTGAGCATGCTTTAGAACAGGAGAATATAATAATGCAACAGCTCAAGAAAAAGCTGGTAGCAGAGTAGAGAAGTGATAGCTGAGAGAAGAAAGCACGTCAGACCACAACTCAGGTTTAATACCATTAGGGCTCCCTTTGATCAGAAAACAATGCCAGCGTTCCTGTACAGACTGGCTTTGTCACAGAGCCAACAAAACATCAAACAGTCTGGCTGGCAAAAGCTCTTCAACTTATGTCAAAGTGTTCAGTCTTCTTGAAACATTGGAATATGGGCAGACATTAGGATGAACCTCTGTGTATCTAAATTTTCTATGTATTTGCTGTTTCCAACTCCCTTTTCTGCTTTGTTGCCTGTTTTGACTTCCTTGGTTGCAGTGTAAATGTTACTCTGTGTTAAGAAACACAGCTGCCTTTTTGGGCTTTGCAAATCTCATTTCAAAGCAGTAAGGATATATTATCTCTGCAAAAGCAATATAAAACACACCTTCCCAGTGTAACACAGTACATCTGAACTTACTGAATGCTGGAAATCATAACTTGAAGAAAAGCAATCTGTACCTGTCTCCGAGCAAGGAAGGCGCTCGCAGCTTGTGTTTGGGCATTAGCAGTTTTGGTTTCTCATTCCTAGCTGATTTTTGGCTATCCAGAAAGGATCCATGCCTTTCAGCTTACTGTCACTTCCCCAGAGCTGAGGTGCCTCATGGGCAGTCTCGGTATTCAGTGCAGCAGCAAACAGCACAGCCAGGTGAGTGGTGGAGGAAAATCTGTCCTTACACCTTTGTCAATTCCATGACAACCCAAAATAGCTGAGGTTTTAATGCTAAATTGGTTTTAGACACTCCTGGACTTTCCCTGCACAATAAATCTCATTACCACAGACAGATGTGCTTTTCTGCTGATGCAAACTGTACCAGCACCACATCCTTGATGGGATTAATGTGAGTCACTTTGCCCAGCGTTAAGGTTGTGACTAATATTAGTTGGATCATGCTTCTAGGTGAATGAACATGTCTGGGTTTAGATCTAATGATCACTTTTTTTTTCTTCCAAGACAAAATAAACTGAGCTCAAGAAAAGATCTGCTTAGTAGGAGGCAGGTGTTTCTGAGCATTGTCAAGCAGTTCTGCTATACTTTCTCAGGGAAAAATCTCAGCAGAAAACTCTTGGTCTCAGAGTTCATGGAAACTGATATGTTTTTCAAACTATTGAGATTCTGGTAGGACATACTGCTTACTTTGGTCCAAGAACTAGAGAGTGAGTAAGCCAAATAGCAGCTGTTTTCAACTGCAAATTTAGGCTTCTAATGTGGTAATAGAGCATTCAGAAAAGCAGTACATGAATAAAAACTGTCATTAGCTGGACTTTTTTTGTCAAACTAGTTGGTCTTTCTATATGCTAAATGTATATGCCATTTAAGTATTCTGTCTCTTTTTATATTGGTCCAGGAGTCTGTGGAGGTATTTCAGTAAGCAATGAAAAACATTTGTGTCCCCTCACAGCAAGGGCTGGTATAGCCCAGTGTAGATTAGAGATGGCACCAGGATGTTCAGAGATTAGGCACATCTTGTCAGGGCAGTGAGGGCCTTCATGTGCTTTCAGCCTGTGTTGGAAAGGTCTATCTGACACAGTCAAACAATGAAATATATAAAGTAAACATTGTGTAAGACCTGTTGGGTGATAGAGGTTCCAGAACAGAGATAAAAATGTCTGTGCTTGAAAATATCCTGCTGTTTGCAGGATGAGGTGTGACTGCAAATGTTCAGTGGCAAACAGCATCCCCTTTTTCTTACCTATATACACTAGGGTCACATGCTTTTTCATTTGGGTTACTCTGAATTTATTCTGCTGTTCAGACCCACAGAATTCCCTGGGACAAGGCACAGCAAAAGGTCCTCACACATATGCAATGTGAATGCAGACTCCATGAAAACTAAAAGGAAAGCTCAAGAACTTGAAAAAAAAAAAAGAAAAAAATACCAAGAACCTGTGCTTGAGCTGTTCTTCATTCAGCCCAGAAGGAACAGCTCACAGGCTCCAGAAAGAAACAATTAATTATAAAAAGGGACTTTTTCATCATTCATGAAAACATTCCATTTCATGAAGATGCTCCATTTTCATGAGAGGATGAGGATTTTATGTGCCACTGTCATCACTTGTCAATAGAGTTTTCATGCCCTCTGCAGTGCAGTGAGGACAGCAGGCCTGAGTTGGTTGGGATGCAGTGGGCAGTGCTTGCCTAGACTGAGGGTTATCACCAAAGCAGCCAGCTGTATCTTCACAGTTTTTGCAGTCCTGAACACAGTAATTCACAAATAGAAACATTGCCTGTGAATATTTTAGCAATTGTGTAAACCATATAGTGTGAAACAGTAGGAAACAAGTACTATTTCATATAGAGGCCAAATAGAGTCTGGGCTGCCTCTTTAAACAGTGAAGGGTCTGACAGCTACAGAGGGACAGTCAAACCAAAAAGCTAGTGTACATGTTCTGGTCAAAGTTCACTTATTTTACTGAATTTTTCATGTTTATTTTTATCCATGCTTCCTTCATTTCCAGTGTTTATTGATTGACTGTACAGGTGCATTTTACATGAGCCATATAAACTAGTTTCTCCTAGTTGGCTGAAGTGAGTAAATTGAGTCAAAACAAGAATGCTTCCCTCCCATTCACCAGAGCCTCCTGTCCCTCTGTGAGATGGGACAGTCCAGGGTGCAAACACTGCCTGGGAAAGCTCTGGAGGATGGAAATAGAGATTGGATATTCACAACCAGGACTCAGATTTGTGCCTACATCAGAGAAGTGGTGCAGCTGAGACAGCATGAACCTGAAACCCCAAAAGCTTTACTTGCTCCCAGTATGGATGGAAATGCATTAATTAAACTCTTGTTCCAGCCTTGAATACCCAAGAAATGAATTGAAATGATATTTATTTACCAGTGCAGCTAAACTCCTGATGTGTACCATGATTTTACTTGTTCCTCCTGCTCCCTGCCTCCCATTGGTTTTGTGTTGGAAGG
Source organism: Urocynchramus pylzowi (assembly GCA_013397555.1). Lineage (NCBI taxonomy): Eukaryota > Metazoa > Chordata > Aves > Passeriformes > Fringillidae > Urocynchramus > Urocynchramus pylzowi. The sequence goes on from VZRH01001195.1 coordinate 221,963, forward strand.
GTCAAAGTCCGTGGAACTTTCTGAAAGTGAATGTGGTATTTTTAGAGGCTGAACTTTGTACTCTTCATCTGTTTTCCTTGTTCCTTATACAAAAGCACCATAGAAACAGCCTTCTCCCACCCCGGGAGATTATTTGCAAATTATTTTTAATATACATGGCTTCACATTACAGCTCTCCAGCTGCTTGATCATTGAGAGTCAGGCCTGATAAGCTCTTGGAATGTTTACATTTGTTATCACCTCCGTGCGTGCAGCACGACAGAGCCGTGCCGTGGGTAGGGAATAGCAGTGGCCATGGCTGCCTGACCTGCTGGGGAAGGCAGCTGGACAGATTCTAACCTCATTGCCTTCAGGAGCCTAAATATTTTGCTCTCTGTAAAGAGGAGCTCTTGACAGATTTGCACTGTGCCAAATACTTACTCACCTCCTATAGTTTGTTTTTGCTGAGAATTCGGAATAGATGGTGAGTTTTCTAGTTAAAAAATGAAATGCCTAGGTGTAATTACTTCTTATAGTCAAAATACTTAAGCTATATTTAATGGAACTACATGAGCATACAATTTGGGGTGTTGATGGCATTTTAAAAAAAGACTTTGGATCAAAATATGTCTAGTTTAGCCTGTGGCAAAGATTCTGTTTTTCTGGGGAGAAGGGGTGTTTAATGGGAAAAAAATTCAGAGAATATTTGAAATTGAGTCTAGTTAAACATTATTAGATAAAATTTTTAAAATAAGAATGTCAAGATAGGTATTTTTGAGATAATGTTTAAATCAAACTTCAATAATGTGCTAATACTGATATTTTCAATGCATTTTTTTGGTTTGCATCAGGTAATAAACCAAAATCCATTAATAGATGTTTCAGCCTCGCTGAGGGGAAAAGAGTACAACACAGGGTTTTTCTGACCTCTGCTATTTAGTGCTTAATGCAGCCCTCATTTACCGTGGTGACGTGTGCGGAACAACCAGATAATGCAGACAGATGAGAGAGAATCCAGCTCTTAGCACTAACCTCATTATGTTCAGAATATTGGGAAGGGGTTGCACTTAAAGCATCAATCAAGGTAGCCCGTTTATTGAGCTTTTAGAGACAGAATTTAACTCTTTCTACTGCTTAACTGAAGTTGAAACTTCACTTCAAAATACATCAAAAGTGGGAATTTAATGAATCTGGACCTAAAGCTAGCAGAGACTAAACAAATTGAACCCATCAGTCCTGAAAGGCTTTGCCAACTGCAGAAGGCTGCAGAAACTCAGTGAGAGTGCAGGGAGCCACAGAGCTTAGCTTTGCTTTCCTGTGAGTCTGAGCTGCCTGTGTCATCAGCTGGTGGAAACAAGATCTGATGGACCAGTCAAGTCTCTTTTTACAGTAACCAAAGCAGTTCTGGGGTAGAGTTTATTGAAAAAAACTCTGTTGTCTCCTTCTCCCCTTCAAAACTTCTTATTCCTGTGTCTGTATCTAAAATCACTTCTGATTTTTTCCTCAAATGTGTTTACTGGAGGATCAAGAGACTATCAGAGTAGCAGAATGAAGCACAGTGACCTGCTCCTTCTTTGTTCATGCTTTCCATGGGATACCCAGCATGCAGATGTCCCACAGAGAATTGATTTTTTGGCATTGTTCATCTTGCAGACCCAAACTGCACTAACAGATGAAGGAGCATTGTAGAGGTTGTGTTTTGTACCTGAGGCCATGTCCTTCATTCTGATAATACAAGCAAAGTCACACAGAAAAGGCACATGAGCAAGGCAGATTGAAAGTTCAATACAGCAGTGAGCTCTATTGCACCCTACAGTATGGCTTATCCTGGTACCTGGAGACCCCATAAGCTACCCATTTCTGCACTGAGACTGCACCCCTCAATGGCATGCAGTGGTAGCATTCCCTTCAAGTCTTTCTGAAGTTCCCTGCCATAGCTGTTCTCAGGTGGTGGTAGGAAGCAGAGATTTGGATGAACCTGTCCTGCTCTTCTCTTGGCCACCTCCACACAGCAGCTTCTCTGGGACCAGCTGAAGCACTTGTTCTGCCTTTTCCTTTTGTATTAGGATCTGCAGGACAGCTGCACAATCAGGGAGCCATTTAACCTAAAAGCACAGTTGGTTTGAGACTCTTGTATTACTAAGTGCTGGTTTGTATCTCTTTCTCTTCTAAGTGGAATTGCACTGATGAACTAAAAGGAAGGGGGTAGGGGGGGAACAGGGGGGGGGGACAGGGGCTAGGGGAGAAAAAAGGGTTTTCCCTTTAAAGATTTGTGACCTGGACGATTTTTGATCCTGACCAACATTAAGTTTTTACTGTCTGTTTTTGAAATACAGTAGACAGCAAGCAGGCTGTTACTGTTAAGAGGTGTGCTTTCAAGCCCCCTGAAATGCTGGTGCTGGTGTGTGACTCAGGCTTTAATGTGTACAGCATATCCCACAGGAGCATGTGGCTCATTCCAAAGGAATCTCAGTATGGTGCTTCTGACTGTGGCAGTACAGATGGAGATGTATAGAACAAAAGCCATGTCCCCTTTGTCTCTGGTATGTACTAAGGATAGCAGAAATTCTGAAAAATGCTTTTGGAAATTACAGCTGATTTATTCTGAGCTAAAGATGATTGCCCTGGGCTGTTCCAGCCCACCTAGTTCTGCTTAAGGCAAGAATGAGATTATAGAACCTGGTTTTTCTGACTCTTTGAAAGCTTGGAAAACCCAGCAATGGCTTTACAAAACTGATATTTGCATCTTCTTTTCTGTAAAAAAGGGTCCTAACTCCCAAGAAGAACTATTATTAGTAGCTGACTTGATTCCCATGTAAGATGATACATGTATGTGAGGAACTCTCTGCATGTGCATTCTAACCACAAGCAAGCCACAAGCAGTTGGCCAGGACTAGCTTTACAAAGCATTCTTACTGAAATCCTTGAGATGTTATTCCAAAAGGAAGGAAATTGCTAAGACAGCAATAATAATCACTGGCTAAGGAAAAGATTTATTGTTTTGTATGTTTTCTTCTCCTTGGCAAATGTCACTTTCCAGAATGTACAAACGCATTCACATAGGATACATTTTAAATGGTTTTATGAGCTATAGCATGCTAAGAAATGTTTGGCTGGGATTTCTTTGGTTTTGGCTGCTGCTGCTGCTTTTTATTTTAGAGCTTAGAATATTCCTACAGCTCCCAGCCAAGAAAGGAACCACTCACAGTGATGGCATATGCAGCTGTAGCACTGATACAAAGACTGCAATGGGTAAGTCAGTTCTGAGCCACTTTCCATCACAACTGATTCCTGCACATGAAGTTATTAGAAAATGATTTAAAAGTTTATCCTGGGATTTGTTTGCACTACATTTCTGGTAATAATTAATTTTACTTCATGATCTTTGCCTCAGTATTGCATTTAGATCTTCAGCCTCTTCAGTCATTTGAACACAGACTGAAGCTAAAGCAAGCAGGTGGAAAGTAGCACTTCACTAATACTGTGCAGTGTTACTGATGGACTCACAGCCCTGGGTAGCTGTCTGTTCAAGGTACTTTTCTTCCTTCTGTATTTGAAAGTACTTAATGACACCACTAGGACTTTTCACAAACCAATAACATTGTTATGACTTCATCAATGTACAAAATAATTGCAAGCTGCCTGGGAAGTTTTTTGAGTATAAGCATTGGGTATATTTGGTTAAACAGTAGCAATCATTAACAAAAATTTTAGTAGTCTGGCAGTTTGTTTTACTTGGGGACATATTGCAGACTCATGTTTCTGCTCTTTGAACCTGTTTCTCTGAATATTTGCTAGCAGCTTCTCGACAGCTCCAGCCTTCTAACCTCTCAAAACCCTTTTTTATCTCCACTGCTCTCCTCTTTCCTTCATGTGAGTCTTGTCTCTCACTGCCAGGTTTCAGGCCAGGTGAGGGTGTGCTCTGAGTGTGGAAACTGCCCTTGGTCCATTCAGCAAAGATGCAATCTTTATTGATGTCTGTCGTGTCAGAATGGCCCCTATGTCAATGTAACCTCACAGTGAGGCGAGTTCTCCCTCTACACAGCTGGACAACTTTGAGACAACATTCTGTGATTTAGGTCTACTTTGCAGTCTTTGTCCTTTGCCTTGTTCTGTATGTCTGTGAAAATCTAATTTTGTAAGGTTTCCTTGTAGTTTAGTTTGGCCCCCCAGCACGGCTTGGGGCACCCAGAAATGATGGCTGTCCAGTTCCCTTCTGGCTCATGCCACAAAATCTGTATCATCCTGGTTTACATTTATTTGCTGCAAGAACAAGGGATTCTTTTCTAATGTGTGTTTCAGTCTAAATGGGAGATTTTAATCATTCTCAGTAGCTGTGCATAAAAGGGTCATATGTATTCCATCATATATCTTTTAAGTCTTACTTTACGCATTTTGAGACCTGAGTTTACCAACAGCTTTCCCGATAGACCGGGGATTTTAAACTTCATATCAGTAATCTCAGCAGTTTTCTTCAGTTTATCTCATTTATTTTTACTTATTTGGATGTATTGACCTGGACCTTCAATGGTGCAGTGAATATTGAGATGACTGTTATTACTTAGTTTAGATAATGAGCAAGAGTTTTGACTAGGAGGCAGTTTATGTACAGCTGAAGTTCTTTACCAGTTGCATTAACTCTAGAACTATTTAGTAAATGAGAAAGTATTTTGCCTTTTTTCTTTTTTATTTTTTTAACCAGTTCATGCTGCATATATAGGATAAAATACTGACTTTTAAGTCAATGGCAAAACTTGCTGTTGCTTATGAGCTAATAAAGTCAGTGACAAAATGATTGTCTTCCACTTCACTCCAACATTCCCCTTTGCCCAGTTTGCTTTGCTGATGCAGGATTTGCACTGAGCATGTGTTGAACTCCTGTGGGACTCATTTTGCCTGTCACCACTCAGCTCCCTTAACACCCAGGGGAACCAGGCACTGATGAACTCCTCTTTGCCAAGGGTCAGACCACAGCACACACCCCAGATTTCTGATTGAGCTTAACTCTGTTGTGCTGGAAACATAAAGAAACACTTTGCTGTTAAATAAATGGTTACTCTTTGAGATGAGTAAATTTTAGGGAGCTGCAAAGCAGTGTGGAGGCAAACCCTGATCCAGAGCTTCTGCCTGCAGGGACACCCTGTGGTCCTGCCAGAGGCTCCTCCCAGCTCTGATGCCAGGAGTCCACACTGGTCAGCTGCAAATTACATGAAAAGTTTGGCTCAGAGTCACTCCTGGGAATTTAGTCAGAGAATTTTGTTTGGTCCAGAAAATGTCTCATCTGAGAGATCAAAAGAAAAAATAAAGTACTTACCTCCTTCTGGTTAATCTTATTTAGTCAGTCATTCTTTGGAAGCTTCCTTCACCAAAGAGGAGTTTGTGGTGCTAAGAAAGCAACTAGAAGAAAACATCTTCAAGCACTGTTTATATTGGGAATTAAAGCAAATCTTTACATTAGTTGTCCAAACAGAATGTTTATTTCATGCATGTTTCTCCCTGGGTTGGTTACCTCTCTGGGGAGACCTGCCAGCTCTGGAATTGTCCCCATATCCAGGACTTCACATCAGGAACTCTGTTCCCAGTGCCTTGCTCACCTGACCCTCTCTCATGGAGAAGAACAGGACTTCTTGTGTTTCAGAAAAAGAAAATTCTGCACGGAACTATTCTTTTCATGGCAGGTTTTTCCACAAAACCCATTTCATGCCCAGTCATTCCAAGCCAAGACAGATCAGAATAAAGCCTACAGAGCTGGCAGCAACTGGAAGGCCACAAAGTCAGGCAGAAATGCAGCACCTAGAAAAGAGGCAGAAAAGTAAGTCCTTTTTTAAGAAGGAAGAAAATAATCAAATTTTCATTATCTTTCAAAATATATTTTGAGAAGCTATATTTGATTTACAGTACTTGTTTAGAACTTATATTAATATTTATAATGTATTTTAGGGAGGGAGAATGAAAAATTTGGAACAAAAATGCTTAGGAGAAGGATGACTTTTGTGCTTGTTGTAATAATTCATGATTGCTCTGTGGTAAGGCTACAGACCTGATTCATCACTCTTGTATTCTAGTTTCATGCCAGTGAAATGAGACTGATTTCCATGAGTCTGGCATGAAGCTGGAATAACAAGGTGGTGAATCAGGCAGTATAATTCCTTTCTGAGAATCATGTGATGTAAACAAATACATTCAGATTCACATTTGAGGTTTGTAATGTCTCCAGCTTCTTCCAAAGTAGATTATGTTTACCAGAATGCAAGTTCTGAAGAAATTTTTATGTGTGTAGCTTGTGAAAGGTGGTTTTATTTCATATTCTTATGGCTGTGCAGCTTCAAGTGGGTCCTTCGATTCTGTATGATCAGAGATGTTTGGATCAGATACTGCTGTGTGCATCAGGAGGAAAACAATGATTGTTCTTTTCATTTAGTGGCTGACTTTGAGCACCATGAGGAAGGATTTGGTCTAACAAAGGACATTGCAGCCCCTACTCTCAGTACTAGTAATGGCTACTTGAATATTGAAGGTGGGAAATACAGGTGATTTACCTGGGGGAAAAAAATTTAAACGTCCAAAGAGCAGATTCCTTTGGCTTGCAGTATTTTAATGAAGTACAAAGAGCTGGTTACAGACTGGAGCTGTTTGGGAAAAGCTGTGCTATGACCTCTGAGACAGAGGGACAAGAGGTCCCTTAGTGACAGTGCTGTCAGCCCAGTGTGGGACCTTCCCCAAACTACACACCCGAGCTGCGAGCGCCTGACAGGGTAGATGGGCATGCAAGTGCCTCTGTGTACAGCAAATTCCTCTCTGCCCTATGTTTTCATTAATGCTCGCTACACAAATCTTGTTATTAGTGCTCCCCCAAGGGCCAGGCAGTAATTTAGATGCTGATTAGTGAGTGGGATGCAGCAGCAGCAGCAGCAGCAGCAGAGCACCCGCTCTCTCTTGTCAGCCCTGGAGAGAGGAGGGGAGCCGAGCTGCCAGCTCCGCCCGCCACAGCAGCTGCAGGCGGGATCTAATGAGCTCTTCTGCAGTGGGAACAGCTTCAGAAACATCTACCCACCCCAGGAGGGCTTACCAGGACATCTCTTTGTAATTAAATGTAATGACATCTAAACCCATAGTCAAGTTCTCATTGACAAACACTGGCAAATAAAAACCAGCAAGTGAAAATCCAACAATTAACTATGTAAGCATTTTTACGATGGTCTTGTCTGAATTTTTTTCTTTTTCCTACCTCAGTGGTTTAGTAAAAAGGGATGAGATGCTAGCTGATGTGGCAATATGTAATTGGGACTCTGGCAAAAAGAAAACATTACATACTTTTTGATCTTGCTATGTCTTCTAGAAGAGAGGAAAAAGTAGTTGTGATAGCAGAAAAAACAAATATTATATCAGTCAATTTCTAAACCAGAGTTCAGTGAGCTTGTTTTAAAAATATCAATGGCTAATACAGATGGTGGTGGTCAAACAGGTAGATCCAAAAGTATTTGTTTTCTTTTACTGATGGAGAAAGTGAAATGTGAAATGACTGAAACATAATTTTCAAAGATTTCATCTTTTTCTGCCACTAAATGGCAGGAGAATGAAGGATTATTTTCTGGTTTTAGTTTCTAAAATTGCCTGAGCCCAAATCTATCAGCCCCCTGTGATTTTTATCTGCTCAGCTATGCTTTCCCAAGGAAAATTCCAAACTCTCTAAAGAAGCTTTCTCCAACAATTATACCAGCCTCTTACTGAGTTTCTTTTGTGTAAAAACTGGCCTCTCTGACCTGTTCTGTTTCTCCAGTGCCTGACTGAAACCCCACAGGAAAAGCTTTTATTTGCTCCTGTTGAGGGGAAAGCAAGCAGGGCACTTAGCTGGATGGGATAAGCCTTTGCTGGATGAGACCACTGCAGAGCCCATGGGTGATATCAGAGGCCAGCTCCTCTAAAACAGGTCACCTCTTGCCCTGCATGGCTGCTCCAAGTGCATTAACATTATCCAGGGGGAGAAGCAAGGCAGATGAATTTTGATCTCACTCTAAAACGACCACAAAGCTTCCCCAGCACAGACATGATGTTTGCACAGCAGTGGGGATCCGTGGAAGAAGTGATCTGCACCACCAAGCAGATTTCATTTCAGCTACAGCCAGCCTTTTTCTTCTGGGTTCTTCTCTGGCTTCAAATGAGGACACCTTTGGGGGAGCTCAGCTCCTTGGATCAGCTGGGCTGGGGGATTTGACAATGAAGATTCAAAGAGCTCTGCTAACAGAGCCCTGTTTGGGACACAACCCCCTGGTACTTCTGCGACCTATTTTGGCAACATAGTTGGGCCAGGTCTTGCAGGTTTCCCTGCAAGTGAGTGAGATTTTGCCCAGGGTAAAGGCTAAAGCTTAGAACTCTGATTCTGAAAAGGGTCTGTGCAGGCAGATGGGCTCTCAGAAGTGACTTTCCTTCAAAAACTAAGGCTTTGTTTCAGAAAGACTGTGCACATATCTGGATTGATGGGAATACCCTTTAGCCTGGACTCTTCATTGCATATTATTTGAAGATACAGAAAAAAAGCCTTTAATCCTGTTTATTTTGCCAGGTGGTGCTCCAGCCTACATGAACTAAGGCTCACACTAGGCTCAAACAATATTCACCCAGCACAAGGGAAAGGCCTTGACTGCTTTTTCCTCAGCATGGGTGTAAAGAAGTCTCTAAAAAAAGCTCCAGTCTTGTTTTTACTGTCCTCCACTTGGGTATGTACAAACCCATTCTCAGGTCTTCATATGATTCCTATTATGCCTCTTTAAAACAAAAACCACAAAAACTGTCAAGAAATTACTTGACTGATCAGAGTCTTGTTAGTGATTAGAGCAGCCTAGAATAAGTTAAACTGGAAAAAAGCTGTATGTTGAGATTTGGCATACAATACACCTATGTTGTGTTCTGTGGAAAATGTTATGGTCTGTGAGGAAGGAAAATGGAATATAATTTCCTTCTCTTCTGGCCCCAAAAGAGAGTAAACCTACAGGGAGAAGTCACCTACTGAGAGCTAGGGGTTTGTTTCATATGTAAGAGAAACAGCTAATCTCTTCACACTCTCCATGATATAATTGCTAAGTTATAAACATGAAAAGTGAATTTCTCATTCTATATAACTATGATTTTTTTTTTTGTAAGCTGAGTCCTGCGTGCACAGTAGTCAACAGAGCAGACAAACCAGAGATTTCATTCTACTCAGTGAATCAAGTGATATCACATTCTGATATCTGTGATTTAGTTTCTGATTATTTTCTGACCCTTCTCAAGATGAATTTATGCTCTAAGAGTTCACTAAAGAAATTCAGTTTATAATTGTCGATGGATTTGAGAGGGGGGTGGGAGATGCATGGCTTGTTTGACTTCCAGTGGTGGAAATGTCTGATTTGTAGCTGGTAACTGATGATGGGTTTTTTTTACCTTGTACCTTCCATTCTCACAGTAAAATCTGTTGTCACAGAGATTTTCTACATGATTTCTTGGTGCCAGTACTGGTCTTTTGCAGGGAGAGCATTAATTCTTACTTTCATTTACTCTCACAAGGATGTTTTCCTAGTAAGACTGCTGTAAAAACATGCTTTCATTAACTTATTTAAACTCTTTATAAAGTAACTTTATAAAGCATGATAAGTTACACTGGAAAACCCTTCTTTGTCCAAGGAAGAATGTTCACACAATTATTATTGTAATCCTTCAGCTAGACCAAGATGCCTCCAAGTATTTGGCCAGGCAGAGAAGTCCTGACTGAGCTCCAGCCCACACTGCACTCCAGCTCTGCTCTCTGTCATCCCTAAATTTCCCCTTTTACTGTTGGTGCAATGTCCCTGTCTCTCATTACTACTTCAGTTACTCACAAGCTCTTCTATCTTCTCCCATGTTCCCCTTGCCTTTCTTCTCCTCTTTGTCCTCAGTACATGGAGGGTTTGTTGGTTTTATCCTCTCTGCCGCAGTCTATGGCATTCTGGGATTTAGGCTTCCCTTGTTCCTATTCCTTGTCACCTCTCCTTAAAAATATATATTCTTGACTGAGTCTTATCCATCAAAATACCTGTCAAAAATAAGCATGTGATCCTCCTTCTGTCCTCAAAAATGAAGTGTCATAATGTACCATTGCCCAAACTTCCTCTCCAGCCAGCTGTACCTCTCCCTTCGTCTCACGACTCACTTGAAATGCTTCATGACTTCTGCCTGGAGTTTGTTTCTTTCAGTCCCTTAGGTTACTTTCAGATCTCTGTTTACTGATTTGGAAAATTGTTTGTTTATGTGATTTTATAGGTTGTTCCTAAACGTCCACATTGTCTGATGCTTCTCACTGGCACTATTTGGCCTGTGGATATGAATGGTTTCTCCTACAGGACCAGTCCTTATTCCCAAAGTTGCCTGTCATATAAAGGCCACTGGGTGAAAGGAAAGGCTGTAAATGTTGCAGTTCTGACAATTTTAGTGTCACATCACCCAGAACACTAAATGTGAAAGCCCAAAGGGTTAGAGTTGTGCACATTCTCAGGATCAAGACCTGAAACACAACAAAACTACTGATGTCAGTTTTTGTTCCTTATGCAAGCATCACCTTGGGTTTACAAAATATATTTTTAATCTGGGCAAATTTAGATTTTCAGGAAGGAATGGGATGTAACTTACTCTTCATTGTTCTTTGCTGAAAGTCCCAGATTTATTCAAATTTCAGCATTTAAGCTAAATCCAGTATCCTGAATTAAAAAAAAAAAAAAAAAGTCTAATGTTGACTCATTGATGTGTTGGTATGCAACCAATAAGAAGGGCTGCAAGCACATAAATAATGACCCATTTAGCCAGCCTGACTTCATACCCCAAAGTACTTTATGGACTGGAATAGACACTTCTATACTGAAATAGACACTGCTATACTTATTTACAGGTAGGGAAGTCCAGGAGGAGATCAGTGACCTTACCAAAGTTCACACAAATGTCAATGGCAGGAAACTCCTGATTGTCTTGTCTAATTCTGTATCTGTGGGTTCATGCTTTAGTAATCAGCCCTGTTTTCAGCTACACTTTTTAACCTTGAGTATGAGTGATTTGAATATCTTTCAGAGAGATAATGGGAAATAATTATATTGAAAAATCTGGTAAATTAATTAATGTTTGCAAGATGCAGAGAGACAATGGTGAAGAATACGAGAGAAAACCAATCGATCCAGCTGCATGGACTGGCTTGTCCCCTCATACACAGCCCACCACAAGAGGCCAATATCTAGAGAATAAGTCAGATGAAATGATATTGCCTAGGCCTAATTCTTTGCTCAGACCTATGTTTACAGATCTGTCCCACCTCAGTGAAAATTACACACTGTTATCTGCAAGTGGAAAATTTTAGAAGGCCCATTGCAACAGTGAGAGATTGATGTCTATGTTTTTAACGACATTTTATTTTAGAGCTCCAAACCACTGTGTATCAAATATCCTGCAAGATCTTTGTCAAATATTTGTGAAATCATCAGCAGAAGACAGATGCTTTCTGGCCATTAACCACATGAAGACAACAGCAGCGAAATAATTTAGCTCTTACAAAAATTGGTTGTGTGCCATGATTAGGAAGAACCTTGAGCCTTCTCTGTGTCATACAATCTTACTTGTTGCTCATACAGAATCTCAGAGGCACTTACTTTTAATAGAAGTCTCAAGTTTTGCCAATTCTGCCATACATATAGTCTAAAATTAAGGCAAAAAAAGTAACAAGTTTCAGGAAAAATTTCAATCTAGTAATGTCTTAAATTTTTTAAGGTGAAAGATTGCTCTTTGTTAAGCTTTGTTTTGTTAATTTTACATATTATTGCCAGGCACTTTTCAGTACCAGTATTGGTATATTAATAACTTAACTGAAGTGAGGTTCTTGTTATTATTTGAGTGCAGTAGAACTCTTTGTGCCTTTGCTTGGTACCATTTGCCAACCAGGCCTTTTCTGTCTGTAGAAGAAAGCTCAGTTCCTGGGCAAAGCAGCCCTGTACCCTGAGAGCCCCAGTTGCAGTGCAGAGCCCTGCTGCCAGCCAGGACAAAGGACCTGCTGCTGAAGGAACTCCATTGCTCGCTGTCATTCGCAGACAAAAATGGGAGTTAAGTGCTTCAGAGGCAGTGCTTATGTCTAAATGCTAATCAGGGCCTCTGGCTTTCTGAGACACACAAATGAGAAAGAAAAGCTGTAAATTAGAAGGTCAATTTCTTATTTATAGCAGTGCTGTAGGTTCATGGCAGAACTACAAATGTTAGCACTGACAAATGCTTCTATATTAACTTCTCTGTTTTCACATGTTTTTCTCTAGAAAAAGATGAGAAGAGAACAAACATCTCACAGGCAGAGGTAAGTGATTCTATTTTTTTAAAACATATTTATTGTTAAAATAGTTCTGTTGTTAAAAACTCTTGGAAATTCACTGATTCATCCTGGTGGATACTTTTATTTACATTGTCATGCCATCTGCAATACCACAGCCTTTTAAGAACCATCATTTTCAAAGCAGGGCTGTGTAAAGCTGTGTTGTGTGTTCTGCCAGCTCTCCCTTCCCCTTTAGCAGGGAGCTGGGACAGGCAAGCTTCCCCTCTGCCTTGCTGCCATGCCCTGTAAAAGCCCAGCAAAGCCCAGGTGAGCCTGCCAGTTCAGCCCAGCCCAGCCCAGCGCTGCTGTGGCTCTGCAGGGCACTGCTGGGCACAAGCATGTGCCAACACCTCTCCACTCCCTCCATCACTTGTCAAGCCTACCCAGGCAGTGGAGTCATGTTGTCTGCACAAGAGTTGGAAGCTGGCTTCTCCAATCTCATTTTCTAGCCTCCCCTTGCATGGCTCCTCCAATTCCCTGATCTCTTTCTCCTTCCCCCACTGCTCAGAGCAGCAGGCAGCGCCTTAAATAGCAGCAGGAGGTATTGATTGCTTCAAATTTGAACTCCAGTACAAATACATAAAGATTTACTGGCGTGAGGTTCATCAAGCTATCCCATAGTGTTTATAAATAGCTTTCTCTTTCCAAAGAAGACGATATTTTATTTATAAATGTTATCATTTTATCCATTGTGATAAGCTAAGTTAATAGGATTAGCCCTACTTGTGTGAAACATGTCTCATATGTTCTATAAAGAAATAGGTCTGATTAAAATTCATAGCCTATATATCAGGCATTTTTAGCAAATATTTGGGTAAAGGCAACATCATTACTACAACTAGAAACTGATAAAATAGGTGGGGCGGGGGGTGGGGGAAGCTTGGTTACACATAGTTTTTCCTTAACTTTTTGTTAGGAGTGTGATATGGTGCTTATGTTTTTGAAAGCTAGCTAAGGGTGTACTGTATGAGGCTTTCCTGTCCTTTTTATGTAGACATAATTCATGTTGGTACAATATTGACACCAATTTAGCTGCTTCCAGTTTGCAAAAGCTGCTCTGCTTTAGCACTGAATATACTCCAGTTAGTTTTTGCTAACTAAACATTGATATAATGTAGTAATACTATTATTATTCTATGTGTATTGGTATAATATAATAATACTATTATTACTCAACATGTAATTTTACTACCATTATTTTGGAATAATTCATATTTTGTGCATAGATGTGACTTTGGGGCCACAAAAAGTCTAACTAAATACAACACTCAAATGAGGCTCAGTTAAAGGCTGAGTGATTGGCTGCTGAAATTATTATCTTAGGTTTAAGGGGATGCATTGAAAAGGGAGGGATTTTCCACTTATTTGTATTAAAATGTATATATTAATATTTCAGTACTACCTTACAAATGCATGTAATCACTGATTACACTGTAATTGGAATGTTGGCTAATGTAAACCTTGCAACTATTTTAATATACATAGACATTTATTTGCCTTATGAGAATCAATTGCACAGGCTGTTAAAAGCACAGGCCATCCTAATTTTATGTTTAACAATATTTTTATAGAGCGAAGAGTAATTTTCAGTAGTATTGGGTCTGTTTTGCCTGGGAGTTGTCCATGAAACACATATTTTTGTCTTAGTTATGCTGTATACACGACAGCCCGGGAGCTGGCACCAGTTGTACACAGTATGTTTTCCTGAGGAGCTCTCTGATGGGCACCCAGATGGGTGCACACGGAGCTGCCAGGAGCAGAAGGCTCCCTCTGTGCCCTGTCTCACTGCCCCTCTCTGTTTTGTCCCCTGCAGTCGCAGAGTGCCTCTCCCAAGCAGAGGAAGCAGAGCGTCTTCACCCCACCTGCCCTCAAAGGTACCGTCAGCTCCTGCCCGGCCCTGCTGTGGCCCAGTGGCCCCTGTGTTGTAGTGGGGTTTTATATTTTGTAATACTTGGTAATAGTTTTTGTATCCCTTTAGTTTTCCTAAGTAGTCTACCCCAAACTGTACCCCTTCCCTATACCTATGTTAACATTCTCCTGGGTTGAGA
>VZRH01001195.1:236729-356264 GCA_013397555.1 Urocynchramus pylzowi
TGCCCTCAGAGTGTCCCCCCTCTGAGTGTCCCCAGAGTGTCCCCCTCTGAGTGTCCCCAGAGTGTCCCCCCTCTGAATGCCCTCAGAGTGTCCCCCCGCTGTCGGAGGCACCGGGGGAGCCCCCCCGTTGTCTGCCCACCCGGGGCTGGCCGGGGTCCCTGAGAGGCTCCCAGGGAGACCAAGAGACACCCCTGTGGTGGGGGGACAGTGGGACCACAGCAGTGCCACAGGGCCATGCCCAGCCATCACTGCCTCCACACTCTGCTCTCACTGCCTGGCATTGCCCACCTGCCTGATGCTGACCATCTCTCCATCCTCAGCACAGAATCTTGCTGCAGTTGCAAATTCAGTTGTTTGAGGGGAAAAAAAAAAAAAAAGTTTTTATGCTTTGATTAGTTTGCTGTAACAGATAATTCAACGCCAAACTACAGAGCTTCTTGAATATGTAAATTCCATTGGTGCTGGCCCCATCGAGTTCTCTGTTCCTCATTTGAAACCACTCCCCCATATTCTGCCTCTCATTTCCAGGCAGCTGTGAAAAGGAGAACAACCAAAACCGTGGTTTGGGTATGTGACAATAAGGTGTGTGAAGACTTTCTTGGGAAGATAAGGAAAAATGAGAAGTCTTGATAAAAGTTTTGAGGGATAACATGCTTTTTAGGAATATGTACAAAAGCAGAAGGAATATCATGTGGGATCAGAACAGCTACATTTAGGCCTTGCTCCTTATGTAGTCCTGAACAGAATTTGACATGATGGTGATTGCAGTGAAGCAAGATCTGTGGTGATTCACCAGCACTTCTGACTGACACTTGTCAGAGCAGGATTCTTTTCAGACTGAAGTCTAAAGGCCATCCTGCCAGGTGTCTCTTGATAGATAATGAATACATAAATTTCCATTTTTCTGCTTAACACAGTTTATTACCTGACAGAAAAGGTGGGATATCTGATCAGTTGTGTGAAATACTGCTGCTGTCATGAGGTAATCTACCATATCAGCCAGTTCTATGCATCTCATTCTGTAGCTGAAGTTCTCTAGTACTTGTCCTCAAATGAAATATCACTCAGCTGCCACACAAGACTCTGTTTGCCAAAACAGGCTGAAGTTTGTGTGCTGGATATTAGAAATAATCTTATCATGTTCAATTTCAATATTTTTTCTGGAAGGAAGATGCTTTGCATGGATAGCAATACCTATTGATCTCACTGCTGTATTATTTTGCTGTACAAGCCTAAACTAAATACTATGCAAATGAAGTGCAGTGTAAAACAGGTCCTCATAGCTCCTCTCAAGAACTGCATGCCTTAGCATCCTAAATTACACCATAGTCCCAGATACACAAGTAGGCACTTGGAAGTTGATAACCCTCCCTCTAAACAGGCTGGATTGCTCCAGATTTACCATACTGTTACTGTCATAAATATGATCATTTCAATTTAAAAAATACCTGGTGGAAAATTCATTATTCTTCCTTTTCACTGGTATGAAAACATGATTTTTTTTGTTTTGGTTTGTTTTGGTTTTTGATTTGTTTTGTTTTGTTTTGGTGGTTTTTTTTTTTGTTTGGTCTAAGAGACTGTGAGGCAAATATATAGCAATGTGAAATACACAGTGCTATGCAATACACCGAGCTGTTTCTACTGAGAAAGACAGAGTTCTTGTAACGATTTAAATTATTCTAGTTTTATAGCAGTTGAAGATAACACTATTCAACAGTATTTTCAGAATATGAAATTTTCAGATGTGGCAGTTGCACACTCCTCCTCAACTTTGAGCATATACACACATATATTTCCGGTGCACTGTTTTCCCCCCAAGATATTCATCATATGGTATTTGACATACAGTAAAGTGAAAAAAATAACATTTTTTACAGCTTCTTGTCTGCTCCATACCCTCTGAGGCTGTTACTAATGGAAGCTGGGATAGACTATAATCTGGTACTTTACATTTAAAGCTGAAGATAATAAATGGAGTGGAGAAGAGGGACAAATATTTTCATTTAACTACTGTGGCATTTTAGTAGTTTGTAGCTGCTGTTAACTCAGAGTTCCCAGAAATAAGCCAAGTTTGCAGGCAGTGGGACTGAGCCTGGAAGCTGAGACAGCAGCTGCGTGCAGAGGGCTGTGGGAAGGACAAGGGGCCATGGCAGGAGCTTTGCTCCATGCCTGCAGCAGATAGGGATCAAGAGAAACCATGGGCAGAGCTGTACTTCAGCCTGACTCCAATCTCCAGATAGCTGAAAATAGTTTTGTTACAGTTTTTTGTTAAGTTTCTTGAAATAATTACAAAACTGTGTGACAGAAAGGCTGCTGGTTTCTGTATTGATGGCAAGGCAGAAGAGAGAAAGAGGAAATTAATGTGCATGTTGTGGTTATAGGAACTCATATAAAATGGGAAATTGTGTGCATGGTTGAAAAGAGCAGAAGCAACATCAGACAATGGTGATGACTGGTTACAATACCAGAACTATAATACATGTTACATGAAATATCCAAATACATGAAAATATATGGAATAAATGCAGTACTGCTGCTGAGGTTTTAGATATCCTGGCAAATATATAGAGATCAGCCTCTTAGTTAAATTGCCCAGATGAGGGCTTCACATTGCCCAGAGAAGCTGTGGCTTCCATCCCTGGAAGTGTCCAAGGCCAGATTGGATGGGCCTCTGAGAAACCTGCTCTAGTGGGTGGTGTCCCTGCCCATGGAAGGGGGGCTGGGATGAGATAACCTTTAATGTCTCTTCCAACCCAAAGCATTCCATGACTCCGTGGTTCTATTCTTTGATATATATGGGAGCATATTTTTTCCCTCTGCCATTGCATTTATTAAACTAAAATTCAACATTATTATCTGTCTAAGACCATCCCCAAATATTTCAGTTTCATCATTACAGAAGCTTCCTCCAGCTCAAGGCTGGGCTGTGGCTGCTGCAGCAAGCTGTAGCAAACCTGGTGCAACAGGCAGGTTCTTATTACTGCATATCTGTGTGTACTTTGGCTCCTGCTTTTATTTTCCTAAACAAAAACACACCAGAGTTCCTACAGACAGAGCAAATAGCTGACTCATCTCAGAGCATTGTTCTTTTTACTGGAATACAGTGTGCTGGAAAAATCAATGTGAGAGCTATTGATTTAAGTAGTAATCTGGAGAGGGACTCAGCCGGCCAACCAGATAACAGCTGAGCATGGTGTGCTTCTTGGTATTATATTACCAAACCTAATGGATGTCAAAGAGGTTTTCCATTTTGCTGTCATAGATATTTCTTTTCCTAACCTGCCCCACTAGTGTTTAATTCCATGCTGGTATGAAGCATGCAATGTTGGCAAAAGTCAGTATTACAAGATTGCACCAAACTAATCCATCATATTTTCTGTGTGTTGTGATTCACCTCTTGTCACAGTTTTGTTTCCTATGTTTAGCAGCAGTCTTAACTGAGGATTCATCACCTCCAGTTCCCCTCTTTGTGTCACTTTTTCTTCTGTTATTCATGGGCTTTTATGCCTGAACTTCAAATTTTCTCATCCTTTAAGGTCTTCTTCTTCACGTGTGAAGGTTGGCTTGAACCTCCCTATGAAAAATACCATAAAAACAACCACAGGAATGTTTTGCAATTTGAATAGTCACCAGTTTTGCCTTGGGCAATCTTTTCCAGTCAGTTCTCACTGTGTAAGGCCTTTTTTTCCTATTTACTAAACTCCTTCTTGTTCTGTATGACAAAACCAAGAAAAATCCTTTGATCGTTTTCCAAAGTAGACGTCCAGCTCTTTTAGCACAAAGGTCCATCCATCCATCAAAGCACAAACAGCATCTTTAGAAATACCTTCATTATTCTGCTTGGTGGGCTAGAGGAGCCCCTGGAAGTCTTGCTGGAGTCTCATGTTTTACCCTCACGCTTGCCCGAGATGTCTAAAAGGGATCTCTATCCCTTCCAGATAGAGAGGGACCAAGTGAAGGCATCTTAGGCTGCCAAGGCAGAAGTGGATTGCACTTAGCCCAGGTAATGGTGCTTCCTTGGTGTCTCATGAGCACTTAAAAGAACACATTTGAGTCTCAGAGCTGCAGCTGCAGCCTTCCATGCCAGGGCACACTTCGTGCTGAGGCAGGTTTCCTTTCAGCTAGGCAGTCATGTTTTGTTTGGTAGCTCAGCTCATCCTTGGAAGGAAATGCAGACAGCAGTGGCAGGAAGCAAGGTTTACAAAGACTAACAGAAGACAGCCTGAGCTGTTCCCAAACCTGCATTGCTCCCTAGAGGTCCCAAATCCCCACATTATCTACCAGCAATTGCTATTAATACTAGTGGCTATTTAAATACCATCAAGGTCTCCCCCTGTGAAGGAAGTGCACGTTCCCAAGTGATTTGAGGATTTCATTAGCAGTGAGTCTACTAGCCTGGATGTGCTAGAGGTCAGGGAAATAGGAAAACTTCACTCATCTTAGTTCACTCTGCAAGAGGCTGTTTAGATCAGATCAAGATCCTGCTAATTTCAGCAGTCTTTAAAGAAAGTCATTGTAGCTGTCTGTGTTCACTGGACCACCTTTGCAATGAGGAGCCATCAAATCATAACTGAAGTCATTCCCCACACAAGTAAGAGATACATTTGACTGTTTTCCCTCTCAGCCTTTTGGGAAATAAATGCTTTAAATTCCCCTCCTAATGTATTTTTCTTTGCATAAAAACAAAGGCTTTTTCCTGAGCTAGGCCCCAGCTACAAGATTTGAAATGGGATTAAATCAGAGCTGTTATAAATCTAAGGAACATTCAAAGACATTATTTTGGTTTGAGTCATTAAAACAACCAGAACTCACTGGCTTTTCCCAAAGTGTTCAGACCCAGGGATTTGATACATGCATAATTCTAGTATTTACAATGATGGTTGATATTAAATGAGCTCTTTCTAGCTTCTGCCATGAATTTCAGATGCTCTGCTTGTTTAGTGCCTGCTTGTTCTTCTCTCCAAAGGAAACAACATGCAGAATAAATGATTAAAATCATGATGTCCCTCCTGAAATATGTAATTTATTAGAAGCAATTAGTACAGTATGTGGCCCTCATCCAAATTTGTAACCCCTTAGGCCAGCTTGAGGATGTCTGATGCATCTCATTACTTTGTGACTGAAGGTTAACAACAGACATGGGTAGAGTCTGGAGACATTAAAGATTATTGTTAGCATGGTAAGCACTGAGTTTGGAGCCCATGAGAATCATTGTGGAACAAAAATCTCAGGCTGAATTTACTTCAAGTGGCACAGAAATGAAGTTTCTAAGACTTTAGCAGTCACTACAAAAATTTGTATCATTTTACAGGCTGCCTTCTTACATGGCAAACTCTACAAAGAGCTTCTAGTGTAAACTAAACACATCAGTGTAAGAACACGAAACATCCCACTGTTCTAGAAAGAAAAATACCGTGTCCTTTTCCTACTTCTGCTTCATACATGGGCTTAAATTTAATTTTTAGGAAATTAATGTTAGCCGTCACATCAGACATCTTACACAGTCTGCTAAACATCCAGGCCAGGCCTGAGCTGCTGCTCACAAATTGAGCTGGTGCCCAGTCAAACTTCTTATGTGGGTGAGTCACTTTGCCTCAGCCTATTACATTTTTCCAGTCTCTCCAATGATGATCCTTTTTCAAAGATGATCGTGCTGCACATCAGCCATGTGGCCAGAACAGGAGATGGAGACGGCTTTCAATTATCCTCTCAGTCCTGAGTGGTATTTTGGACCTCCTTCCTGTCCCAGGAGGCTAAATGGCTGTAATAATTACTGGGCAGGGGGCTAGGACTACTGCACAAAAACAGGCAATGTCCAGTGGCTGGAGCAATTCCTGAGGCTGGGCAGTCTGCCTTAGCAGAGGTGCCATGTCCCTGGAGAAACGTCTCTTCTTTAGCCTGGTAGCACCAGTTCTTCACCACATTCCTTTGAAGTAGAAAATCTGTCTCAGTAAGTTGTTTCTTGGGTAACAGAAGGCTTGCTCTTCATGTGCACTGCTCTTGTTTGTTCACGTGTTGTAATGTGACAAAATGCCATCAATGCATTTCATTTCCTGGGTGGAAGGCCCACAGCTGTCTGGACCTTCTGAAGAACTGGAAGTAGATGATTTATAGTTGGATAAAGAGATGATTTACAGTTTTGTATCACTGTGTTTTTTCCTTGTCCCTAATTTGGTCAGAAGAGGTGCAGCTTTGTTTCCCAAACTACTTATTCTCATCACTTATATACTGTTCTTATCCACATCTTAGTGCACCTCGACACAACCACGCCACTGATGCAGAATGGCCTTGAATGAATTTCCTGGCTATCTTTACCAAGATGTTACCTTCTAGTGCCTGGTCTCTTTCCCCCTCTCTCTACCCTCCTCTCTCCTTCCTCAGACTTGAACAGTAGGATGATGACAGTAGATACAATTAAGGAAAAAAGAAAAGCTAAATTAATTAGTGGATCACTGAGTTGGTGACAGGGATACATCAGATTGCTGCCTTCTCCAGTTCAGTTGGCTGCCACAGTTGTGGTACTGCCCAACTCGTTGGCAGACACTGCTGTAGTCTGTATTTAATTTCTTACTGCTGGCAGCTTTGAATACATTTCATTTCACACAGCTGGCAGCTCCTGCTTCAAAATGGCTCTGGCCTTGGCTGCAATAAATATTGCAGTACCTGTAGAGAGACCAAGGTGTCCAGTGGAGACTCAGCTTGACATTTGTTCCAGAGGAAAACTGGGATGTTTGTATTATAACTTGTCATCTGCCACTATTACCTGGAGTGAAGAAGAAAGGGCTGTGTTGAGCACTAGTGTCAGTCCCTAAATTACCACGTGTGGTCCAACACAGACCAAAGTCTGGGGGAGGATTTCTGCTGGCCTCATCTGGCTCAGCATGAAATCCACATATCTGATTGCTCTTTCCAATCTTGTGCAATGAGTGCCGAACGGGCCTCCTTCTAAAGGTACAACTTCATTTTTATAATAGAAGCTAATCTAAGAAAAATGCTGTGAAACAGCATTTATGACTTGTAAATAGTGTTATTAAGCATTGCTGTATTAAATACAGGGCAGTGTAAACATCATACTGTTTCTAAGCAGTAACAGATGACATTAAAAAGTCAACCTTTTAAGAGCTAGCAACATAAAATACTATAGAACAAAAATATGGGAGACATAGTACATATTTTAAAATGCAAAGTAGAAATCCTGGGATGGGCAGCATGTGTTGTTCTGGTTACTTTTTCTATAAGATGTGTTTATAGTGAAATTACAAAGATTTTGGCAGTGTTGTGTTCTGAATTGAAGCAGCTTTTGAAGAAAAGATAGTATTTTTATGGGAGAAGATGTAAGATTCTTATGAAGTCAGCCATTTGACAGGGCATTAAATTTTATTTCCTTGCTGTATGTTCTATGCTGGAGGTTAACAACCAAGCCACATGGCAGACACTGCCTCCAGCCAGCCCTACTGTAATAAATAATTGCCCCTCTGTCTCATCTAAAGCACTGTAAATCCGGAATTTGATCCCAAGAAAGATGGCAGAATGAAGACCTAGGTTACACCTTGCTGCTCCTGTTCAGTGTTTGACATCTCCCAGACAGGTGGGGCAGGATTGTGCACACAGTGAGGGCAGGTGCATCCGTCAGGGCCTGGCTCCCTTGGCTCTGTGCCGCGGGTGGGCCCCTCTGGGAGAGCACGCTCCTCCTGCAGCACGGCCGCTCAGTCTGGACTGGGCTGCTCTGGAGATAGATGCAGTACATGCATGCAGAGCTACCTCTCTAAGTACTGTATTGCTAAAAGATCTCCACAGTATGTGGGCTGCTGTCTCTTTTAATTTACCCTTAAAAATAAAAGCCTTCCCTGCATTTGTACCGAACTGCGTATTTCTACAGTCCCTCTTTGTCTATTAATGCCTCCTCTCCTTGCAGTCAAATTTCACATATAAAAATCCCCACCCCCAAAAGGCAAAGCTTTCAAAAGACAGAATGACTACAGGCAAGCTCAAGGTTAATAGTGAATTTGTATAACATGAAAGGCACCACTATACAGTGAGCAGTGGCATTAGCCTGACACAGCAAAATCATCCCACGACCTTACATCTACGATTCCATCAGCTGTGCTGGTCTTTACGAGCATGTGCAAGTAGGTGCAGGCTCACAGCCATCAGCCAAGCTCCCAGCACCTGCTCTGACTCCTCCTGGGATCAGGGCAATGATTTCCATGAGAGTGCCTCTGGGCCACAAGCTGTTCTTCCAGGGACAGAAGCTACCATTAGCTCTTTTACTTTAGGTTTCACCCTGACCTGAGGTCCCAGGTCAGCACATTAGCTTTGTGATATCTCTGTTTCTGAACAACATGGTCCTTATTTCTGTGGTTAAGCTAAGAGAAACATAGAGAAACCATGCTTCTGATTTTTAGGGACCATCTGTGCTGGGTTTCTTGTGGTGGGGATGTATTCTGGGTTTTTAGTATTTGATTTTTTTTCCTTTTGAAGTGGATGCCTATTTGGATTTATGGAAAACCAAAAATTTTCTACAGAAGGCTATGTGGTTCTTCTCCCCTCCATAATTTCTCCCTTCCTTCACCCCTTGAGATGCAACATTGCCCAGTATAGCAAGAACACAGAGTTCCCAAAGCCATCCACCAGAGCTTTGGCATGGGGACAAGAACACGAGCAGCCTGAAGATTTCAACCACATCCTTTCAGGCCTGCAGCTAGGACTGAGCACTCACATGAATTATGTGTGTGACTGTGATCAGAAAAACACAGGAAATACTGCAGCTAGCATATGGATCTGAAAAGGGATTCATTTTCCTGTGAACTGCACAGGCCAGCAGGATGTTGTTTAAAAGCTCTGATCTGATGTAGCTGCTAGTTTTTCTTGAAATGGAAGGAGGGAGGATACTTCAGGTTTTTCAGCTCTCACACAACCTGAGAACAAGCAGTGTTATTCCATGGATCTTTTATAGCCAGGAGAGATGATTAGCAGGCTCTGAGCAATTTACAGAGCAACTAATCCTAACAATACAATTAAAGGAGTTGTGGGATCTAGTGACTGCTCAGAAGGAAAACACTCCCCTGAAGTGTTTGCTGTGGTTCTCTCAGCTCAGGGTGCACCATTGCTGTGTATGTTGGCACACAGCAAGCAGTAAATGTGCACACACATCTGGTAAACCCTGGGAATGGTGCAGGTTTGTGGGCTGCTCCCTGCAATGGCATCTTTCCAGGTGACAGGGACACAGGGCACGCTGGTGAGGGGCAGGACACCCACAGGCACCTCTCCAGCTCAGCTGGGACTGTGTCCAGACATGAGCCTCAAGGAAGGAGTGGCCAGTGAGAGGGAGAGCTGGGAAAGCAGAGACACTGCCAGAGAGCAGCAGGGCCAGTGGCTGCCTCTGGCCCAGCACCTGGGTACCCACGGGCTGGCCATCTCCTACAGAGGCAAAGAGAGGCAGCAGGCTTCTCTTCCCTCTCTCTTTTTTTTTTTTTTCTCTTTTCCCAGCAACGAGGAGAAATTATGTAAATTCAGCTTTCAATTTCCTTGCAATCTGAAAGTAAAGAGTTTTTTTAAAAACAGTGGTTTTTTCGGCATGCAGGCTCCCTCTGGTGACTCCTAGTGGAGCTCCACTGTTGAATGGAAAGAACAGTTACAAGGAGTGGAATTATATTAAATTAATAATTTCAACTTAAAATCTGTGAGGTTATTACTATGTTTCACCTGCCTTCCAGCAGTATTCTCCCCATCCCATGAGTGGTTAGAGCCTGACTTTTATTTCAACTCACTCTTAGCAAGAGCTAAAGTAAGAAGTGTAAAAACTAATTCATAAAGAATCTATGACTGTGATCTGAATGTGTCTAAACCTATAGAGGAGAGTCTACCTTTTCAGTAATTTGTCTATATTTTTCCCAATTAAATTGAGTAAACTGATATTCTCACTGTGCTTTCCAGAAAAATTGAGAACTTTACTTGTTTTCAGGCACTGACAATTCCAAGTGTCAGGTGGTTTGTTTCTATGGCACAATTGCCTTCTGGTTGTACTGGCTGCTGGCTCTGGGGTATTTTGATGCCTTAGGCAAACCAGAAGAGGTAGGTTTCTCACAAGTTCAAGTCACTCACACAATAAAGAGCCACCAAAGATTTTGTCCCAGTGTTGTGCTGCCCATGGCAACTGCAAGGTGAGACTAGTTTTATCTACTGCAATGCAAATAATTTGTGGTGACTGCATTTTATGTTGAATAATGTATTTCCTAACATTGGGTTTTAATTTTCCAGCAGTCAAAAAAACTTAAATATAAGAAGTTGCTGGGGTTTCAGTTGCCTATAAGCTGAACAAGTACAAATGAAAACATTTCAAATTTAATTTATTACTAAAGATGTCAAATGAAACCTTTAGCAGTTCTCTTTTCTACTCTCCCAAAATATCAGAGACACTGTGCCAGACACCTTCTGAGGTTTAAGCTAGGAATTTGATTTTACTAAATTTCTCTAGCAAAGAAGTGCCCTGGTTGTGCATAAACATTATGTACTAAATTGGTTTGCATTTGTTTTTAGGGTGTGAAAATCCACCTGTACTACTGTGCAAAACACCATAGATTGCTACAATCCCTTTTGTCTCCCTTGATTGAAGGGATTTTTACCCTTACTCTGTTAAAATTGTTCCTTGCAGCAAAGCAATGCTGCTCCCTTTTACACTCCCAGGTCAG
Source organism: Urocynchramus pylzowi (assembly GCA_013397555.1). NCBI lineage: Eukaryota > Metazoa > Chordata > Aves > Passeriformes > Fringillidae > Urocynchramus > Urocynchramus pylzowi. The sequence goes on from VZRH01001195.1 coordinate 247,421, forward strand.
GAGAGTCATCCAAGAGTCCCAGTGGAAATGACCAGGGTTCCCAGCTGGGAATGTTCTGGGTGAGAGCTAATGGACACAGACCAAACCTTTCACAACATGGTAATGACAATATCAGTGAAAACACCCTCCCACAGCTGCCCAAATCCAAGTTTCACCTTTCAGTCCAATGGGTGACATCTGTTGTAGAAGCACATTCCCTGCTTCTGTAAGACAGCTCTCTAGTGTCAGTTTGGATGGGTGATACTGTGCCCTAGGAAAATGTCTCAGAAGCAAAAATTAGGACTTGTTAGGGTAATATGGAGAAAATACTAATGGCCTATTATTTATATGCCAACCATTAAACAACTGCAGTGGGGATACTAAGCAAAACATTTGCCTATCAATCAGTTGTTTAATCATACAAGGTTTTTTCTAATTTTGAAGATGTTTATAAAATATGTAATGAAGAAGTAATTTCAAAATTTACAATATTACTGATGTGAGGTTATGCTGATGCCAAAATCCTATCTCCTTTGTCATCATAGGAAGGCTCACAAAGAAGATTATAATTATAACTCAGTAGAGAATTAATCAACAAATTAACAGAGAAGCTTATAGACTTCTGACAAAAGAAAGAGACAGGATTAATTAAAAGTGAAAGCCACGCAGTACATGCAAGTATAGCAGAGAAACACCACCTTGGAATTTTGGGTAACCTGCAAAGATTTTGCTCCTGTCTTCATTTTGAAAACTCACTGGAAATATTTTCATCTTAACCCTAAAAATCTCAGGCTTCACAGAGTATTCAGCAAGAAATTTACATCTGACATTAACTAATTTATTTTCTGTATCTGCCCCAGATCATGGAAAGAAATAATAACCACAAAAAGAATAACAAAAATAGAAAATATGGATCCAAAATATAAACTGAACAGAATGCTGGGGGTGTCTTGCCAGACCTGGGGGTGAAACAGAAGAAGCAAAAGCTGTTCAGTCATGACACACAGGACTTCATTTACTCCACCACGTACTCAGGCTTCTGCTTCTCAGTATCACAGCCTCCTCTTCTTCTTCAAGGATTCTCTCCCCTAAGGATGTGGCATTAATTTTTTTTGTTTAGGATTCTTGACCTCAGAAAAATTCCCATGTCAGTCAAAACCAAAAAATGTAAAGCCACAGTGCAGTTGTCCAGGAAAAAGTGAGCAGCTGGATGACGCTGTCCACTGAAAACTGGAGTCAGATAAGAATGCCTTAAGAAAACCTTAGAAATGGTTTATGAAGTTGGGGAGATTAAAATGTTTTGTAAAGCATTTTCAGTTAGGCTTTGAATGAAAAAACTTTAATTTCCAATGTGTTTTCAATGTGTATAAAAATCAAATTAGCTTTCCTGTAGCACGTCAACATTTTTTTATGTGTAAAAAACTAGGCAAAACTAAATGTTCTGGTATTGCTAATTTTTTTTGGTGGATTTTTTTTTTTCTTCCTAAAGGGAACTGCAAAATTTCAGAGGTATTTTCCTAATCACAAACAAATGAAAATTGTCTGGCTTCAAGGAAGTGCAAATATTCTGCTATTGAAGCCTGCTACTGTCATTTTTGAAAGTGCTCTGGCATGAATCCATCCTGCTTAAACCAAGTCAGGCAGGGAACTACCCTGGGCTTGTTACAGACTGCTTGTGAAAAATCAAGCCTCAGAAGTCTCTCTGCTGGCTGGACAAGGAATCACAGACAAGTGCATTCTTCTTTTTTTTTTTTTTTTTTTTTTGGAGCGAATCACTGTAAGTAAATCACAGGAAAAAATGCTAGGCTTTTTTCCTACTGCTCATAAATTTGCAGATAAGCAGCATTTTCCCTTTTCCCTTTGCCTGTGCTGCCTGTGCTGCCAGAAGAGCAGCATGCAGTGGGCTTGCCTTGCTCTGGGCTGGCCATCCCAGCCCTTCCCAGCAGTGAGGCACGGCCAGCACCACACATTGCCTTCACTGCAGGTTTTTGAACAGAGCTTCGTTTCTGCCCACCATAAAAAGAGCTCTGCCAGCCAATATATTTTTTAAACCTCAATGAAAAATGCCATTTGAATGGATGTAATTGAATTGGAAGTTAAAACATATGGCATGAATAAAATGGCATGCTGCTCTTCTGCCACAGTGCAGCCATAAGTACCTCACAGACCAGCTAGGTGCAAGTGTCAGCCCACATAAGGTCCAAAAAGCTCAGACTCCTTCAGCTCAGGTTCTTTAATACAGCATTTTCCCCAAGAATTAATTGCTGAAGGCAAATCCCTTACAAATCCTTAGGCATTTGCTTTGAAGGCTGGTTTGCACAGCACCAGCAGGAGTTTGGGACAGGAATACACACAGACATAACTGTGCTGCAGTAAGAGAAATGGCCAGGAGAGCCAGTCAGAAATGTCCCATTAAGAACACAAGAAATAAAAAAAATATTATAAAAGGGAAAATGTTCTTGGTTGGCACTATTGGCAGGAACAGATTAGAGGAAATAAAACTATGACACTTGATTCCCTTCCTCACACAGAAGTTACCATTCAATCTTTTACCATATTGGGAACAGAGCTCTCTTGTTTTATCCTCTGTAAAAGGAATAGTAGCTATGAACACAGCATTTGTTCCTAGAGACAAATGGGGGAGTGCTTTTGTAAATGCTGACTGATTTCCAGGTCTGGAAAGAACCCTTGTTTTTATAATTGAACCTCTGGCATTAAGCACAGCCTTCAACTTAATACTACACTTGATCCATATTTGAGGTTGAACAATGGCATATATTTTAGAATGCAGAAGTTAAAGCTTCTTATGAAAGTTAAGATTTACCTAATTCTCCTTAACTTTTCCCTTATTTATTTACAGCAGGTAGGATGATATAATTGTTTTATTTTGTACATAGTAGTCTACATAACTAAAATTTGGCTTGTCCCTACCTCTAAACAGACTTGCCTTCTGTAGCTGATATACTGAGCATTGTTTCATGCTGTCTTTAGCATCAGCTTTCCCAAGTCTTGGCTGATGTGATTTTCTAGCTGTAAAACTTACTTCCCACTTTTAGCCTCCTGGCTTATTTTAAGATAGTCAGGCTACAGAGTGGCTCCAACTGGATACATAGGCTGGAGAAGCATGTGGTTAATCTGAAGAATGACAGAAGTTGCCTGTGAAAGTGTTAGACGGTTTAATTTAAAGAAGCTGTGTTTAGAAAATGCTACTTGCAAATTTTTAAGGCCAGTGACTTCTAACACATAATTTGTGACAGTAGCAGAGCTTTTGCCTTCTGTTATTATGGAGCAGCTGATTAGAGGTTTGAAAATTTGACCTTTTATTTGGTGGAATTACTGTAATCCTTTGACATAAGGGAACGATTCTGCCAGTCCTATGATTTTGACCTACTCTCAGGCAGACAGCTGCCTGACTGAAAGTGGTGCTGATGTTAAAAGGGAGGGCTTAGCAATTCCAGCAAATAAACACATTGCCCAGTAAGATTTGGCTTCCAGACAAGTGCTTTTTCAGAGGAGATTTTGACCATCTAACAAGCTTCCCAGGACCTGTCCAAGCAAGCACCTTTGAAGGTCTGCCTGCATTGCTTGAATTCAAGCACATTTACCAGCAGTTCTAAGCCTGTCTTTTAGCTGTGAAAAATTGGGATGGAAAAGTGTCAGCTGAAAAGCTCTAATCCCCTCCTGGTTGCTGGCCCCAGCTGCCTGGTCAGAGCAGCACAGGAGCCATGAGGAGGAGAGCCTTGCAGTACTGCCAGATTCATTACTGCCGTGGAAGCCACCTCTGCATGTTTTTCTGATTGAGTTTTTGAGGTATTTGTCCAAGAGCCATCCTCCACAGAATCAGCTAAGAAATATTTTCTGGTTTTCCAAGGGGTCACCCCCCTGCTGGCTGACTGCAGGAGCTTCTGCTCTTCATCTCAGCTCTGAAGACTGGCTGCCTTCTGCAGTCTGAGTCTTCCCTAGCAAGGGAAGGAAGGACCAGCAGAACAAGACGTTTCCATAGTGGAAGAAGTTGCCTGGGGCAACAAAAACCTCTCTGTTTACTCTTTGGGCTCCTGTACATGGGAGATGCAGTCCCTTTAGCCATGGTAAAGCTGACCCTTCAGTGCGTGCTGTGGCCAGCCTGTGGAGGGCCAACAAAAGCCTTTCTGTGCAAGAAGCTCCTCCACACTACTCTTAAGGAGCCAGTGCTGCTCCAAGCCATTCTGAGAGGGAAGAATGGAAAGCAGAAAGCAATGTCTCAGAGAACAAACTGGAAAGTAGCCAGACATTTGCAACATGATTTTTGCTGTTCTCATACAGTCTTCATTGTGATAGTTTAACAGTGAGCCTTTTGACTGAAAGTAGCTTCAAATGAGCCTCAACATTTGTAATTTAAAAGGCTCACCATGGCAGCTGAGGATTGTATGACTTGAGCTAAGAGAAGAGCTAGCAGCAACCAGCAGACATTTAGAAAATTAGTCATACTTTGTTGCTGAGTTTCAGAACGATCATTCACAAACCTCTACGGGGCCATGGTGACCTGCTGAATATGCTGATGATCTGATCTGCTCCAGATCAGATATGTGACCTACATAAACCATATTTGCCAATGCTTCAGATCATTTGTTTTGGTTTAGTCATGAATATTAGAGAGAGGAAAAAAAAATAAATGAACTTTCAAGGCTGAATAATGTCTTGGTCTCATAATCACAACACACATGAGAATTTTTTTCTCCTCAATTTGAGCTGAGGTGTAAAATAATACAACACTTGGAGGGTTTTTTATTATTTATATATTGCTGCAATGTCAGCCTAGTTTAAACTGTCACATTCGTGCTCCACATTCTTTTCATTCTAAATGTTGGAGATCCCCCATATCCGCTGGTGTTTGAATGTTGATTTACCATTTACATCAATGGTAAATCACAGAGTGGCAGCCTGACTTTGCTTTTTCTAGGCTAATCTAAACAGGAGTTTGAGAATATCTAGTGCACCTACTTTCTGTATCAACTTGCTTATCTCATATCTCAAACTTTAAAGCCACATACAACAGTAATTTACAGTATTTTACAGAAATTCATTGCAAATAAACAGTAGCTGGAATTTTGTCTTTATAACTGGAACTTAACATCAATGACGCATGTTGACTCTTTCTTTAACAATAGTAAGAAAATTTCTGGAAAAGTGGGACCAAGATCTGTGTAATAAAGAAAAGACCTGGTTATGCTCAAACTCAGGTCACAGGACTAAGGGCCACCCTTGCAAGTTGGTGATCAAGCTTCTGTGAAACCTTGCTTAACATAAACTCACAGGCATGGGTGCCACTCAGAGTCCCTTGAGACTGTTGCACAGTACATCATTTTTCAGTCTTTCTCAACAAAGAACAGCCCAAATTTTAGAAAACTTTCAAAGGCTGTTTCAAGCAGACTGTTCACAGTTATCAACATCTATAAAGTAAAATTTTCCACAACTTTATTTTTATTTTGCCTTCCCTCCCTCATGTTTTTTCTGTTCACTCACTCATACACATGGGAGTTGCCAAGGCCTGGGACTGTGTGTTTTGTTGTGTTTTCTTGCTGTCATGTCATAGATAACTTTTTGATAGTCTTTGAACTACCAGTAGCTTAGAGACCACCCAAGAGAGTGGCTGCCTTGGGACACACAGGCCAGGCTCTTGTTGCCAGATCTGCTTGGAAGCAGGATTAACCTCCTGCCACAGGTCATCTGGTTTGATTATTGAACATCAGCACCAGCAGATGAAATAATACCTGCCAGCTTGTCAGACTGAAGCCATTCTACCAGGTGGGTGTGAAGAAGCACAAGGAAAGATGTGTAAAATGCATCTTGTGTTTGCATACAAACATCAGCCACTGCCTGGCTCTCTGTTTATACTCAGTCATCACCCACTGCTCGCTGTAGGCAACAATTCTTGTTATATCGAATTGAGGTTAACGAAGCACCCAGGAACCCACACCAGGAATTCGGTCCATGCCACATAAACCTTGTTCAAACATTTAACAGAAGCTGGTTGTTGCACCAGGGAGCTCTCAGCCAGGGTGTAGCAATCAAGCCCAGGAACAGATAAAGGATGTTAGGGAGGAAAGCAGCAGTCTTTTTCTCAGCAGGCTGGCAACAAAAATGTTCTCAGGCTCTTTCTGAAATTCCATAACTGAGGATTTTGAGGATTTGGGAGTAGCCATGGAGGCAGATAGTTGTACCTCTCCAGAACTTTAGGAGAAGGAATGAAAATGCAAATCTAAAAGCCTAGCAATTTGAGAAGCAAATCTGTATCATTTCCTGATTAGAGATGGGTATGGGTGCTGCCCCTAATAAATGAAGAAATTTAATTTTCCTTGAAAGCATAAATAGCCACCATTGGTCTGAAATATCTTGGAGGGAACCAATGGAGGGAACTCAAGGGGGAAAGTAGTGGCAGGAGAAAAGGTACATTTATAAAGCTTGGAGAAGGAGATGTGGTAGTAATGAAGACCCCAGAAAAAGGAGTTTCAAAGTCTGGATAAATGGTAAAAACTATATGGGATGCATTAAGCAAGAAACAACATGCAAGACTCAGATGACAATTGGATTGGGGATCTAGAGAAAACTGGAAATCAGAAATGTGTAAGCCTAAATATCAGGAAAAAATGAGGGTTGTTCATGGTAGATGAATGTTTTGGATTGAACTTCAGATCAAGAGCTTGATTTTGACTATGAAAAGACTTAGACCATGAGCTTGCATAGAAGATGCACTCTAGAGTTTTAATTTGGACAGAAGGGAAAATGACTCTCAGAGAATGGCAAGGAGAAAGGCATTACAACAGCAGAAGAACCAGGGGGAAGGAGAACTAGGGCAAAAATTTCAGAGGCAAAGATATCAGCAAGCTGGAAAGGAGGGAGAGAGAGGTCACTGGGCACTTGGCCAGAAAGCTGAGACTGGGTCCAAGGGCAACTGATCAAAGGAAATGGAGGATGGGGGCAGAGAGGGCCGACAAGGTGGAATGAGTGAGCATCATTTTTGGTGAACTGAATGGTAGAGAGAGAAAAAGGGGAGGCAGGTAGGGTTAAGGATAGGGTTAATGGTTTTTAAGAGTTACTAATGAAAGCTTAAGCACTGAACTCTGACTTGTATGCAAGTAGAGCTTATCTAAACCACTCAATTAAGTAAAAATGGATTAAAGGTTGCAGGAACTGATTGTACAGATGAAGGAGAGAGATAACAGGTCATTTGTGCAAAGAGGAAACAAGAGAAAGCTCAAAATAGGTTTTTGGGAAACTATAGCATTTTTCTTACTGTTCTGCTCTTGTATGGATTATATGCCCTACTGTATTTCAGCTGTTTAAAAAAAGGAAAAAAAAATACATAGTAGGATTTAATTTCTTTCCAGCCAAAAACCAAATTTTTTGATCAAGAAAGCCAAAATGCCTAGGAGATGTGTGTGCAGGGGTAAGTTTTGAGTTTCTCCATGACCAGTAATGACAGCTGTGTTTCTGATATCTTCTCCAAACGGGGCAGAGAGAAGACAGGACACGTATTTCTTGCACTTGAATAAATTAGGCAGTGTAGCTGGTGTGCACCTAACACTGAACATTTGAAGATGATGAATCTGTATTTTTCTAAACTTCTATGAAGCAGAAAGTGTCGAGAATGGAGGCTAGTGAAGCTGTATTCTGTTGAACTGAAAGTCATCACAGAGAGGAGAAGTTTGTAATAATTATTCAGCTGCCGGCAAAGGAGGTTTCTGCCAGGCAGCTGCTCCTGCAGGCTCTGATGGTCCTCAGCTTCTGCTGGAGGTGGGAAGAGCAGGAAGCATTTGAGAGCTTTTTCTGAGCTCTTCAGAGCTGAGACTGTGTCCTGTGCCTGTGAGAGCTGGATTGTGGTGCTCATGGCAGGAACAGGCTCTGGACTCTCCCACTGGCACTGACCAGCAGAAGGGAGAACATTCCATCCCAGGGAGCATCAGATGTTTCTGGAAACATCTGGCAAATTATCTTGTGAAGAGTAGAGAGTCCATGTTACCCCACTGAGCAGATGCCTAGCTGAGCAAGAAAGGCATTTCTTGTGAAACAGGGTGCATAGGCCTTGGCTTCATTAGCACAGTGTGGTTTTTTAACCTGTTACATCTGCAGGCAGCTGAGCATATTCTTTTAATTGCATTGGCAGTCAGCACCCTCAGGCACCACACACTGTAGTGACTGAGACAATGATGTGCCCCTGAGGCCCCCAAGGAAAGATGAGCCATTTCAGCAGCAGTGCCAGGACTCATCTGCAGAGGAGCAGCTCTGTGCCTCCCTCTCAGAATTACATTTTTCTGATGCAGTTCCATGCACTGGGCCACAACCAGGGTGTGATTTCTATGGGAGATTTTGGGGATCTCATGGGTGTATCTGTCACATGCAAGAGATGCTCCAGGTTCTTTGACTTTAATCCCATTATTTTCATCTCTTGTGTTTGAGAAATATGTAGCTCACATACATGTGTATATAAATCACAGTGGACCATATAATTATGAGTTTGTATGCTTTCCAAAATCAGCACAAAAATATTGATTTAGTCTGGCCCCACGGTTTTAAGGAGTGAAGAGGAATCTTATTCCTGAAATAAGTCTGACTGGTGTGCTTAGACACTTCATCATTTTTCCAGAGAAAGGAGTCCTTTGAAGCTCCCGGGTGGATCAATATGTAGCCCACACAGTTAATGTTAATACATTGTTATAAACTGTAAGATGCATTTACTGAGTTTTGATTCCATAAAATCATACAGTCATTTAGGTTGCAAGGAACCTTGGGAAAGTCCATAGCTCAACCTGATGCATAAAGCAGAATTAGCACCAATTTTAACAAGGTTGTTCAGTGCTTTGTCTAGTTCAGAACTGAAAATCTCCTTGAAGAGACACATCACATTTTCACTGGGAAATCACACCAGTGCTAAAATACACTCAGTGGAATAATTTCTTCCTTACATCCAGTCAGAAAATAGTCTCTTCCAATTCACAACCAGAAACCTCCATCTTCTAGGTAGCTTTCCTTGGTACAGGCAGGCTGCTGTTAGGTGCCCCAGAATTGCCCTGACCTGCTGCAGCTGCTGGTTCTCCTGTAGCTGTAGGGGCCATCCCTGTACATGGAGGAGGCTGCCCTGGAAGACCTGCCAGCTTCATTTGGCTCTTCACAGGTGCTTTCCATTGCACCCTGCCCAGCCAAAGACCTGTGGTAGATGCTGGATTTAGTGACGTTAATTTGAGGGTTTTTTTCTGTTTGGCTGTTTTTTGTTGTTTGTTTGGGTTTTGTGTTTTCTGTTTGTTTGTTTGTTTGTCTTGTTGGCATATTTTAAATCAAAACTCAAATTGGGAAAAAAAAAAAAACATTATGAGGAAGACAAACCATAGAAACATAATTTAAACATATTTAACTGGTAAATGCAAACCAGAATGTACCATTAAAAAGAATAGTCCTTTTTTCTGTTTATGGTATGAGTCTATGATATTTCTTTTGATACTCTCATTTTTGCTGAGGAAAATAGAAAACAATTAATTTAGCACTGGCTAAGACATTTTTATTTGGCTGTTATCCTCTTTGGCCAGGTCTGTCTGCATGATTATTTCAATGTGATTTGAGTTCTGAAACGCTGAAAATGAGCCTGTTTTATCTGTGCCTTTCACTGCTTTCTGCAAATCTGGAAATGTGTTTTTGATAGAGAGAGGATGAGCTCCAAATCGTAAAACTAAATAACCCTTCAAACTTTAGGGAATTCAAGCTGCCAACCAGACTTCAGTCCTGAGTTTGGTAAATGTCAACACCCTTCCTTGGGCAGTGAAGCAGAGTGAAGGAAAAAGTGTTAAATAGGATGGGGAGCTGCCTTAATTACTTGAATATTTTAAATTTTTTTTTTTCCAGGAGATATTTAATTCAGGAACACTTGGTTATTTCAAATCTTGTGACCCTACTTAGCTTTCTAAGCTGATGCTTTGGTTAGATGGAGAGAAGCTAAAAGACAGCTGCTGATGAAGCAGCATGGATGTGATGTGACTACAAAAATGACACAAAATTGTCCCATTCTCATTCATAATTTATAAGAATCTAGAATTCTACAAATATTCTTTGAGACATTGACTTCCTCTAAAAAGAATTGACAGATCAAATTAGATTTGTGTATGGTTGCTCAATCTGGTTTGGAGTTATGGTTTTGTTTATCAACATTAATTGTATTAAATTACCTGCAGTGAAATGTAAGCCCTTTGAGAGAAACCAATTCTTGTCCTGCTGGCTTTAGCAGTGTTCAGACAGAATTTGCTTTAAAGCAGCATAAGGATGAGTATGAACACATTGTGGGTATGAAACATTTTCAGGGAGTGGTGAGAAGGGGCAGTGCTTGGTCTGGAAGGGGGTTTTTGCAGCCAGACATCCCAGGTGAAGAGCAGAGCCCCAGGCAGGGTGTGACACTGTGAAGCAGGGGCTGGGTCAGGTGCAGAGGGGATGGGGAACCCGTGGGGACAGTGGGATGGGTGGCACCCCGTGAGCCCCATCCCCAAGAAAGGGCAGAGCAGGGCAGGGCACCCAGTGAGAGAGACAGAGCTGCATCAGGACAGTGCAGGCACAGCTCTTCAGGAAACTGAGTGCCCACAAATTCATTGCCTGGAAAAAGGGACATTGATGGGACAGGGTGACTCCGTGCATCAGCATTTGCTGTCTTCCCTATTTGCTACTGGTACTGTAAAGCTTGTGCAGTTTATGTGGAATCAATAACTTGATGTTTCTAACTGGGTTGTGCTCTTAAATCCAAACTATTTATCCTAAAATATCCTGGCTTTGTTTTATGTTTTTGCTACATGAAAAATCTTACAGTCTGTATTTCATGCTCATCTTTACACTGTGTTCAATTAGTGAACAGAAACAATCCCCAAACTACAGCATTTTGGTCTTTCTTGGTTACTAGCTGAGAAAGCTGAGGGCATGAGCTGTGTTACTGGTACAAAGATTGGAAATATGAGAAGGAAATATCCTTTATGATAAATTAGCATTGCCATAGTTGTGGCTGTAAAAATGGCTGAGATGACCTGAGTAATGAATTTCCACTCAGTCTCTAACAGAATGTAACCTTTCAGCAAACAATTCAGATATTCCTAAGTAAAGATGCTGAACTGATCCAGCAATACATTCTGTGGGTAGAGCTTCACCTCACTACCTGCTTGTCACAAGGTTCATATTGACAAAGGGTGGGGCACAGCCTGGATGACCCCACTGTAGCCACCCTGGAGAGCCCCTCCCCAAGCCTCTGCTCTTCAGCTGTGGCTGAATGTGCCAGTGTGCACCTGCCCAGCTCTGGTGCCTTCTGACCACCCTTGGCAGCCACTGTGGGCTACTGTAACGTTATGTGGCTAGATATGCTTTTTATCCAGGAGTATGATTGCTGTAATTTAACTAAGTATTTTTATTACTCCAGGCCATTTTTTGCACTGTAAAAGTCTGCAGCTTTGTGCAGGAAATGTATCTTTTCAGGGCAGTTACCAGCATTTCCTGTCATATATGTTCATATGCTACTGACAGGAATTTCATTATCTCTATGTCAATTCACACTAATTTATTTCATAGTGTAGATGAGCATCTTATTTCATAATGCCACACCAAGGGTCAGTTCATTCTGACAACCTGATGCTGTGAGAACATCTTGAGGCTTCTATATAAGAACATGAAGTCATGTGCACTTATTGGTCAGAGAAGGAAACTACCAAGGGACACTAGCATACAATGACTGGCAGAGGTGAAGGCAGGCTGCAGAATGGAGCTTATGAAAAAATCATTAAATAAGATCAATAGCTACTTGCCATGCAAAAATCAATGGGTGACACTCAATGATGTAATTTCTCTCCATTTCCTACAATTTTCATATTTAATATTGCAATTAAACCACATAGCCATGTCTTCACTCCTACTAAAAATACAGTTCCATGGTTTCATCATACCATGTATGACATGCCTTCTTTTCTGTCCATAACGTTCCTCTTTTCATCTTTGAAAAGCTCCCTAAAAAAATGCTCCCTAGCAATTCCTGTCTGAAGTGCTGAACAGCAGCTGTTAGATGAGTACTGTGAATTGTGCAAGAAACGGCTCTGTAAGTGCAGAGGAAACAACAGGAGACAAATTTACCTTAAAAACACAACATAATTGGAAACAAATGTCCATTAACCTGTAGTTAGGTGAATTCATATTCTAAGTGTTTGTCTTACTAAAGGGTGTTGCTACAGAGGAGCTGCTAAGAGCTTGGTAGTAGCAGAGCACCTTTGTGTATCACAGTTCCTTCACTGGAAATGGCTGGATTATTGCAGGGCACACTTACAAGAACTGTGCCTTTGGAGCATGAATGTATTTGTGTGGTTTATGTCTGAACAACAGTTTCCCAGGAGACTGTGTGCTGTCATTTGTGTGGAAGAAGAGAGAGGAGCCCAGAGCCTAGCTCAGAGTGATGGGCTCCTGTTAGAAGTGGAGCTGGTTGTTGTACAGCCATTGTAAGATAGTGTTTTCAGCTATTTGTAACTTTGTGCAGATGGAATAACTTATGCTGAGATTTTTTTCAAGTGATATGTTTGGAAAAAATCTATCCTGTATTTTGGAGTGATGTGGACATAAACAGTGAGGTGTAGGAGCTTCCAGATGAAGAGACACTGGGGCCAAAGCTCTTGGACTTACACCATCATCAAATCTTCCTACTCACAATTAGCAGTAATCTGGATCTTGTCCCCACCCCTCGAGGGTGAATCCCTTTTTGATAAATGTGCCCCTACATGTGCTATGACTTCCAGGGTGCACATTGGGGTGTTTGAATATCTAGCAGTGGTTATATAAAGCAGCTGGGGTATCATTTCTCCTCATCACAGAGAGGAAGTGATACAAAAGGGAAGCATTTTTCCTGACAGTTAGAAATGGTTACTAGAACTATGTATGATCTTTAATCAAATCAAAGATATTTTTATGCAATGCCAGTAATGGCATCAGAAAATAGCCTAATTCAGGCTTATGTTTTGTTCAAATCATGTGGTTTTGATCAATAGTTATGTTTCCACTTTGCTTGTCATAAACTGGGGGACCCTGAGACTAATCTTGCACATCTTTTCTTTAGGTTTTTTGAAGATAACAACTCTTCCTCTCTGATCTCTCTGTCATCTTTTTAGCTTCGTGTTGTTTCCTTTTCCAGCTCAAATTCTATCACACCAAGGCAGTGCTGAGAAGATGGGATTAGGCCCATTCATTGAAGTCTGCTTCCTTGTACTGAACATGAGACAGGGAAATAGCTGTAATTTGATTCATTTTCTTAAAGTCTACTTCACTTGTTGGCTGAAGCCAGCCAGCAGTAGGTACTTCATAACTTCCCTCAAACCAAAAACTTGATAAAACCAAAACCAGGATATTTGAACTTCCAAATATCCCGCGGTAGGTATTTACCCTTTTCGTCCAGCCCCTCATGGTATTTGGAGGTCAAAAGAACACATTCTCCATGTAAGAAATGACCCAGTGTTGTCACAGCTTTGGTGGCAGCAGTCTCCTCTCTGTCAGGACAGAGCCTGTGTCAGGCTCGCTTTGGCTCAGGACAGCTTTGCAATGGTGTTCAACACAGACTTGGCCAAGGCTTACCAAGGAAAAAGGAAGCAAATACTGCTCAGAACCTTTATTCAAGGAAGAGAGTATCTCTGTTGTAAATACGCCATCATATGACTTGAACTAAGAGGTTTGTGAAAAAGGAGCAAATATGGTCATTAAACTTGCCCTTATTTTGGTTTTCTGTTTCTTCCTCCACAAAAAAATACCTGATGCAAGCCAAATACAACCTTAACCACGACTTCTGTATTTTCAGGGATTAAGCATCTGAAGAGTCAGAATGAGTCAGTGTTTCCAGAAGAAGAGGAGGGACTCGGCGAGCGGGAAGAGGAGTGGGGCCATTAGCCAGCGCGGCGCTGCCCGAGCCCGTCCCGGAGTCCCTGCCCTGCCCTCGCCCAGCCGTGTCCTGCCCCGCCAGGGCCCCGGGGGCTCTGCAGGCACTGCACACCTGTCCTGTGACCCTTCTTCCCAGAGACAAAACTGTTATTTTAAAGTCACTTTTTCTTTTATTTTCTATGACTTAGAAATGTAATTCGCAAATGTGTTAGCTCCCTGACGTCAGTGCTGCCAGAGCTTAACTACTGCGTGTGAGCTGTATCTAAGGCTTGTTGTAAATAAAAGTGATTTAAAAGGTACAAAATAAATAATACATTAATTTAGACAAGATTGTCTATTGTACAGAGGGTTTGTCTTGCTACAGAGAGATGTTCACATAAAATGATCCTTTCCGTTAAGGACAGTTTTTACCATAGCTGGTAGAGTTACTTGCAGTGATGTGGATAGAAAAAAGGTAAGGAAGCAAGCAGAGGTGCCTCTGTCTAGAGGATGATGCAAAGACACTCTTCCCTGTGTTCCCTGGATATGTGACACTTGAATACTTGCCTTGCTTTTGGTCTGAGGCTGCCTTGTCACAGCAGCCAAAACGATTTCTCTCTACACAAGATCACTTATCTGGAGGCATTCAAACACCTTTCAGTGTGGCACTGAGGAGCACAGGCGTGTGCAAGGCCTGGGAGAGGGTCCCAGCCCCAAATGAGCCATGGGAAGTGCCACATCCCCCTTTGTCACCTGCAGCAAGGACAGGTCACAGCCTTCCTGCCCCCTGCATGGCTCAGTCTGAGCCAGTGAGCGACAGCACTGCAAGCTGCACAAATCCACCCTGTGAGTGAGTCCCAGGGTTCTGGCTGAAGGCAGCATGGTTCATACCATCCCTTATTTTTTAGACCATGCAAACTCTATGGCATAAAATGGAATAAGGTGGAGAAGGAAAACAATGTTTCTTCAAAGTCACACTTAACAGATTATTTCATTTTTTCAATCAATGGCAGATTTTTAAATGAATTTACTGTCATTTTGTAGTAACTTTTTGACTTTGATACAAAAGTTTTATCCTCACTTAAACATTCCACTGATGCAAGTCTCTTTTAAAGGGTTGAGCTAGCAAAAAAACAAACAACAAACAAACAAAAACCAAAAAAGAAAATAAAAAAATATATTAAATATAGGAAAACACAGAGCCTTTTGTCTATGCCTTGCATGGTGATTTCACTGTCAATCTGAGGTCTTCCACAAAGGCCTACTGAGAACAGGATCTGTCAACTATTGCTTCTTTATATTTAAGAGCCCTTTTTTCCCCTCCATCTGTATCTCTGTATCTGTCCTCTTTGGTTCCATTTTCTGTAGAAACACTGCAGGCAAGATCCATGACTCCAGCTCAGCAAGGGTGTGTAAGAAGGGCTAAAGAAGGATGCTGCAATTATACAGGAGCCACTACAGGGCTTACAGGACTGAGAGCTTCTTATGTCCCAGACAACAAAAAGAAGGAAATGACACTTCAGAAACTGTTTGAATGGCCCCAAGTCAGGTCTGGAATGGCTCTGGTCCCAGCTTTGCCATGGCTTTGCTTTCACACAGCACCAGGCTCTTCACAAAATTGCTCATTGCCACAGTACTCCTAAGCTGTGTATCAGCCACTGGTGTTTGACCTCACACCATCTCTCTGTGTTGCTAGCTAATAAAGCACTTTGGATATTAATGGCTTTTTGCTGGTTATTAGTACCCACAGGCTGCAGATGAGAACTGCCTAGGACCTGTGAGCAAATGAAAGCATGGACATGATTTACAACACTGGATACCAGGACAAGTATTGAACACTGTGGAATCTCAGCAATTCAGAGGCAACACACAAAGCACCTGATAGGAGCTTGGAGAATTCATCACTGAACGTGCTGTTTCAGGCTGACAGTTGGACTTGAGTATAATTACACTTCATAAACAATAGGGGAAAAAAAAAACCCACCCAGACTTAGTTTGAACTGTATTTCACTTTCAGAATGGTATATGTTGTTTATTCTCCAGGTGCAAAATCAGATAATATTTAAGTAGATATTAAGAGTCAAGATTAAAAATTTCTTTCTAAAGCATTCTAAAGTACGATTTCTAAAGCATACTATCCACTGAAGTCAGAGGAATTTTGCTTGAGAAAGACCATAGGTTTTGGCTGAAATATACTTTTCTTTGGGGAAATACAATGTGGAGTGTACAGGAAAGCTTCTATTATCCTGCTATCAATTTCATTACTGGATTTCTTGCTTTTTTTTTTTTTTTTTTTTAAGATTGCTATAAATTCTGTTGAAATCTTCAAGGATTTACCCACTGTCTTCTCATTATTTCTCCCCACTAATGTGAACTGAAAAATCACCATTAGTTCTTGCACTGTTGGTATTATTTTACCAAAAGTGTCACATCCAACACTGACTCTGAGGCAGGGCTGCAGGAGAGGTTCTATTGCCTGTGCTTGGGCAAGGGCCTCCCGTGGTGTCCAGGGTCCAGGCAGTCAGTAAGGAAGGGACTTCCAGTTAATCTCCACTTCCTGTAACATCAAGGAACAGGCTGCTGGTGGCTTTCATTCTTTAAAAAAAGCATTTCTTTTACTCCTGAAGGTGAAGCATTGGATGGCTCTCTCCAGAGCTGGCCTGGGTAGGCTGTGGTGGTTGGGGAGGGACACAAGCAGGGCTCCTGCAGGCTGCAGGTCTGCTTTTGTACAGCAGGCACTGTACAACAAAATGTCCTGCTTGGTGCAGGGCTCCCCTCCTCATTTCTTTTTTCTTGGGACACTTTTTTTTTTCATGAGGGACCTTATTCCTGTAGAAAATAAGGCATTGTCTGTCCACTAACCCTGGGGGGACAATATAAGGGCACATTTAAAACATGCTGTCCCTCAAACTCCCCTTTCTTCCTCTCCTATTGCATCCATGTTAGTACCCAGGCTCACAGATGTTCTTTTTTCATTCTTTTTATTATTTTTTCTATAGCAGCTCAGCGCAAGAGTGAGCTCCAGAAAGAGCCTCAGTTGTTCTGTTGATTCCTGACATGTGCAATTACATTTAACCTTTTCATGCACAGCATTACACTTGGCAACTGTGTGGATGCTAAATGCCGTCTGCTTTGCTGTATTCTCTCCTTTATCCCCCAGTGAGGATAGCAGCACTTGGAGCAAATCTCAAGCAAGACATTTGGGCACCCTCTGCTAAACCTCAGGCTGTTTCATCAAAGTGGGCTGATGGAGTTTATACAAGTTCAGTGTCCATATTCTGCTGTAGATTTTTTGTGGTTTTTTATTAAATAATCTGGGGGGATTAGGACAGGAAAATTATTTGGTATTCTGCTAAGCCATGCACACTCTTTCAATTTTGTAATGATTAATTTGCCTAGTATATACTGACCCTTAGTGGTAAACTGAGATTTTAATTGCATTTCCAAGTTTCTAAATTTTGCTTTTCTCTTTGGCCCAACTGTTCAGAAAATAGCAGGAATATTTGCTGTGCAGCAGGATAGTCTATCTATGTAAATAGCCCACAATGTCTTCAACAGACATTAACAGGCATGTGAAAATAATGATGACAGGTGTTATTAGCTCTTCTGAAGGGAGGGCTGTGGGAAGCAGGAGTGTCGAAAGGTTATTCCAAAATGCAAAACAAGAAGGCTGGCATTGAGAAGCAATACTCTCCACATAATGAGAAACAAATAAGAACTCAGTATCTGGCACTAACGAACACCTCAAGCTAACTGTGGAATGAGTATTAATTAGGTTTCCAAAATAGCATCTTTCTGAAAAGCAGCTGAGGTGTAATATTGCTCCTTATTAATCAAAGCAATGGGACAATGTGAACTCTGCAATAAATAAATGGTTTGCAGATGGCTGTGTGCATCTTTAATAATGACAGAAGAACACAAGTTACAGCTTTAAATGCCAGGGACCCTTTCTGCATCTTCTCCTTTTCAGAGAGCGATATTTGCAGTTTTCAAGGCAGTGAGGAAAGTGTGTTGGTTTCTTATTACATTTTCCCTGCAGCATAAATTCTGTTGATGTGCTTCCCTAATCATTCTAATTATACTGCCATATGTTGCTCTCATCTTTCTTTTTCTCTCCTAATGGGACATAGATTCTCTCTTTTGAATATGTCATTTGTTTATTACATTTATCAAGGGTTTTAACATTATATGGGACTTTTAATTGCTTTTTTAAACACTCAGCAGATTGAATATTAAAAACAGACATGAAGGTCAACTATAAATAATATTTAAATTGCTCATGACATTTTTATTCTCTAATTTACTGGAAATATCAACTCTCTAGTCATGGTCCTGTATCTACTATTTACTTGAAACCACACACATGTCCTCCAGAGCTACTCTGGCTGCAGTCACAGTTCTGCTCTACCCCAAACCACCTTGTGCCTAGCAGAATAGGAGTCTTCCCCAGGTGGGAACACTAAAATAAAGATGCATCATGTATTATATTAAAATTTTTGACCCAAATATGCTGCCATTAATTCCAGTTGTGAACTACTGCTGAACCCCAAACAATAAAGGTGAATGCTCCTTTCTGACAAGAAAAATACAGTTCTCTCTCAAAGGCGAGCAGTCTCAAGGACAAGGAAGCACAATTTCAATGGAAGAATTCAAGATGGCCTAAAGTTAAACATGTGCTTTGTACAGAAACATTAGACCCTCAGAGTACCCTGCACTGCAGAAAACAAAATCTGTAAGCCAGCTGAATACAGAGAAAGCAAGAGACAACCAATTACTATCCAATTAACAAATTAATTTCTGTTATAATGACACCATCTCTCTTGGTTTTCATGGAAATGCATCATAGGTGAATTTGACCCTTTGGCTCATTGAATTTTGATTGAGATAATAATATCAAGCTTTATACAAATAATTAGCCAATACTTTCATGTAACTTGATGTTTATTCATGGTATTATGATACAAGTCCACAGTCTTTCTTGCAGGTTCAGGAGTGTTGCTTGTAGGTGCACCAGCATTAGGTCCTGTGTGGTGATGAGACAGCTTTAACACTACAGTCCAAACAGAAGTGAGGAAACTTCTATTCTGCTTAACTGTTCCATCTCAAAGCCAAGATCACACCTACCATTTTGGTTTTTACCCCCTAATTTGGCTACAACTTCGTTACTTCTGGTTTGTAATAATGACCTCTACAGGATGTTGCAAATGCATTGAAGTCAACAGCTTTAAAGTTCATCTACTATGTAATCTCAGAATAGCTGATTTTGTTAAGATATTATCTGTCCAAGTTCAGCTAATGTAAAGGTCGCCAACAATTCTTCACTCAAAGGCCATAAGCAAAGGACTGGCCTAGGCACAAAGTTAAGTATTTTGTAGCAAAGTTCATCCCAAAACTTTTATAAGAGATTTTTCCCATTTTTGTAAGAGATTTTTTCCATTTACAACTCCATGGTTATGACTTTATTCTTTGTTCCCAGGAGAAAACTTAGATATTCACAGTTTGATAAAACTTCTGAATGTTTGCCCTGGGACATGGAAAAGGAGTCTCTGGAGACCCATTAAATACTTAAATGGCCAGGAAAGTAAAATTATTCCAGAGAAATAGCCTAAATGTTTGCATAGTGTTTGACAGAGGACAATTTCTTTTACTCATAGCATTAAATTCAATTCCAGTCATTTTTCCATATTGTTTTTCAAGGATGAGATTTTTTTTTAAATGCTTTTAAAGGGATGTAGTCCCATTTCAGACAAACCTTTTTCTGGTAAACTACTGTACACAGAAATCTCTAATCTTCTGCTGAAGAATGTTAGTCATACTTACATTTTCCTCTTTCTCATACAATAACTGCATAGTCTGTTAAAAATACACATTTTAGACACTTACCACTAGTGATCTTGATTTGTTAATTTGAAAGTATTTTCATCACAGTAGTGGCTTGTTTGATTTCTGGCATCTCTACAAGAAGGTCCTTTGTGTATGTAGCTCAGATGGCACCTGGAAAAGAGGAACTGCAAAGAATGTGATATAAAGCAGTTGTCTTGATTTATTTTCATCGTGTACCTAGTTAGGATTTGATACATGTTTGAGCCTATGGGATTCTTTCTATTCATTTTCAATCCAAGTAGAAAGGGGCCCTGTTTAATTCCATTTACACTGAACTTAGATTATAAAATTTACACCATGCCATGGAGGTATCTCTCAAAGTCACACCCTTCCTGAAGAATTGTTGCTAACAAGTACAGTCCCAGTAGCTCCTTCAATTTTAACCACAGTATTAATTTTTTTTTTTTTTTTTTGCGTAAAAAATATTTTATTGGTTATGTTTTTCTTCATGTGAGGGCTATTTTAGCCATAAAGGCTAAGAAGGCAAGACTTGCTTAAAGAAATTGTTTTCAAACGTGCTATGAGGATGTGAGTGAGTTTGTGTGGCAAACTGGAACAGTAATGGAAAAATTGTGGAGTCCCAAAAGGGTGAAAGGGTTGGAAACGACCATATATACACACTGTCACTTCTCAAAGTCAGTCATGCACAAAGGAGCAAAAATGCTCCAGGAAATCAAATTTGTAACTAACACTCAGGAGCTTCACAATCCTTGCCCTCAAATCAGATTTATTTGGGAATATCATCATAGGAAATATGGACAAATACAGCAGAATAAAAACACACAGTTGTAGATTGCCTTCTTGAAAATTAAATTAAAAAAAATACTGGCTAGATCATAACCCATAACAATATTACATAATATATCTGTCATATATCTCAAGATAAAAGTACAAAATAAAACTCTTGAGGGCTCATTTATAGCTACAGCTTGTCAGTGTGCTCAATGCAGGGTACATGCCCAGAATGCTGTGGGAGAGATGCAGATACAAACACCATTTCTTAGGGCCCCATGCAGTGTTTTGGTAGCGCAGCCTTACATGTTTCAGAGATAAAACTACTGTTCTGGAAGAGGCTCTCTCAAGAAGCCTTTCTCCCACATCAACCCAAATTTCACCCAGCCCAAAGCCATAACCAGCTTCTGTTGGCTCTACTGGTCTTTTCCACCAAAGAAAATTTCTCCTCATCCAAACAACACACCAAGCTTTGGGTCATGTCCAGGCAAAATCTTGCTAAGAACAAAGGAAGGAAGAAAGAAAGAGAATCAGCTGGCATTAACAAAAAACTAAAGACTCTTCTTGTATTTCAGTAACATCTACCACAGTGATAAAATCTGAATACAAATGAGCAAAGAGGATTATTTATAGAAAAGTTGCTCTTCTATATTAGTGAATGAGATCTGCAGGCAATGAGCACCTCCTGTGAGACCAGGAGCACCTTCTAGCTTCTGCAGTGGGAGATCTTGGTGCTTGCTATGACAACAGGACACTGAGAGCCCCACAGGGTGCTTCAAGTTCTCTGCAGAATCTGTTCTATTTTCTGCTTGTATTTCCAGGAGAAATTTTCGCAGAGTAATAAATCTCAATGGGATAGAGATACAGAAAAAACTTTAAGTTCAACAATGGTAAAAGTCTGAAAGTGAAAATACAATATAAAGATTAAATTCCGATTGCTTCAGACTTTCAGTCTTAGTGAATCATAAATTACCATGTTGAAAAACAGTCAATAGCAAGTATCTAACTGGCCCAGTTTTTAAAGATAGTAGTTGTCTTTTGTTCTTTCCAAATTTGGTGGGAACTATAGATGATCTACTTATCTAAAATAAGTTTCTGACTTCTCAGATCTTAATCAAAAAGATTTTCCACTGCCACAGCATATGGCAACTTACAATTTAAAAAAGTCTGATATGACCATTAAATTTCTTCTCTTGTCATAAGGACAATAAGAAGCCATAAGATGGTTTACATTTTATTACAAAGGAAAAAAAAAAGAGTCCAACATTCCCAAAAAGGATGCAAAGGTGCACAGAGCAGTCCAGGCTACTAATAATTTGCTCAAACACCAGCAGAGATTATATAAATTCTTAACTCTTAGCAAAAAATATTGATTGCGTTATAACATCTATGATACAATTTCATCTGTTAACATTTCATTCGTTAACGGCACTGTACAGAAATTTGTCCATGCTAAATACAAGCCTTGGACCAGATACACAAAACAATTTAAATGTATTTTTTACATCCTATATGCACAAACATTTCTTAAGTTAAAACTATGCATACTACTTATGCATAGCACATATATGGCTTACATGTTCAATGACAGGAATTCCACCTTTTAACATGCCCTTGTCCCAGGGCTCAGAGCTTACACTGTTCCCAGCTCAACTTTGACTGCTCTGCTGTCAGAAAAGAGACAGTCAACAGGTATGGACATGTAAGGGTCAGCAAAGGGGATTGTTTCATGATTCCTTCTTCAATCAGACAAAGCGTGCCCTTGTTGAGGTGGAGCCTGGTGCCTGCTGAGCTCTGGCTGGATCCCTGAAGCAGCAGATGAACAGCACACAGGTCTCAATCACCCTTGGCACAGAAGAGAGTGCCACTGCCCCCACAAGTCCCCTTCAGAGCGGACCATGGCTGATTAGAAAGACTTTTTGTTCAGTGAGGTAATAACCACAGGGTCCAAAAAGGAGAAGAGGGAGTGCAGCGCCTGGAGCCACCTGAGTGCCTACAACCTGAACGGGAGCCTAGAAGTTTCCTAGCAGGTTCCAGCAGAGGGAAATGAGGTTGGCTGCAGCTGTGTAAGACACCCAGACAAATCAGGAGGGGTCATGTGCAGCTCGAGGGAAGAAGAGATGAAAATGGAGTTTCTTTTCGGGCACAGTTTGGGCTGGAGGGCTCATTCTGAGGCTTCTTGCAGAGGTAACTGCCTGTGTGCTGCCGGTTTTGCTGCTCCTCAAAAAGAAACAAACTCTAGCAAAGATGTTGCAGGATGCATATTGTCACCTTTGCATTTGAGATAAACCATGACATAAGGCCTCTCTGTCACCTTCCAATTCTGTCTGAGAGGCAACACAACATTTTGCTGAAGTGAAGCAATTTTCATGTATTTCTGTTGCTGTCTCTTCCACCCTACAAAACAATAAGTACCAGCTTCATGGTAGGGCTGACACCAGTGCTGTTGTCTTTCATAATATTACAGGATTCAGAACATTTTAATCTTTAACACCAGATGCTATTCAATTAATTTTAAAGAGATATTTCAAATACATTCAAATTTGTTCAACACCAGTTCTGTCCACATGGCAGCCACTGCAGTGGGGAAGAATTTTCGTTTGCGCAGGCTGGTCAGCGTAACTTTGCAACTTCCCTGTACAGTCTACAAACATTTATTTCCAGATATTTTAAGGAAGATAACAAGTAGGACTTTTATGGTGCATGCAGCATGATTGCATGAACAAGTATCTAGAAACACATTTCATTTTGATTTTCCATTTTCATTGGACACCAGCAGCAGTGACACGTAACAGCAATCCCAGGCAGATGACAAACATCATGTTTTCACATGTCTCGTGGTTAACTGGAAATGTCTGGTACCAGTGATGCAACAAAGCAAGGTTCAACTTTGGCTGAAAAGATTATTTTGGCTAGTTTAAGAAAGCAGAATAGAAGAGGAAATAGCTACACAAAAACAACTGAAATCTTGCAAATTTTTAAGTGCCTTGAGTTACCAGCTCAGGGTTTTACATTTTACATTTTTGAACATTTTGTTCAATCACTCTCCACAGAAATAGGATGATCCAAGAACAAGTTGACAGATAACGAACGGCCTCTGAGATCATGAGGTAGGAACAGCTAGAGTTCTTTTCTCCTGCAACAGAGGTCAAATGAAAATTCATAAACAAGAGATTTCTGATACTACTACTTCCAATACTCCATATACTTGAATTGAGGATGATTTATCACATGATCATTTAGTCTGACACTAAGGATTCAGATTTAAAAGTACTGGTGTTCCCTTCTTTATAATGAATTTTTTTAAGGTGGCATTTAAAGTGGGGTATTCTGTGTCCCCATTTCAACATTTTGTAATATAAGCACAACTGGGATGGAACAAAGAGGTTAAGAATAGCACTAAGCAAGCCTTTATGGTATAAAACACTCCCCATTAAAAGAAAGAAATTACCAAATTACCTGTCCTGCCTGAAATGTCAGAAGCTTATAAGAAATAGCAAATCTAGTTCTGTACCAGTGCTTCTGTCTGCTCCGTGGCTTTTACAATATCTTCTGACTTACAGTGCTTAGGCTCACCTGGAAGACAAACAAATGTGATTGGCAACCTGAATGAGGAAGTTAACCAAGTCAAGAGAATCTGCATAGCCATAGACAGACAGAATCTAGTTCCTCAAGATATTTTAAGGATAAAATGAGGTTTCAGTCACTGCTTCCTTTAATTTCTTTCTCACCAGAATAAGCATCAGCTTGAATTAAATAATCATTATGGTCCATCCACAAGGCAAAAGATAGAATGAAAGCAAGAGATCACAGCATGAAACAAAACTATGAAGACTTTTACACGAGTGTGAATAAAGTGGGTTTGGGTTTGGTTCATTTTCTTTTGTTCCAGCCTATTGAAAGTCAAAATTCACCCTCTGCAAAGCACTGTTTAAATCCTCTTTACCACAGGCTTTCAAAACAGAGTCTAAGTTTCTCCCAGATAATGAAAGATGCCAGTGTCAGGTTCTAAGAACTCATTTTAATCAGATAGGAGAAATGACACAGAGTAACACAAGCAGCTTTCAAACTAAGTGATAGAACATGACTCTCAAATAGACAATCATAGAATTAAACTTGCTTAAACTATTCCTTCAGTTGCTTTGAATGAGTACAGCTGAGGAATTTCTACACTGAGATGGTAGGCAGGGTACAATGTAGCAAACTCACAGTGTCATTTACTAGCATACAGTAACTTCTCAGTTTTATCCTCTTGATAGAGGGATCCCACCAGTAACACTGTATGGAAAATGTCAGAAAGAAAAAGCATAGAAGCCTCAAAAGCGGAAAAGATGACCTAGGAGAAGCTCAAAAGTTATAAAAATAGTTAGGGGAATATTTTTGAAAGCCAGAAAACAAAGGTAGAAGTAGCTGAAAGGGAAAGAAGATGATGCATGATCTGAAAGGAAAATTGAAAGATGATGGCGAGTTGAAGAAAGGCTGACAGTTCAGAAAAGAGAATAGGAAGAGAGGAAAGAAAACTCAAGAGAACAAGCATGAAGAAATAAGAAAATTAACAAATCTGCCATGGCTTCACTGTAAACAAATAAGAATTGCTACTGATTTCACCTTTGTTTCACTACCTTGAATGGTGGCAGAGTGTGTGCTGCCCACTCTGTAATGCAGACACAAGCAGATGGGCCATATTCCCACAAACAGCATCCTACACCACCCCTTATTTTCAATCAATTTAATGTAGGTGGAACACAGATAACCCATACTTCAAAGGCTTCTAAAGTCTCAAAATTGGAATAACGTTAATTAGAACAAGGATGTCTACAGATTTTTCAGCCTGTGGCTCTTTTCGGAGGGATTAAGCAAAACTTTATTACCATTATTATCCATAAAAACAAACAAACAAAAAAAAAAGGGTGGGAAGAAGTATGAAAGCAAAAGCTATTTATCTAAATATTCTGATTTTAAACTTGACATTTGAGTTTGTGGAAGCCTTAAAACAAAACAATTCGTGGAATCACAAAATATGCTGAGTTGGGAGGACGCCCAAGGATCATCACATCCAGCTCCTGGTCTCGCTCAGCACCACTGCCAGGAATCACACCCTGTGCTGAAAGCCTTATCCAAATGCTTCTTGAACTCTGTCAGGCTTGGTGCTGTGACTACTGCCCTGGGGAGCCTGTTCTGGTGCCCAACCACCCTCTGGGTGAAGAACCTTTTTCTAATATCCAACCTAAACCTCTCCAACATAACTTCAGGCCATTCCCTTGAGTCCTGTCACTGTCACCACAGAAGAGATCAGTGCCTGCCCCTTCTCTTCCCCTCATGAGGAAGCTGTAGCTGCAGTGAGGTCTCCCCTCAGTCTCTTCTTCTCCATGCTGAACAGACCAAGTAACCTCAGCTGCTCCTCATATGGCTTCTCCTACAGACCCTTCCCATCCTGTGGCCTCCTCTGGAAGGTCCCTAATAGCTTAATATCTTTCTTATATTGTGGTATAAATTTCAAAAAACTAAACAGAAACTTCTAAGGCGTATATAGCTTTCTGTTTGTGCATCAAGTTTTTTATGTGATTAAAAAACGTGGTCGCTAATGGCTGTTATCTTACAAACCCTATCTTTTTTCTAAACACATTATTTGCTTTTATAATCTAACCTTCCCTCCATCCTTACCTCGTGCATGAACATGGATGCCTTCCCTTAGCCCCAGGATCCTGGTTTACCCAAGGAGCACTAAGGAAGCAGGCAGCACAGCAATCTGCTCCCGCTCTGCTCAGACACAGAGGGTCCCGCACTCGCTGAGCTCCACGGGGCCACCGCAGCACTGAGCGCTCACCAAGCATTTGCTTGGCACAGGTGACCCCCTGGTGCCACCTGCAGCACCATAAATCAAACTGGTGTGTTGTTGGTGTGGATCTGCCCACTGCTGTTTGACCTGGCTGTTCCCCAGGGGCTCCCACTGACTGACTGCTGCTGATGTGGAATGTGCGGCACACTCGATAGGACTGGGCAGTTCTCTCCTGTCATAAAGAGTGAAACTACTGGCAATCCATTTTATCACAGATTTATTATCTTCCTTGCATTTTGATATTGAGGATTAATGTGGCTATCATTACGAGTGAGAAGTTAAGTTTGCCAATTAGCATTTATAAATCATTGAAACGTGGAGACGTTTAATTAAACATAAGCAGTTTTTAAAATTAATGTTCTAATTAATAAATCACTCAGGAGAAAAGGAAAATCATCACTTAAAAAATCACTTTATAATAGTTTCATTTAATCTTGTACCATTCAATTAAATGAAAGTGAGATGATAGAAAGGAAAAAAAGGTATTGTGGAGAAAAACAACATTCAGTCTCAACTGCAGTGGTTGTAACAGCAACCCTCCAGTCTTCCCTTTGCACCAACCTGGACCCAGGGCAAAGCTACTCCTGTTGCTAAAATGTGATGGTCTACAAGAACTACACCTAGAATGAGATGTGATACAAAAAAGCAGAAAACAGCCCCTTTTAAACTTTTTTAAATGGGGAACCCCCACATCATAGCACACCCAAACATTCATTGACAGTTCCCAAGAATGCACACACATCATCTTCCACTGTTCCCCAACTGCTTTAATTGAATCACAGAAAACTTAACTGGATTTTCTGCTTTTTATAAAAGACAGAACAATGACAGCTAACATACGAAACTTCAACCTGAATAACCATGTTGCTTTTCTTTTTCCTTTCTATTTTACCCTCCCAGCTCTAGCACCAGCAGGTGCTCACTTCCCCACCCTGTGAGCCAGCAAGCACTCTGGGCATCCCCTTAGCCTTCTATCCCCCATCCTCAGTACAGAAACTACAAAAGTATAGAAGTCTTCTTCTTGGAAGAAACATGGAGAGTGTCCTGACAGATGTATGGTGTCTCTTAGAATACTCAAATAAGTCTAATTTGTGAAACAGGGAAAGGACACGTGTTTGCTACCTTCTGCTTGCTTGAAGCAGCATTCCATTGAAAATGTCTGACCTTGGTTGAAAGAGTCCTGTCTGGATCCACTGGACATCATCAGAGGTGCAAAAGCACTATTAAAAACCTAATGGCTTTTTACCTATTTAATAAATTTTGCAGTTTGAAGTTTCAAAGTACAATGCATTCTCTAAAAAATTTCCTGCCTTAGAAAACAAATAAGATTAGCATTTTATAAGATAAGAAATCTCTGTTCTCATTGGAAAGGTGGAATGTAAAGATTGATATGGCAACAGCATGAACTAACTGCATGCTGAGTTGTATCTGATCTCCCAAACATCATTTTTGTTGGTCAGCCATCTGAAGACCCACGAGTACAGCTACACACAACTGCCTTCTGCCAAGTCTGAAACATAACAGATGCAGCTTTTCCTACAGCATTCCTTATCCAGGAGATGGGGAACTTCTCTAACACACTTAAATTTTAAGTTGAGCTTTAATACAAACCTGTTGTAAAAAATACATGTCAAAAGATAAAATGTCAGTTATTAGACAACTTCAAATGCTGTGAAAGTAATTCTAGTGTAAATATTTTGATTTAGGGCCCTAAATTAACCATCTGTTATTTCTGATGGAAAAAAACCTGTCAACAATAAAAGCATGGAGCAATGGAATGTGGAAATCTAGAGTAAGTGGGAGTTCTCCATAAAAAGGTTTTTTGAGAAATATGCCAAGTCATATACTCATGTCTAATCTAAGCATTATAAGCACTTCAATGTTGCTGCTCAGACAATGCCATACTTCTGGCACAATATTGCAAGGCTTACTGTCATTAGAGCATTAATGAGTTTCACATTTTAAGTAAAAGTGAGAAAAAGAAGTGTCATTATATCCTTGATTATTCTCATTACCCCAACGCCTCAAAGCTTACTCTAACTATAAGCAAACTCATAAAATGATACAAAGATGTACAGTGTCTTCCTCTTCCTTTGATAAGATCTATTCCTCATTGCTTGGGCATGTTGCCCTTGATACTGTGTTGCAATCTCCAGGTACTAGACGTGGTCATCTTGTGATAACATACTTATGCTCTAAAATCGTATTCTGACATTTTAGCAATCTTCTGGTTGCTCCACTTGTCTAGCAGCTACAGTCAAGAGACTGATCTTCATGATTAAGTGAATGACACAGTCCCATGAGTACTACAGATGCCAAATTCCATCTACTTAAGCTTAACTCTTAGATTCACACTATATTTTTCGAAGGATGTGGTTCACAAAATAACACTCATATTAGGTACCTAAACTAAGGGGAACAAATATTAATAGTGTAATTACTTATTCAAAAAGAAAATGTTAGATAGTTCTGTTCTGAAAGTTTACCTTAATCTCCAGTAACAAATGGTTATTTAATTGTAAATATGTATCTTTAAATTATTCTAAAACCATTCTTCAAGTTCAACTAAAGTATATTCTCAAAAAGATTTTCTAGTAGATCCCAAATAGCTGATATCAAGAAGTTGATATTTGTTTATGTGCTTCTATTTTATGTTTTAGGATACTACCACTTTTACACAGGCCTGAAGAAACTATCCTATGCTGGTGGTTTGTACAACACCTTATTTCAATATTTTACATTGCTGTTGATGTTTGACAGGGAGATACCAGACACTGCTGCAGCTTCCCCCTGGACAGCTTCATTAGAGTGGCTTGTGCTCTGTGATGAAGCATTACCATTCAGTGGGTCTGTATTCTGGGTCTCTTGCTGGGCATCGCTGAGATCTTTCTGGTTCGGATCAGAGTTAGTGCACTTTTCTGAGCTGGATTCATCACTCAGAGGAGTGTCGAAAGAGACTACTTGGAGGACGATGGATCTGGGAGGACAGGCTGTACCATCACTCCCCTGACTACTCTCATTTTGTGTCCTTGTTGCCTCTTCCTGTAACTGTGCATCTGTGGAATTTCTGCTTTGGTCTTTTTCCTGTTCACCAACATTTTTCACAAGTTCTTCTACAAAGAGGGAACAAAATAGGTGAATTAGATAAGAAGGATATGCCACAATTTTTTGATTTCAGAGTAGTGACATATAGAGCTGCACACAGGAACACTGTGAACATCAGTTTCTGCATGAGGCCATGCCCATTGTGCTTAATATGGGTCAGATTCTGCTCCTGATTGCACGACTGCGGCTGAACCGTAGCAGTCCTCCTCCTGGTTTGATGTCTAATATGTACCTCTTTTTTGGCCATAATACAGAGCAAGGAGCATCATCAGACAACAGTAACCTGAAGGATGGGAGCAGGAGGACCCCTTGCTGCAGGCATGTCCCTCTGCATGGTGTTTACTGACACAGGACTAGGAAGAGCAAAGCTCATGAGTTCTGCAAGAGAGAGAGGGCATGAAGGGGAATGCCTTGTGGGGATGGGGCAGGCATCAGAAGTGAGGGGAAGCCCTGAAGGAAATTGGCCTATCAACCTGCAAAAGTCCAAAGCATCAAGTTTGGAATAAGCTGGAACAAGCTATAGAGGGTTATGCATATGCTGTCCAGTACTGCTGCCATTTTAGCTAAAAGCACATCTAGAACAGGAAGGAACAGATATATGGGGGAAACTGGGCTTCAGGGGACAGCAGCAACAGGAAAAAATAATGTTTGTGGAATGCTCTATTCCTTACTTTATTGCAGAGACCTGGAGAACAGTACAAATGAAATGGCCCAGAGTTAAAGGAGAAAGAACAGAACAGCACAGAGAGGTGGCACCCGGAATAACTAGATGAAAAAGAAACAGAGAATGGGAAACTTATGATGGCAGGTGAAGAGTCCAACAAAAAATAAATGTACCATCTTCATGGAGGGCCTATTTTCTTGCTATTATAATCTGCATTTCATAAATTTAGATTTTAGAATCTGTATACTTGTATAGAAGATACCAAATACTGTCAATTTTAAAAGTTAGCATTGCAGTTGAACAACATGAGCATAAAACAGCTGCATAATATTGCATAAAATTTCTAGTTTGGATGTTTGAAATTACTAAGGAAGGAAACCAAGCATTGAGATACTGATTGAGTTCAACTGGCAACACCCAAAATCTCTGATTTTGAGTGATCAGTCCAAATCCAGGCCACAAGTGATTTCACATGACAAGTGAAAGATAACCCAGACTGTAAGCACATTTTTATTGCTGTCAGCATTTGGCACCACCTCACTTTTCTAAATCCAGAGAAAAGTTCTCCCTGAAGTACAATTTGGTCTGTGAAACAGGATGGAAGGGAAAACACTCAAACATGAACTGATGTGTACAAGCATGGAATGGTTAATTTCCTTTTTTGGCATTTATACTTTCTAATACACTTTTTTTAAAAATCAAGAACTTGAAAATTTGAGCAATTTCTACATTGTTAAACCATTTTTTCCAAAACTTTAGAGTCTTGTTTGGTTTAGATTCCAAATCTTCTGAAACTTGGACAGGTAGTCTTTTTCTACAAACTTCAATGTAGCTCTTACAAAGTAGAGGTTGGGTTAAAGCCATTGAGAAATATGTGTATGGAAGTTAATGCAAGTTATGTTCAATCTAGAGACGTTATTTAAAGCACCTGTCACTCATTATATAACCTACCTACATAAAGCTTTTTTCCTAAGAAAGTGATTTATGTGCCATATTCGCCTCCAAATGGCACAACTACAGCATTTTTCCTTAGCTTCATAAAAAATCCCAAGAAAATTCAAACATAAAATATTTCACATGCTTTCAGATGCATCAGTAAGTTAAAAAAGAAAAGCTGAACTATGAGCACACGTAAAACTGTAATATAAATGTAGCTCATGCTGGTGAGATTTTTTTAACCAAAAAGCTAGTAAGAAGAGAGTATTTTTTCATTGGATGTTGTTTTATGACTATTCTAGCCAGAATTCAGGTGTGTCTTGGTGTAACTGGATGGCTGACCATTTTATTCTCATATAAGAAATCTCAGAATATTCATACATGCAAAATCCACGATTATTTTTTGTTCATAAAGCTAAATATCCAAAATTAAAATTGTTCTTATTCACTCCCTAGCAAACTTAAACTGCCAAATGAAGGTTAAGAGTTTAATCATAACAATTCTGATGGCTTGTTCCTGACTTATGGCATGATGATCTCCAATTTCTATGACTGTCCTTGAGATGATCTCAAATTTGTCTGTTGAAGGATACCTAAACCAAACTCTAACTAGGGTCTAACTGATGGATGGAGCTTTGAAATGAAGTATCTCTGCACCAAGATACACTTGGTTATATACCAGATAAAAGTTAAGCCTTTTGCATTTAAACTGGTGTAAGACTACAGTACCACCACCAGGAGTGGCTGGTGGGAATGACTGAGACTGAGAAGCCTCAAGTACAAAATTCTCTATGTTGGTGTCACAAGTGTCATTAAGAGCCCCCTCTGTTTTCTTAGTATTAAGTCTCTCACCTGCTGGATGTCTGACTCTATGTTCTGACTTGCTTTGCTCCACTCAGCTTTAATTCACTGGTAGAAAAATGAAAAGTACTTATGGTATGTCAGCCACTTGTGGAATATGCTAAATATGTTGGGAAAATATAGATATCTGCTTTCTATAACCGCTAATAATTGTACTCTATATTACAATGGACCTTTATATTGCATATAATATATGGAATTCTTATAATTTCTGCTGTTGTATATAACTCTGATGAAACAGAATTATCTAGCAGTCTAAATGAGGCTGAGACTGGGACAGTGACCAAATAATAGAATTCAAGCAGGGCAATGCTAAATTAAACCTACTAGTGTAAGAGAAATGGAGCTGGCATGATGTCTGACCCCCACTGCTGTGCAGGAAAAATTGTAATAAAGACTGAGGCAACCTCTGCCTCCAGCCAGGTACAAAATGCCAGGACCCTCTGAGGGCAGTGGGCCAGGCTGCTGCCCCTCACCCTGCACTGGGCTTCTGGGAAGAGCAAGTTCCCCCTTCCTATGGGCACATTACCATGGCCAGCCAGAGATGGAAATGGAGTATGCTAAAAGAACCAGGTAATCTGGCATTTGCAACAGTCTCAACATTCAATACAAATAGAAATATTAATAGGATATAAAACATTAAACAACCATCCATCTTGGCCCTCAGAAAAATTTTTGTGCTTTGTGGTGTGTCAGTTAGGCACTGAAGAGCTCAGGGACTGTCACAGCCTTTCAGACAAAGGCAGGCAGGAGAACATTGTGCAGTGCAGTCAACTCAGGGTACGTGTTGTTGCTGCTACTGGTTTTGCTCTCTCTGCTTTAACTTGGCAAAAATGCCAGGAGCCAGGCCTGTTTATGTATTTTTCAGCCATTGGGTTTGTTTTCTTTACAAAAATCCAAGTGTTATTCAGCAAAATTTGTGTGAATTCCTCTAGAAAATAAATGGATTCTAACCCTTCTCATAAAGGACTATGCTTTAAGGCAGGATTTCAGAAAGAGCACAGAAATGCAGAACAGTCCTTTATGAGAAGCAATAATGGCATTTGACACAAATATGATAGAAAGGGTGTCCTTCTTCCATTGTGTCCAGGATATTGGCAAAATAACTGTAATAGAATATTCTGTTTGGAAAACTGGCAGGACTCGTAAGGCAATAGCCAAATTTCAGAATGGCTGAAAAATTCTGGTACTCAGTAATTTTGTATTTGCAGAAAATGTGTTAAGTAGTGAAGGCAACTTCTTTCCTCTCTTCTTTTAATCAGATAATACTCTTTTTTTCATTAAGTCACTTGGGTTTTTTGTTTTGTTTTTCACTTAACAGGTGCCAGAAAATTTAATTTATTTCTTTAAGTTCTTTTTTTTTGTTGTTGTTTGCTGGAGTGAATGGGAGCACTGAATCCCTATCAGTCCAATAAAAGACTGCAATGTCCATGAAACTGTCCCAAGTCTCAATCTCTAGCCCCCAGCTGTAGGAGTCTGTGGTGCCCCCAAAATACCCCAGAAGCCCTGGAGGTTCCTTAGTATCAACTACAACACTGCTTTCATCAGCCCTGTTTGTTACTGCCTATGTGTGCAGCAACACTTTCAGGACATGGTCCAAGTGGTGAGGAAGCTTTGCTACATTTTGGAACTTTCTCTTCCACATATGTCCATCAGCTTTCTTTTCTCACCTTTCTGTAGTACACAAAAGAGAATTCAACTGCTGTGACCTGCACAGTACATGGCTTGTAAATTATCTTCCTGTTTACAGCAACTGCACCACTTGAGCATGTCTTGATTTAACAGGAATAGAGAGGAAAAACACTAAAGCCACATGCAAGTAGGACATCTCAAACCAGTTAATGGCAGTGACTGTAAACCCCAGTAAAACAAATATCTGCTCAATCACACTGCTATTTTCATTGCCTGTGTTGAAAATAAGCTACAATTCTTAACCCTTATGGAAAGACATGATGACATGAAAGTTTTAACAATTAGAAAACTACTGAACTAGAGAGGACTGCTGTTAATCTTCACTAAGAATTAAATTATTTGAGGACACTGTAATGAAGAATGCTGCTGGATATTATGGAATCTCTGTGTATACTACAACAAACTTTGATTGCTAGGTTTGTCTGCCTTTTTTTACTGTAAAACGAAATTCCAGAAAGCAGTGACAAAACACTGAAACCAGGACAACATGGGAAGAGAATGTACCTTTCTAGAAGACATGTTCTCACATCAGCCATTTTAAAGAGAAAATGAAAAGACCAGGTCAGAGCATCAAAATTGTGCAGAGAAGGAGAGGACTGATCCTCATGTCTCTGGAACTACCAAGTAAGTTTAAAGATGCATCCAAAAGTTCCTAAACAACCATGATTATCCCCAACCAACCTGCCATTTTCAAACCCAAGAAAATATTGCAGTTATTTAGAGTTATTTAGATACTGGTTCCTTCCACTTTCTACTCATCACACAAATTTCATCACAATTATAGGAGTATATAAAACCACTGCAAACCATGTAATCCAGTGGCACTTAATGTTATAGCATTTTGTCACATAGAAAAAGTAGCAAAGACTAAATTAGCTAACCAAATCAAAACTTTTCACTAAAGGACTTGGTTAAAAATAATTTGTGAGTTTATGATTTCCTAGAGTTGCTACATCCACCTTCTACTCTCTTGCTGTTTAGCTGTAAGCACAGGGGATTGAATGCCAGAATTTTTGGGACAGGGAATGGAAGGGAAATGCTGCTGTGATCCTGCTAGAGGAAAAAGGTGCTTGAAGTGATGTAGACTGTCATGTGCAAAGATGGGCCAGCTCTCTGATGTGTACTCCAGGGAGATACAAAACAGGTTC
This sequence comes from Urocynchramus pylzowi, assembly GCA_013397555.1. Lineage (NCBI taxonomy): Eukaryota > Metazoa > Chordata > Aves > Passeriformes > Fringillidae > Urocynchramus > Urocynchramus pylzowi. Next base: position 282,144 of record VZRH01001195.1, read on the forward strand.
CATTATTAGGTCAGTTACCATTCCTTAGTCTGTGATTTACCAGGTATTGCCAATACCAAACATTTCTTCCTACTCTTAGCTCAACCCACTCATTGCACGTACTCAGACCATGCTGAAAAATTCTTCTTTTCCCACTTAACACGTTTCTGAATTAGCTCAGAAACTGCTTATGACCTAAGCATTTTAGCACTGCAATTAAAATCACTGTCACTGATACTAGATGGGACTCCTTTAGCCTCCTGAATTGATTACTTTCCAACAGAATAAAACCGTCCATTAGGGTAGATTTCATGTGCCAAACTGTCAGTCAGTTTCTGTGACTGTCACACACATCCTCCCACGGCCCGCCCTTCCTAGCGGCTGCTAAGTCACATTAACATGCTATCAGATCATCACTCTCAGATTTTCACATTTCAGCAGCTGCTACTCTCTTCTTGTTAGTGAGTCTGCAGAGAAAATCTTTCAGACAAAATGGAACTGAACCCTGTGGTTATTGTGACTGGAAGTATGCAGAACTGAAAGTGCCCGAGGGGAGCCTGCAGGTACCTTGCACAGGTCTTTCAGAAGAGACATTTGTTATTCAAAATTGCTGCCCCTGGGGGAAAAAAAAAAAAGCTGATCTCTACTCCGAAGATGCAATAGTTGTTATTTTGTCACATTTTTAGCATCAAAATTAAGCAGAGACCAGTGTGAGAGATTCGTTCAGCCTCATGTATTTTTCATCCCACCTTGATGAGGTCAGTCATCCCAGGCATACACTTTCAAGCCATGCAGCCGGGTGCACTGCCAAAAGTGTTGAGAAGAACATTTGTCACTGATGTCTTTCTATCCCTGTAACACTTAATTCTTTAGAAGAATTACATAAGCACAAGATGAAAACAATAAGTTTGTAATACAACTCCTGTTGTATTATCCTGAAGATGGGTCCATTTCACGGGCAGCTGGACTTTTGATGTGCGGCTCTGCATACCCTTGTGTTGCTATATGACCTCAGGAGAGTGTCCTGAGCTGCCTGTGCCCCTTTCTGTTCATTATAAACAGAAATTAATGATACTTTTTTATCCTTGTAACTTTATTTACAATGATAACTACTGAAGAGATTAAAGCATGTAAACCAGCAAGCATGATTATTAGTCCATAGCCTTACATTCTGTTAAGAGTACTTGAGCTTGCCAAGCACAGACCAACTTTGTTACTAAATCTTTGGAACAGTTTATAGAATAAACCAAGTATGAATAAAAGAATATTTTTTTTTTAACTAATAAATAACTGTGTTAAAATTACATTCTAGGAAGGGCACTATGAAGGATCTTACATGGTAGTTAAATCTTTCCCGATAAGTTTTGTGCTTCTTACAGCTTTCTCAGTAGGTCAATAACTTTCAGACCTTAAAATCCACTCAGAACACATATTCTCTAATGAAAGAACCTCTCAGATACATCTGAGCATATTTACTGTCCATTTGCTACAGTACAATAATTGCAAACAGCAGCAGCCATCAACAATATGTGTTGAAAAAAGCACAGGATGGAATAGTATCTTCATCACTGTGTTGAGTTGAACAGAGACAGATTATCTGGTGATTGGGGCTTGGAATATTAATTAAACATCAAGGCTTTCAAATTAGAATCTCAGATGTTTGATCATTATGGTAATTCCCTGTTAACAGCACTCCCTGAAAGGCCTGAGAAACATTCCTCTAATTCTCCAGTGGTGAAAGGTTGAAGACCCTTAGGCTATAGAGCACTGAGCTCCTCGGCATCAATTACACAAGACACGGCCTTTTTAGCAAAGTGGAGCCATCCTATTTACTGAGCCTTCTGTTAAGGAGGCTTTCAAACAGCTGCCTAGGTAGATAAAAACTTCCCTGACTAACACAGGTCTTTCCAAAAAGCACGCTATCCCTGGCACAAGCTACTTGCTCTGAATCAAGCCTCAACAGCAACTGTCTTTTCAGGGAGAGGTAGCACCAGCATCTCCAGGACAGCTTCCCTGTCAGCAGCACTGTCAGTGAGAGTTATTCTTTTCCTCTGGACTGCCTGGCACAGGAGTCAGACCACCTTCTCTGGCTCTTGCTAAGGGAGCCCTTGCTCCAGCTGAACTGCCTCCCACCAGTGCTACATGTGTGACCTTATCCTGAAAAGCTGGCATGAGTTCAGGTCATCCTCAGGAAACTATATGGAATGTTGCTAGTTTCCTTTCTGTACTCCTTGTGCATCTGTAGTACTACAATTTATAGAGATAACTTCTCCTGAGCCTGTGAACTAAACTGGGAACAATATATGGTGCTTGCAGAGCCCACTGACAAGAATGCAGATGGTTCCTTTTACGGCACAAGCTCTGATTGCCATAGTCAGCTCAGGAAGTGTGTTTGAAGATCTGCACTGAGAGCCAGCCTGTTTACTACTACAACATGGTCCTCAAACATGTGAACTCCTGAATGCATTCAGTAATTTGTGACTTGTCATAAATTATCTAGCTAGGAGCAATGGTAGCACTACTTTCACCTGGCAGTGATTTTTCTCTGACATCTCTCAGTACATGCTCCTACTAACATATGAATAAAACACAACATCATACATATGCCCAAAGCAGCCTCAAGATTTTTCATCAAGCATGGAGTCAGAAAAGGTAGCACAAGATCTAGACAAGATGAGCCTAATCATCTGAAGTTCAAGGGCTCAGGTTATTGACTTACAAGCTTAGTCAAACTTGGTTAATCTGAAAAGAATTTAAAGGGAAGGGGGATGTATTGCAATGTTTTTTGTTATTTACTAGACGTTCATTTTGCACAGCCTGATTAAGGATTTTCAGCCTTTGCAAGGTACAGCTCCAGAGCAGATGTACTGCACCAGTTGAAGAAGACTCCCTTTTCCATTTGGCAAGGATTATGTGCTACCTCAGAAAGTCCTCTAGAGAAAGCTATTGTTACATAACAAAAAACTCTTTTACAGCAGTCCTCAGGGCTGATGTATGGACTGCAGATGTAGACATTCCATTCCAAATGAATGGAAAATATAACCTCCACAAAACCTATATAATCCACCCCACAGCTGTTAATTAATAAAAATACCTTACTATCTGTTTACTAACAAAATATAAATGTGTACTCAAAAGTATTTGCATTATTCACAAGGTTTCCTCTACAGACTAAACTGGCACCCTGAAGGTCTCTATGCCATGCTCCAGTCAACTGCAGATGTTGCTGCAAGTAGGCTCTTAGTGGCAGCAGATTTCTATAAATCTTTTCCTCACAGAGTGGTTCAAAAAAAAAATTCAGCCACAATCACACAGAGACAATATTGTTCATCAGGCACTCACCCCAACACCAGCTATTTTCACTTACCCAACAGCTTCCCTAATGTATGTTTTACTGCAATTCCATAGTTCTGTTTAGGAAGTACTTAGACATGCTTCATTACTCAAGTTGAGGGAAGAAAAGGAGGTTAGGACAACCACAATCTCAACAAAATCCATGGAGCCTTGAACATGAACATTTCTGGTTGTCAGAGTACAAAGCATGCCCAGAGTTTCCTGGATTTTGCTGGGCCTCACGTTGATATTGACTGCAATCTTACCCAAAATAATTTCTAAATCTCTTGCCGCAAGTAGCTTTGTGTTTTCAATGCCTGTCAACAGTCCAGTAAAATTGGGCTAAATATATCAGTAATTTATAGAGCTCAACAAAGCACTGGGAATGAAGTGGAAACAGTACCCTTTGATAGCACTGTACCCCTCCAGAGCAGCATGCCAAAAACTTGAGGCACCAGAATCAAACTGGTTAGTTCTATGTAACTGGAAATGGTGAACTTCCAGACAGCAAGTTCTCCATTACACCACACTGAAGGACCTTTCATGTCACCAGCTCAGGTGACATGCTTGATTTCATGCTTTCAACATGCTTGATTTCTGTAGGCTGTAGCTAAGTGTCCTTGGGGACTCTGATGGTCTTCTATTATTACTGACCACTCCAAATAAGCAGTTTTTCCCTTTTGACCAGCCATTATTGGTTGGGCAACTCCAAAGGAAGCATCTGGTTATATAAAGCTTCTCAGGAAGAAGAGACAATATTAATGGAATCCTCTCCTCAGATTCCCCTTCCACCTGACTCTTTCAGACCTTTGTCACAAAAGATATATGGAAGCTTATTCTTAATATCCTCCTAATGAGAACATTCATTTGCAATTTAGCACTAAATTGGATTTTATCACTGTTCAGCACTCTTTTTCTGTCTTGTCTGACACCTCTTTGGGAAAGAAGACATTGATTTGGATGATGGGATAAAAACAAAGCTGGCACTGGGTTCCAGGATATCATTCCCAGCTGTCAGTGTCAGGTCATGTACAACAAAGCCAGTCTCAGCAGTGAAATGCTATGATGAAATATTCCAGGTACTTACTAGGAAATAACCCAGACTGTGGACAAAATATTCCCAAATGGCATTCACTTAACCTAGATCAAAGCTATAAACTCTTCTCAACAATTTCACTCAGGTGATTGAGAAACATTTCACTAACTGTAATTTCAGGTAATTTTCAGGTATGGCTTATGAACTGAGATACTGCACTACTCAGTGCAGGTTTGGCTTTATTAACTATCTACTGGCAAATGAAGAGTCACTTTTGGCTTGCTTGGGCCTAATGCATGCAATGATTGCCCAAATCTTTAGATCCACTGGGTCATTTAAATAATTGCCTACAGCATAGTCCCAAGAAGCCTGCAGTACAGAATTTTGTTCCATACAGTGGGGAACAAATAGCATTTCTAATTGCAAAGTACAACTTTTACGTTTCTGAAGAAATGTGGCAGCACACACCACTTTGAATTGTTGATTTTGGCATTTAAAGCAGATGTCAGCCTCAGTTACAATTAAAAGTGAAAGAATGAACATTTCTAAACCAGACCTCTAAAGATAAGCTGTGCAGCACAGAGCCTTATTGCATAGGCTATATGATTTACTCCCATCCCCTAATCACCTACACCTCTTTAGACCTCCTGGGAGAGCAAAACAAAAGCATCTAAAACAAACATTAAGACATAAAATATATGAGTACAAGACAACTATGCCTTTTTACAGGTTGATAGAAATTAAAAAATGAATGTAGGTGAGATCTTAGGGAGTAACCTATAAAAACATTCTACCTTAACATATCATACCTTCTGCTGCTAATTCTTTCCATCTTTCTTTGTTAGCTTGAATGATCTTCATCAAGTTGTCCCTGAAGCCCCTTAGGTCTACAGTTGCCAGAGAATTTTCTGCGTGAGTCCCTCCATCACCTGTACTTTTAAAACCAGGTCGTCTTTGTGTTTCAGCATTGCTTACTGCTCCCAAACTATTTTGGCTGGACAAGGGAAAAAAACCCCAAATTATAAACACAGCCAAGCAATTTTAATAGTACACAAACAGTTCACGTCAATCAAGTTGCTTAGGAACTAACTTGAAAAAATAGTTTTTACCAGAGTGTGCCTAAAATACAAGATGTCTTGCTGACCATTTTCCAGGGAGTTCTTGAAAAAAATGTGACAGCTGAAAATACATTACTTGTAATCCAATTCTTAAAAGAACGTTTACACAGCCATTTTGGAGCAGCTTCATAGCTGTGTTTTTGAACAATGAATGGTATCTTTGGGTCTCACAGGAAAGACATTTAATCATTGTTTTTTGACCCATTTTAAAAAAAGGAAGACATGACATAGATGACAGGTGAGTTTTGCTTGAGCTGAAAATTCTCTTCAAGCTACAAGGCTTCAAGTGTAGTCAAAGCAAGATCTGTGTGGATTTAAAATCCTCTAAATAGAGACTGCAGCTACATCTACAGGTAAGTAGAAGTGAAATTATCCATATATGTATATGGTGGGAAAGGTGGGGAAAAAAGAATGAATGTGCTTTTTTTTCTTAGAATTAAAAAATAAGACCTATTTCCAACCTTGTGCAGGTACTCGTGTCTTAATAGGTTGTGTTCACTCAACTTTGCTGCATGGTTTATCTCATTGGTACCACAGACGTGTTAATATGTGCACAAATGGGTTTCCATTAATCAGAAAATAATTGCAGGGAACATACCAACAAGAACTTCCCAAGAAGAGTTAACTGTAATTTCCATGTACTCCAGAGATTTTGAATGGGATAGAATAGAAAGAATAAGCCATAATTCTAATGTTTTCCAGGCACCATCTCGTGGTGTGCACGCAGTAGTGTGTGTGCCATTCTCTGGCTCAGACTTTTCTGTATCATGCTACAGGCTCTCCACTCTCCTCATAAGTGTGGCACTTGATTCCATACAAAGAAAAAATCCCTTTATCCTCCATCTCACATGAGGAAGTTTTGCTGGATCGTAAGCCTTTTTTCATTTCAGTCATGAACATCAACTAAAAATGAAGCCTGAAGCTGCTAATCATTTGCAGCTGCTAATCACTCATTTGTGAAGGAGTACATAAACAAATTTGTTATCAGTAATACCTTAGTTTAGCACTGTTCCCAAAACATTGAGAACACCATCATAAATACCTACTTCTAGTAACTCCTACTTGCTTCTAGTAAGCAAAGTATAGGAGAGTGCTAGGTTCACCCTTTTGTTACTGAAATCTAATAATGCCCAGCAAATGAAAAAATGCCTTGCAGAGTTATCATTTAGTAACATCAGGGAAAGCTCAAATTACAGTTTTAAAATGAAATACAAATATGATAACAGAGGCAGTATTTCTAAAGGCAATATCTGACTATTCAACAATGCTTACAGCAAGAGGCCACTCAAATTACACTCAAATTACACTGTTGTAGCTACGTTGCCTTATAGGTATAGGAATTTCAAAAGCCTATTGGAAAGATTATATTTAAAAATTGTAGAAATAAATTTCATGGTTTGTATCTGTTTATTCTGATCATTATTGGGATTTTGCCTTTTTACATGTACAATTGTTCAGTCAATGAGGCAAAACAGCACACTGCAAATACAGTGCAGCCCCACAGGGTGGCAATACTGCACAGCTGTTTGTTACCTCCCCAGCTTCAAATAACAGAGATAACTCTGAGAATCACATTGTTATGATTATTATGTGAGCTTATGTTAGTTCAATAACAAAGCAGTGCATTCATACCTGGGGGTCCCAAATGCAGGACTTTCAGATTTTGTCGCTTCCTCTATAAGAGGCATAACAATTTTCTCCATTGAATCAGTAAGAAGAGAAAAAGTTGGTTCTACTATGAAATCAATGAAGCCTAAAAAAGAAAAAGAGAGAAAATCAGGTTTTATGTTTCCACAAGTTTCAAATCTAAAAATGAATACTTGCTATTGGGCTGATTTTCTAACTGCAGTCCCAATTCAGTGTACTAGATACTGCTAGTATAATCCTGAAGAAAAAAGCACAATTGAAACAAAACACACCTGAAGCTGTATAGTTATAATTAGATATTAAAAATTACAACTTTTCAATAATTTTTCTGGTAAATTTTATGCACTGCTGAACACACCTACCATTTGAAATGAGTATTAGTTATTAAATAGAAGGGAAGCTACTGTTGAGCCAAAGTGCTACAAGCCATGCTGTCTCTTTTACCATTCGGAGCTTCTTGCCAAGGAGTTAATATTTCAAATTGCTGTTTATTATTCTGTGGAGGTAAAGTGTTATTTCACAGTGTGTAGGAGGGCTCTGTCAAATCAGTGAAGAGAACAAGTAATATCCTTAGGAGACAGCATTCATCCCACAGTTCTGAGATGTCAGCTCTGAACAATGTCTTTTACATTCTAAAGTGCTCATCACGGTATGGAATGACACAGTGAGAGAATGAAGCATTATTCTCTACTGAGCACTTAATAGAAAAAAAAATATGTTAAAACATGAGCTAGCAATGGATTTCCAGATGTCTTCATGCTCTAACCATGCTACACAGCGTGAAGGTGAGCAACAGGGATTCAGTCTAGAATCCAGCTTCTCTCCTGCAGTAGATATGATGCTCAAGCATATTGGCTTCAAACTCCCAGTGAAATGGAATAAAGGATATGAAAAGTGACCAAGTGCAGCAGTCCTTGTCAACCCAGCGAGGCTTGACCCTCTGTAGTTTGACCCCCAGACACTGACAGGCTTACTTGCAGTCCAGAGGGCTGATTTATGAATTAGCTTTAAGTTGAGATGCATCTACAAACTAGTACTTTCAGATTATAATAGAGATAGACCTGTGAGTTCTTAAGCAAGAGATAAGCAGTTTGAGGACATGATCTGCCAGACTCTAAAGTGTGTACAGTAGAAGCTGGGCTCATGTCCAGTATCTTGGTTAATCCCTCTCCTACCCCTCCCTCACATATGGTGAAATTACATCATGTTCTTTTCAGATCAGCACCATTCCACTGCAAAAGCACAGGAGTTTGGTAAAAGATAGGTGCAAAGAAATACCTTCCATATGATGGAATTTTGAACATTTAAATTTCAAAATGGGTAAATGAAATGTCCTTGCGAATTTACATGCTCCTAAATAGACAAAAAAAAAAAAGAAAAACACAGTTTGTCATTACCTATTTGAGACTGAGCTACCAATGTGGACTTGCGGTCACAAAGTGGGGAAAATTGAAGACCTAAAGCAGCCTCCTTGTCTCCCTGTAAACAACAATGTTTAATATTATAAGCATATATTTGATGGAGGAACAGAAAGACAAAGGAATGTGAATAGTCCTAGTATTTATTCAAGATCGCTTCATTAATTTATATTCCTAAATAATAACAAGTCAGAGACAAATCTTCAAATCTTCACATTTGATTAAGAGTCTAAATTCCGAATTACTTTTGGCAACTTTTATATAAAGAAGCTTACTGCAAGTTCTCCTCAAAAGCAGGGCATCTGCCAATGAGATTTAAAATATATGAAGTCCTTGTATTCACAATTTAGTTCTGCTGATCCAGATGTAATGGGACGAGAGATACTCAGACATGTTTGTAATAGTATGCCAAATCCTGAGTGTTTCCTTCTATTACACTGGTTCATCCCGCATGTAAAAATCCTTCAATGGATTTACTCATGTCAAGTGTATGAACTAACTTGAACTTATTCTCACCATCAGGCATGTCTCTCTCCTGCTGAAGCCACAAAAAATACAAATTCAGTTTCATTACAAGGACGATTTGTACAACCTAGCTCTGAAATATTTTCAGCACTTAGCAGATTAGAAGAGTCTTTTTTGTTGCAACAGTCTTAACAGACAGGAGGGCATATCTCCATTTTCAGCATGGTAGACCAACTGATTTGCAAAGCCACAAAAAAAAAGTCCAGTGGCACAAAAAAAAAAAAAACCCAAAAAACACTGAAGAGACATCTTTCAAAGGAGGTTATAACTGGTGCTGCTGGACAAACCTGGCTGCCAGAAGCACTGACATTATAGATACAGGAAAACCTAGCCTTGGAAGTCAAATACACCTATATATTTGTCATTTGCTGTTAGATGATCATTCAGTGGAGAGCACTGCATGAACATACCATTCTCCCAAGGAAAACTGGGAAAACATAAACTGATGGATGAAGGGGGCAGTATCAACCTTCCTTAGTCTTTTTATCATGTATCACTGAAGTGTATTTGGGAAAGGTTTAGAACCATAAAAGCAGCAAACCAATCCAGCCACAGGAACAGATGCAACTCATAGATTGCATTTCATGTGAAAGTGGAGAGCTTCATCACTAAGGTCATTACATTTTATATTGAAGTGTTAATAATTTGAACTCAGAGTGTGGAAGAACACATAAACACTTGCTAGTAGGAGGTAGTAGGAGTGGCATCTCCATGTAAATACAGGGGCCAGATTGTAATATCATAAAACTGGGATAGTTCTAATTATTTCAGCCATGGTTGAATACAGGATTTCTAAACTAGTATTAATTTTGCAATCTTCTCATCTAAAGGTATTAAAAAACTAGAAGATTCCACACTAATAATGGATGAATTTGGATTATTTTTCATTTTGAAGTAGCTTTTTACCCCCATTATTAATTACTTTGCAATAATATTAATTAATACTTAATTGTAATTTAAATCTAAGACTACTGTAAATTGTAATAATGGACACAGAACTGATATTTAAACCAGTCATTAGAATTTAATAAGATTTTAAAACAAGATAAAAATTAAACAGTAAACAGTAAACAATTCATTGTCCAGGCCCTGGACTCACTTTTTAACTCTCTTTTAATGTCTCTGGATCTTTTCAGACTGAGAGTAAAGAGCTACAGGCATTGTGATGCTTCTTTGAGTGACTTGAACTATGCATTTCTTTACTTTTAAAGATTTGAGATGGGTGGCTGTATTTCTATTTTAAAAAAAGTAATTCAGATTTTCCTTGGTATTACAATATACTTTCTGTAGCTACTGCTATTAAACTGAAAGTATTGTTGGGCTTTTTTTCCTGAAGTTAACACTGGCACATATTTTAACCATTAGCTGTAGTTAACAAAGTTTTCGTCAAGGTGAACGTTCATTTTTTTGCTGGTGCTCACTACTTTGAAAGCTGTCTGTGAAAGCACTGGATTTGCATCAGCTTCTCTCAGAACCTACTGCTTTTCCTTTAAGGCACAGAAGTAGTTGCATCTTTAAAGAAAAGAAGAGGAGGAATTAAGGGGTTTCATATACATTTGGACTACTTCATCTTGGCTGGCATGGATTTGGAAATCCCAGAGATTTCTATCCCACAGGCTCAGATAACAGACCAGAGGATGCACAACAAGCCAGCGCATGCAGGAAGTAGGAAACCTACTGTGTCTGCACTGCTCAGTGCATTTATATATGTGCTGATACTTCAGCACACTTTAAAAGTGCTCGAACTACTCCACACACATTGTCCTTAGCAGTACATGGAAAGAATTCTGCTTCTGCTACACTCCCCTGCAGCCTGGAAGACTTTGGTGTTTTGTACTGCTGAGTTGCATGCACATACACATTTTTACTTGCTGCTGTTAAATGCCTTTTCGAGTGTTTGAGCAGCTTCTTTGGGATCCAGTTTCTTCTTCTAATGAATGGATAAAGGAATAACGAAAACATTAGCTGGTCCTATGCAGTCAGTGACAAGTGTGGTGCTGTTTACTGCTAATGCTACCTCCACTTGGCTGGACACATTGGCTCACTGTCCCAAGGGCCCTGTCTAGTCTGTCTATCTGTGTCTAAAATGTTATTACAGTTGGTCATTTTATGACCTTTTTCTTGGGCGATCTGCTCCTCCTTTTTGCTTTGAAGTTCAAAATCCTCAAAATTTTTTTTGACAGAAGCAGACACAACTCATGACTGCTCATTATTTACACAAAACTCAATCCATTCATTATTTATATTAAGGCACCAGCTCTCCAGTCTGCCTCCCCAGTGCAAAGTCTAGAGTCAAGGATGCCCCGATGCTCCCTACTGAGAATTCATATGAAGAATCTCCAGGACCTAAGCAGAAACCTTTTATGGCACATGGGTCTAACAACCTCATGGTTTAACATACTTTCTTTTTTATTCTCTGGTCCTCTTTTCCAGTGTGACCTTTCTGATTTGAAAATGTCAACATATAGCAATATTAAGACAATCAAGCTGAGCAAGACACAGAGTGTTCCCTGATTTTAAATCTGTGCCTAACTCTAGAAATTGTCATACCTAAACCGGACTTTGATTATCAATTGTACTTCAGTAACTGTTATGCTGACAATGTGCATGGTCACAAATATTGATTATGGGGAGAGCATTTTCCCCCTGGAGAAGCGTTTTTTCTTTTGCCTGCTGAGGTGAGTCAAAAAAATGACAGCAGTGACACCAGTCATCACAGAAATAAAAAGGCTTTCACAATGGTGTGTCTTCATTTTTGGTTTAGGGTATGTGGTCACAGCATTAACAGGATGGTACTGTCTAATCTCTGGCTTTAGATCAGGCTGTTATGAAAGCAGCTCCTTGAGATCTATGTGGCATATGCATGGCAAATACTAGCAAGGAAAAGAAATAGAAGGGCTTTCTGAAATGTGGAATGGAGACAACTTTTTGCTTTCTTTGCTGAATATGAATTCTTCCTATTTTCTCTCATCCTACCCTTCTGGTGCTTCTTTATAACTCAAAGCATATATAAATCTCTGTCTACTGAATGAAAACAGCTTGACAAGTTATATTATAATTGAAAGAAAGAAAAAAAACCAACACTATAACACTCAGAATACTGATATCAGCTGAAATAGAGAGCTATAACCATTTTGTCTTATTCACACACATAAAAGTTGAATCAATGTCAGTGGTATGTATGAATAATGAAGAATATATACTACTGACTATGCTTGTCAATCACAACCAACTTTGCTGGTAGGCTTAAGAAAATATTCAATTGTGTAAGCATTGCTTCTTGAACTAGATTTATTAAAGGATTTTAAAAATGGCACCTGTCGAAAAAATTCTTCCATCAGGGCCATGGTCCACCGGTAGTGCAGCTCCCAGGATTTTGCTGGATGGCTTATGTCTGCTGCATGTAGAATCAAAGACATGGCTTTGGCTTTGTCTACCCTGTCAATTCAAGGACATGCTCCAATTATCTCAAAACAAAAGCAACTATTTAAATTCTTTTCTTGAATATGAGCTCATTGAAAGAGTGGAGATAATGAAGAGAATGGAAAACAACCTACCCCTGTGCCTGCTGCAGAGTGTGCCGCATTGTTTTAATCTGTTGGAAATGACCCGACATATCTGTAGACAAGACCATCTCAATGACCAAGCTACGCAACTCCCTAAGAAAAATTAAAAGCAAAATGACTGATTAAAATTCATTTATTCTATGTATGGTACATTTGTTTAAGCAGTATTTGTTAATTTATAACTTTCAAAACAACATCATGGGTTTTATTACATTTTTAAAAGCATTTAAATAAATTATTAACAACTTGAACATTGTATCATAAAGGGATTGTGTGAAAGCAATGTACCTCAGAAAATGTACTCTGCAGTTATTATTTCAGTCACACTATTTTGTAAATCCTATTTCCTAGTGCATAAACTAATATTACATGCAGTTCTCTCACCCATTATAAGTCATTCCTTATTTTTTCCAGCAGCAGAGTATTCAAGAAACAAGTTGTTCTCTGGGTTTACCACCACAAAACAGGATACATTTTTACTGCCCTCATATTAGTGAAGAATGTGCATAACACTAAGCCTAGGAAGAAGGCTGTGGAAACACTCAGAAGAGCAAGAGGTATTACATCTGAAATACTACCAACATTACACCAATATAAGATCATTATGACAAACTACCTTTCATTCCAAAAGTATTGTAATACCTATTTAATGAATCAGAACAAGTTTGGGATTAATAATTTATCTCGGTATTATGATTAGAGATGTTGGCTTGTCCAGCTTTCTATTAAATCAATATGAAACTATTAAAACATGAATTATGTAAGAAACTTTATTCTGATTGTGAATAGAAAATTTAATTAATTTTGTCAACAGTAATTACTGATGTAGAAAATTCTGTCTTCTTGACATAGAAGGATCATATATAGGCCATGTAGGAGTCCAGTGGGTCTTTCTTTATATGCTTTTTAAATGGCTTAGGAGAACAAGAAGCGCTTACCTATATGGGGAATTTACCATATATCTTCATGAGCACACCCCCAATCTTAAGGACATCCAAGTATCAAATTAAACAGTATAATCCTACTTTAGTCATTCTCACTGATCTTTCATATTGTATTCGTATGTTTGATTTAAGTAAATCAAAAAACATGTAGGTTTTTTTCCAAAGGACTATGCTTTAAAGAGGCAATTTGCAGTTTTCCTTAGGGCTATTAGAATACTTTGTTATAAAGACTATCAAGGCTTCTTTTGATCCAAATTAATTACATATTTAAGCAGACATTTGTCACTGAATTTTATGTATATATTCCTGATTTGCTTTAATATGACTGGATAAAGACTCAATGCTCTCACTTCTACTCAATAATATGCACCCATAGCAACTTGTGTTTAGAAAATGCCTTACCTTATCTGACCTCATAATAAGATACTAATTATTTTGCATCCCAACTGTTCCTCCTCCACATTGCTTTGAAAGTGTTCCCTTCAAAAACAGTCAAAACCATTAAAAAAAATAAAAGCAAAACAAAAAAACCACCAAAACAAAACAAAAAACCAGCTAACACGGCAAGAGAAATAAGGGCTCTGCACTGTTAAGCCCCGTTGTTTTTAAGACTGAGATAATTATCACTTCTCCTTTGGGAGAATTTTCTTAGGAAGAAAATGGGAGATTTTCTTAGGAACATTCAATATCTGAACTTTTCAGAGTAATCAGAAATAAGTTCACCCCTACTCACAAGATACCTCACCCCTACTACACAATACACACGCAGAGAAGCAAAACCACACTTTCAGTTTATTCATATTGTCATGGCAGCAGAAAAAAACCCCCTAATTCTTACCTACAACATCTGAAAAAGGATCAAACAGTATAGCACTGTCCTGTCACACACCCCTGAAGATTTCAGGCCACTAAAAATCTGCTTAACAGCCAAAGAGAGACTCCTGCAGTTGTTAACAGCCTGTGCCCATATCCACCATAATCAGAGAACAGAAAATTGAAACCTGATGGGGAAACAGTAGGTAAAGCTCTGCTGGAGCTACAAATGCTTCATCTGCTATGATTGCACAGAAGGTTAATCTTGGACTGACCCCATTACCAAATTGCTTCCCAGGGAAAAAAGACTGTCTCAACTTCCACATCATGGGAGACCTCAGCTGGTCTCATGGGTAACCTCTGGATAGAAATCTCACCCAATCCTCATTAGGCAGTCCCCAACTACAAGCCTCAGGATAATGCAGGTACCTGCTACCACCCAAAAAGACACATAGATGTTGTCATACTATGAAGGGAGGTCATAACAATATTCACATACAGTACATGGCAATCTTTCAGGCCCAATATCAGAAGGTTACTAGGTTTGAGTCTACCATCTCCATTTTACATAAGTAAATTGTCATGTTCTGTGCTGGCATCCTTTCTCAACCCTCCCACAAGTCCTATGGATAAGATACTGTAAAAAAAGATAGATGCAAGATTATGTGAAAAAAATTACATGAAAAATTACATGAACATGATACATGAACTTCTTGAAAAAGTAGTTAGCCAATAAACAGAAACTAGCTTTACCTGGATTTGTCCATGACAAAGACATTTAGTCAGCTGGAAACTAATCCAAAAAATTCAGGAACAGACTAAGATGAGCAAAAGGTGAGAACTGAAGATATAAGCCTCATCTTCAAGTTACAGGAATCCCTAGACAGAAGAATCTCAAGGGACTTCTTGAAAGAATGTTGTTCATTCTGCATTATATATAATACTGTTTTATTTGTTTTTTTTTGGTTTTTTTTTCTTTTTGTTTTTTGGTTTGGTTTTTTTTTTTTTTTTGGATAACCTGGCAATATATCACTGCATGCCTTATGACTGGGGTGGTTTGAGACATTAATACTGCCCCACCACCCACACTGACATTACACATGGGGTGCCGGAACACTGGGAACCTGCTAAATCAAAGGAGAAAAGGGGACAAACGAGGATTCCTCTTTAGTTATTTAAGGGCACTAAGTGAAAGAAACAAAACAATATCAAAGACTGGAACAAATTTTCAGAGTCAAGAAAAGACTGAAAAATTGCTATGAATGTCACGTGCATTATCCACAAAGGACATCATCCTCAGAATGCTGGCAGTGTTCCCCAGCTCAGACCAGAAGTCTCAGTTTTAAACTTAATTGAAGCTGGCAGTTTATTAGCACATTTATCTTCTTAAAGTTAACATGTAGAAGAGAAAATTGAATACTATAAAGTAATTTCAGTAATTTTGCTTCATTTTGCTAGAATAATTAGCAGAACCTCAGTTTAAATAGTCAGCATGTTAAATTTTTGAAAAATGAAATTGCTGCAACTAAAGAAAATAGATATGACAGAAGTAAAGAAATTAATCAGTGCCAGGAAGTACATTGAAAAGTTGAACAGATTATAATTTCAATTTACTGCCAACTTGATTCAGTGCAACCTTCCAAACTGTTAGTTTAAAAGCATGAATTTCAGTATAGATCCAAGAAGCTCACTCCAGTAATAATAAGCAAATTGAAGAGTCTCTGTTAAGTGGCTACCAGATCCATCATTGCAGCAATGAAATGACAGGGTAACAAGAATTTCTGGATATTAGAAATTAATACCTGGAAACTGTCATTTCCATGACTGACCCTCAAAATTGAAGAATCACACTGCAACAGGTTGTGCAGGTTGGCACAGACAAGCACTTTGGAATTTACTGCTTGCTTCAAGGAACAGAGTGTAATTGCTGAGCTAATTGACAAAACATGGAACTGAATGTCCTAGTTTAGATTCTTGAGCTTATTAGTCAATTCATACATTTCTTCTACATTTTACTGAATATACCCAAAAAGAGATGATAAATTCTACTTTTCTCTGGTTGCCAAATCTCACCAGCTTCAAACTGGCTGCATATAGTAGAATCTGTGTACTCCGTACAAACGAAATTTGCAAAACTAAAGTAAGATATTCTAGGAAAACATAATCAGGTTACAGTGAGAAGAGATTGCAAAGGAAGTGTAAACAGAGCCAGTGTGTGATTAAGCAAGTTCCAAAAGAATGTGGTAGTTTATAAAAGGTTCAAAAACCATGGAGAAATAAAATGCAACAAAAGTTAGATAAAATGGTCCACAACTGAACTGGACAAAGAACTGTGGGAAGACCTGCCCAACCAATCTATGCAGAGAAGATTGTGCTTCAGAAATGTGAAGAGAGCCTACCACATTCTCCCCTTTCTTTTGTTTGCAGTCCAGCAGAGCAGTATATTTGAACATCACAACCTGGAAATCACAGGTCCTTCTTTCCACTCACAAATATTTGGGTTTCATCCTAGTACTCTTTTCCTCAGGGGCATAACAAAAGGGAATGACTGGGATAAACTGTACTAGCTGGCAGCCAGATTTCTATCAGCTGGAGCCACTGTATGTTGCTGCAGGGATTCCCAGACTACACTGATTTATGGTGGTCTCCAGTGATGAAGAAGCCAGGACTAGGGATGAACATAAGTGTTTTCAAGTCATCCATGGAACACTCCTGGGTTGAAATTCAGCTGAAGAATTTCAGCCTCTTTCTACTTGGAAGAATCCTTGGGCAGGATGCAGATGAAACAACACCACTTCAAAAAAACATACTCAAGGCAACATGTCTGAAGATTTGAAAATAATTTTTAAAAACCCTCTAAAATTATGGTTTTAGACAGAACATGAGTTTCTGATGGCTGCATACTGGCACAATAATCTTCTCCCTACTCAATAGCTAGGACAAGCAAAAATAGGGTCATAGAGACCTATCAGCCCCAAAACTATCAGGCCCAAAATAGTTTCAAGAGGAGCAAGACTGGCTCTTGTTGGCATTGAAAATCTAGGTGTGTAGACAGTTATCAGTGAAGTTTACAATTTATTTCTGGAGAAATTTCTCCAGAACTAAATGTACAACACAAACCTTCTGATAACTAAATCTAAATGAATATGCTCTGAGAAGAGTTCTTTTAAGAGAACTAAAAATTGTATGCTTCCTCTCTCACTTTGTATTAAATTAAAACATTATAGATTTTTAAAATACTTTTTAAAACAGTTACAGAATAATAATTAATTGAAACCCAGAAGGGCCAGCAGACTCACATTCAATAGATGCTTTATTTAGGGGTTTTCTCATAATGTAAATAAGTAAAATCATGTAAATCCACCATGTAAAACAGTTCATCTGTAAATATACACCTCAGCAAAATATGATGTGATGCTCACATATTCCTTCATAAATGTATAATTTTGTGAAAATACAAATAAAGCAGAGTTCAGTTTTGTTATTCATGGTAGCATCACTCACAGTGGGAGACTCTCCCCTAGCTGAACATATTTCTCTGAACTTCACAGTCCACCTGTCTGCAAGGCATTTTTTAGGGCCATTGAATAATATGTGTGTTTACAGAAACACAGAGGATTCATATTTTAAATACAATATGCATCCATCAATGACATACAAAGGTAACATTTCCTTTATAATAACAGAGAGAATCTTAATTTAACACTTGAATTTTAGCCCTTTCAGGTCTTATTATTTGTGATATATAAATTATGATACTTTTTCTTTCAGCTGGCCAAATTTTCTTCAGGAATTACACGAAAATTAAGAAGAAAAAGAACTCTCCATAGCACTCCTGGGCCTTCATTATTTTTGGGCTGTCCACACAATTCATTTTTTAATGCTTAACCAAGACGTGACTATGCTGAGATGCCAGGAGCAGCAGTGCTCAAGCTGGCAGCAGAGTGTGACTCTGCACTGCATTTCAACCCACTGGTTATGCTGGACAAAGGCAGCCCAGCTCAGGCAGAGTTGTGGTTTTCCTAAAGAGCTATTTCACCTGAGACTCTGTCCAAACTCCAGCACTGTGCCTCATAAATGCACAACCTCCCTTGGAAAATTATACAGTCTCCCAAACAGTACTTCTTAACACCACAGCAGCCTTCCCTAAGCTCTAAACATTCATCACTCTTTCCACTGTCAACTTCCTGTAATTTGAACTCTTAAAATAGACTCCACAGGGAAGGCCTGGTGGTTTTTATTATTTTTAAATACTGGTAGTATTTTTGAATGTCACAGCAAGTCTTACCTCCAGTCATCTTTGTTTAGATTAGCCAGGATGTTCATCTCTTCTTCCTGCATGAGTCTATAAGCAGCACTAACATGATGATTTTCAAGAACAGAACGATCGTTGTACAATATAGCAACATCTGACCTAGTGTGGGAAAAAAGAGGCAGATTTTGTAATAGTGTTCCAGTGATGGCACTGGGAAAGGAAGGATTGTGCATTCTCTATGAGAAGTATTGACTTCATGTACATATATAGAGATAGATATATCAAGCAATGTTTATTTGTTCCTACTGTATCAAATACTGATAAATTTTACATTTTAAATGCATTAAAATTATCGTTATACCACTGCATACACTGTTTTGGGGAAATTAATATTTTAAAATGTGTGATGTTTTATTGATATGACTTAACTGTGGCAAAATCTTGTGAAATCTTTGAGCTTCTTTACTGTAGACAGGATCACAGAGCATCAGAAATGCTCTAATTAGCCTACAAGAATACACTTACACAATACAACCATTTAAAATGCAATGTGTTCACCAGCAGTGGGGCTGCACACATAGCATAGGTATTAAGAAGTTATTCCCCCTGCTCTGATAGATGTGCTTTGGCCCATGCTACTCATTATCAGAAGATGCTGTAAATAATAAGGTATTAAAAAGTTTCAATTTCATATGTTTTATACAGCCACCATCTTTTCTCAGAAAAACAGAGAAACCTTGAGCCTCACCACAGTGGGATGGTAGAGATGCTAAGCTGCAAATTGGAAGCCCTCAGGTGCTTCCTAAGGACAGACTCATGCCATAATGTTAGCACACTTAACAGTATCCTTTCCTTCTTAATCAAAGACTAATGTACAATTCCAAAATTACACTGAGACATTCACAAATTTTCATGTGGTGTGGATTTATCATACTAAGCTTCCAACATCATTAATTCTTGGGGAATTTGTTTCCCCAAGGCCTGATCTGACCCGCTAGGCAATCAATCTCAGGAGTCATCTCTCTGCTGCAATTCTGTTCTGTTCTGATAAAACTATTCCTGTGTATTTCAATTTGGCCCAGTGACAAGTCTGTACTAGAAGAAAGTAGCAGTGCAGCTTATTCTGACATTACCAAACTAAATTCAAACTCTTGTTCTGTTGAGCAACAGTATATTAAATCATCTATGGTACCAAGGAATGTAAATAATTAAAATAGGATTTGAAATGTTATTTAGAGGAAACAAACCATAGCCAGCCTAAATAATCAATATGTTTACATCCATAATCTAAGTAAAATCATGGGAAAATCTGTGTTATGCCAATCACATATGTTTATGAAGCACACTTTGATCAACATAACTACTTATGACTATGTTTAAGCAGTGCTAAGATTTGCTATGGTTTTGGCAGCCATTCCATCCATTTTCCTCAGGCAAAAGACACTTGGAATCACATTCTGGGATGCCACATCAGGGCCAAGTTACACAAGAAGAGAAGAATGAGCTATGTCACATAACAAATACCTGTTTGCAATTATGCCTGAGCAAAATTCAAAGGCTATCAGCTTAATTAGTTTTCCACTCTTGCAGTACTTCATAGCAAAACATTAAGGACAAAAATAGAAAATTAATATAAACTTGGAACTACAAACTGAAGTTTATTTTTAGCCAGACTATGCTGAAGGAGAAAAGAATTGTGTCCTTATTTCAGCTGCAAATCTAGCATTTTTCATTATTTAAAACCGTATCTTGGAGAAAAACTATATTATAGATTTAATTTAAATGTAATCATTGGACAATTGATCCATATACATGCGTGTGAGGATGTTTGTGTCCAAAGTAATATTTCTAGCACTGCGCTGTTTTGTTAGAATATGCCAGTGTTATGATGATTTTTTTAAAAAATCAGCTAAAGCAAACTCCTCAACTGAGGATACTAAAACCAACATATAGCTCAGTGCAAGAGAAAAATAAGATGGTTTGTACTAGGTTAAGTATTAGATGTAGCATTTTTCACTCAGTAATGGATTGGTCAGGGATTGTCCTTTGATAAGTTGAAAATATTTTAAGGGAGAGAACTGGATGCTGATGTACAGGAACAGCTGCTAGAAAGAAATGCTGCATCTACAGGAGAACACAACTAGCCTAAACTTCAAACTGGATTTCTTTCTAGATTTCTTTTTCATATCTCCTGCAGCTGCTTTCAAAACATGCTAGGAGATGGCTCATGGTAGGTATTTCTAAAGCTGTACTTGAGAATTTCTCCCTCTGCACCAGGACCCTCTAAGTTTAATACACAAAGTTAAACAAAATGTAAGCACATTGCTGTAAGTGATAAGGCATTTTTATGGGGATACAGTAGAAGTTTTGAGTCAGTAGTACCAGAATTTCAGTGAACAAATAGAGGGCTGAGGGGGTTTCAAGTCCATGTTCTGCATGCTCTGAACCTTTTCAAATTTCCTCTTGACATATCAGCTCCAAAATGGAATTATTTCAGACATTATGAAGCTATCTTACTACTTTTCCACAGTTTTTGACCATGTGACTGATCCCATTAACTGGACAGAAGTTGATGAAGCAATTTGTAAAACCAGGACTGACCTGGCTGCTTCCTGACTTTATTAGTAAGAGTTATGAAACAGTTCAGCAATGAACTGAATGGACTACAAACTCCAGATATGATTCTTAGGAGACCACATCACTTACCTTGTCTGAATATGAAAATTGTTTGTAGTCCCAGTATGTTCATAGTCATGGACGGCAGCTGCAAAGATCATTGCTAAAATTTCCAGTTCTGTGAGCCAGTGCTGGTAAATGAAAAACAAATCATAATACACTTTCAGTAATAGCCTAACTCAGATTAATCTCTACAGTACTGAAAATGTTTTGCATTACCTTCAACTTAAATAAACATTCCTCTTACTCCAGATGACTATATATCCATAACACTTCAGTACTATACAATAAAAGTCCTTGTACTTAAGATTTCTCTGAGACCAAGTTAATATACTTATGGTCACTAGCAAAGCAAATATTGGCAGCCAAAAATATAAGAAGTTATCAAAATAATTACACAGTACACTTTGCAACTCCTTTGAGTATCTGCTCTGTTAGTACACACGTGGCACTTGCTAAATAACAGTATATTAATCTAAAAAAACCTTATATGAAGTTTCAGTTATAATTTGTCTTTTAGTAAACTATATATACAGTTAATTATAAATTGAAGGCACAAAATTAGCATTATCTGTATTTTACCAGTGTACATGGCACTAAAATTAGGCCCATGGGAGATTTTTCTGTTCTAAATTTTATCGTACTTTGTACTGATGAAAAAATATAAATTTTAAAAAAAAAAGTGCAGAAGGCTAGCATACAGTTACACAGAACAAAAGGTAATATAGGTCATGTATACAAAATAATGCAGACCCTGGAGTTTTGAGCCCTTTTATAACTCTAGCTAAATGAGGCTGTTCTGTATTACACAGTTTGTAAAATAACCCCTTTTTATCTTTTTTCAAGTTCTATTTCTTGAATGACAAAAAGTCCTTGAGGAGAAAACTCACTCCATCTAAAGATGGGGGCAGAAAAATCATATGATAATTAACCCCCACAGTCATAGGACTGATTAAGTCAAATGCTAGTCAAGCATTTCCACACATATTTCAGATGGTTTTGGTGTACAAGTAAGCTTCTGTACTAAAGGATGAAAGAATGCTCTCAACTTCATGCACCCCAATATGCACATATGAATGTGCATATGTGTGTATGAATGGATATGAAATGCATAAGTTGTCAAATGTAGTAAAAGTTGCCAGTAATAGTTCTTCTCTCAGAGAAGAAGAAAGGAAAAAGTCAAGATTCATTAGCAATGTGAGAATAATTAAACAGGTCATTCAGTGACACAATAGGGCTGCTGAGGAGCAAGTACTGGCTGTTGGTGAGGCAGTATAGGTTTAGAAAGACCACAGACAGAGGAATGAGAATGTACTGTAAGCAGTTCTAAAAATGGAAACTGTGACCTTCATCATATTGTGTGTCACAAGAAACCAGGCCATGACCAGTCCTGGCTCTCACAATGTTTTCAACATACCAAACAGAACAGAAACACAGAAAGTGTAACGAAAGCTAAACATAAACTTTTCTTTAAGATGCCTTTTCAAAGGTCAGCTTTCATAGCAAATAAAGTAGTTGCTAGACAATGCATTCATAAGCAGAAGAACATTCCTCACAGAAAATATCTATGGGCTACACTGAGACTTCATACAGTAATAGAGAAGAGCAAGTATTCTAAACACACTAATATAGTCAAAATTTAGATCAGTAATCAAATCAGAGAACCAGAGAACTACTGTAGCTAAAGGATTTCTAAGGAAGTAGAAAAATACTCATACAGAGACAGTTAATAAGTGTGTTTTGAAAGGGAGAGGGAAAAACAAGTATCTGGGGGTCTGCAAGACTGAGAAGAGCTGAAACATGCTTCCCTCCTGAAAGATACTATGTCTTGTGGGTGTCACAGATAATATAAATCATGTCTTCTATGGAAGTATTATGTATTGCTTATATGTAAATAGATACATTTCGACTTATGAGTTCTGTTTGAATTTTTTTTCTTTTGCAGTGATGGATTAAAAACTGAGTAAGAAATGGAGTCTCACAATGCACTTATTGGCAGTAAAGACATTTTTTCCTTTACTTTGAGCAATACAGGTACGTGGGAGGAGAAAAGGGATGGTGGGAAGATGATCGATGACTCAAAAGTTCTTTACAAGATGTATTCCCTGGGACTTGGATTCTTAAACCTTTATAAAGATGAAAACTTCATAAAGGCAAGCTTGAGTTATACATTTCAGTTGCATCATCTGGGATTTAGTCTCTTGGGAAGGTTAATAGACTGTCTGCCATCTGTGATATTTAACATTCTAACACATTGATCTGAGGTGGCTGGATCTTCTTTCTTAAGACAGACAGCAACTTTTGAAAAATATAATGATTATTTTATTTCTTTAACAGCAGCTCTGAATATGTCTTATTCCTCACCACAATCTCTCTAGGGGCTTGTGGAGAAGCATAAGTTCTGATTAGCCAAATTTTTTTCTCAAATGTGGAAATATGGCTGTTTTCCAATTTCCTATAAAAGGTACAAAACATATGACCTCAACAACAGGAATCATGCAAATGATTTCCCAAACCCCAGCTTTTGGAAATCTTTGCTTCAGTATGTGTTTCAGAAATAAACAAGGAAGATAGCAACTCTGCAAGATTTGGAGTTAATACCAAGTCCTTAAGAGAAAATGAAAGCAGAAAAACCTCAAATTGCAAACCAATCTGGAAAAAATAAAAACACAAACAAACAAGAAACCACAGGAATTTGATCTAGAATTGCATCATATCTACTCTAATCCAGGTATTAGAAACAGAGCAGAGGTTAAAAAAAGGATTACAATCAACATGTCTGAAAACTGTTGGCTTGAGAAGCAAACTCCAAAGTTTTATTGAGTAGGGTACTGGAGGGTTAATCAGGCAACAGGAAAAAAAATCCAGCAAGTTAAATAGAATATTTTCATGATACTGATGCTTTCTCAAATTGCAAGTGACATTTGGGAGAGAAATACTTTGTAAGCTGCAGAATCACTAGGCCCTCTTTCAAACACTGATTTCCATAAATGTTCCTTCTGCCTGGCAAGTACATCTGTTTGAAGGCACTCTTGACTAAGTGGTGTCCTAGTTAGATTTCTTTCCAAGAACTTTCCAGTATCATAGCACCATAGAATCATAGAATGGTTAGGGTTAGAAGAACCTTAAAGATCATCAAGTTCCAATTCCCCCCACCACAGGCAGAGAAATATCACAATTCAATATCATAATTTGGCAATTAAAATGTGAATTAAACCTGGATTAATTTTACAGAAATATTTTGTAGCAGTATTGCAAGATTAATGAGATTTTGCGCAGTAAAGTATAAACCTTTTTGAAAATAGTTGTCAAAATCATGTGATTTGGATGCATGATTAATGAAGTTAGAAGGTTAAGAAGCTAGTGCTAAGGCAATTAGAATGCCAATACTAAGTTAGATGCTAAAACTAAGGCACTTAGAAGGTTAAGATGCTACTACTGTAATACTTGTGCTGGTTATTTCTTACACTCATGTGCACACAGTGAAATATCAGATATTCAAATATGAAACAGATTCCTTCATTCAGTGTTCAGAGATACACAAAGTGTCTTTCAAAGTGGTTTAAGCAATGGTTAAAAGTCCCAAAATTACTAGTACAGCTCTGGAAGCTGGAACTATGTCTTGGCATCACAAGGAAAATATGAATATTGGTTTTTTTGGGTTTTTTTTTGAAGGGTAGAGGAGGAGATACAATGGGCCAGAGGGATGTTTATAATAAAATAAAAGGATTTTCCTCCTTGTAAGTTTCCAATCCAGGTGTATACCTGCAACAAAGACATGGCACATATCACTTAACTCTTGCAATTAATCTAATATCTTCAAGAATTTTTTTTTACTAAAATATTATTTTGATAGGTGAATATTGTATACAGCAACTTTGGCTTGGACTCCTCTTGGCAAGAGCTGTCTAGCCTCTGCTTCAGTCTGATACGGAAGTGCTTCTCAAGAAAACTTCTCAATCTGAAAAGGAATCTTGGCTGGTGAAGACTCCAGGCTTCACTTAAGAAGTAGTATTAAAATATAGCTTTAAACACTTACAAGCAAAATACTTCCTTCAAACAGTAGAATAAAAATGTGCAATGCCTGGGGACCTTTCCTTGCCCACCCTGAAGCCAAGGCCATTTTAAGCGAGAAAAGACTTAATGTAAGTTATTGACTGTCATTTATTGTGTATATATAGGAGTAAAAACATCCAGAGTAAGTTCTAAATTTTTTATTTCCAAAGTCTTCTGGAACTGTTTCACAGCTCTGCAAACAGAAATCAGACACTATTTCTTCCCAGCTGTTTCATTTGTTGTTTGTTTTTTTGGTTTGCTGGGGTTTTTTTCTAACAACTGTATTCACAGTGAAGACAAATTATCAAAAAAAGCCATTGGCAGCAATCTCCATTTTCTTTCAGTCACTATTTAATTTTGCCTAGCAAGCTGATAGTGAGGAGAATTCCACTGCTGGTATTTCATTTAAGATAAGTGTTAAGAAATAAAAATGCTTGCACAGATTCCTTTCAGTTCCCAAATAAATAATTTAAAATATTGTGATGTTTCAAGGCAAATGCAATAGCCTGCTTATCACAGGCACAGAGTATGCAAGAGCAGTACTAAAGAAGGTTAAAAACTGAAAGAAAAAGCAGTTTCAGAGTTTAAGGTCAGGCTGGATGGGGCCTTGAGCAGCCTGGTCTAGAGGAAGATGTCCTTGCTTATGGCAGGGTGGTTGGAACTGAGTTGTCTTTAAGGTCCTTTCCGACCCAAGCCATTCCATGATGATATAATTCTAAGCCTGCACTGATTTGGGTATGATATAATTCTAAACTTGCACTGATTCAGTACATTTTTCAACAGCCAGGACCTCTGCAGATACTAAAGCTTCCTTGCCTGATCACACCTCCCATGCTCTGATATGAAAGTAAAAAATTCTCACCTGCCCACTCCTGCAAATCTACCTCATTAAATATGATATAAAATACCTAAATCCAGGCGATGAAAAGCAAAAAAGATTTAAGGATGATTTTTTTCTTCCTTTTTCCCTCTGCATTGAGAGAAGTTCAGCCTGGAAGAACTGTTAAAACAAAATAAAGTTCCCAGCCTGAACAGCAGTTCTTGAATCACTCTCTGCAAAATTTTCAACTGAGCTTTTTCCATTAGAAAAGAAACATGTATACATTTATTCAAAACAGCAGAGTCTGAGAAAAGAAAATCAATTTCACAATACTTCTTACCATGATGCCAGTGTGAATCATTATGTAATGCACAGTTTGAGTAACATCAGCTGCATGGATCAAATTGTGATAGGGATTTTTATATTTGCTGTAACCAACTTCAAGAGCTTCAGCAAAAGAAATAAGATTTGGAACAGGGATCTACAGACAAGAAAACATTAAAATAATTGGTTTTTTCCTGCAACAGCTGCAAAGTCAAGCATGCAATAAATTAATCACAAATAATATACCATAGGATCTAGTGGGCAAACAATAAAAGAAAAAATTGAAATGTAAAGGTCTGATGTCACACATGAACCAGTGAGTCTCCACACAATTTCTGTAGGTGTTATATCTCTCTTCATACACCATGCACAAGACACTGCAGAGCTATCAACCAAATGGTTTTCAAGGCATAGTTGTCTGCACCAGGAATGCAGATGTTGTATGTATAACACAGGCGTGACAGATAGGAGTCCAACAATAGGATTATCTCCTTTCCCCACCACTTTTACCTTGCTTGAGACAAGGTTTGCTTTAATGTCATAGTACAACTTTCCAGACAACGTGTGAAGTACAGGTACTATCTGGTCCCACTTATTTTTGCATTGTGCTGGTTTTGGCAGGGATAGAGTTAATTTCCTTCATAGTAGATGGTATGGGTCAGTGTTTTGGATTGGTGCTGTAAACAGAGCTGATAACTCCAGGATGTTTTAGTTACTGCTGAGCAGCGGCTGCACAGAGTCAAGGCCTTTTCTGCTCCCCATCCCAGCCACCACTGGGTAGCCTGGGGTGCACAGAAGGTGGGAAGGGACACAGCTGGGACAGCTGGCCCTGCTGACCCAGGGGATGACGCTCCACACGGCCTCATGGTCAGCGGCCCCAGGCTGGGGGAGCCTGGCTGGGCACTGCTGCCTGGGGACTGCCTGGGCAGTGCTCAGCTGCTGCTGTTCAGCAATTGCTTTCAATTGCAGCCTTTCTTCTTGGGTTTGATTTCTCTCTCAAATATTAATTTTCTATATTATTATTATCACCATCATTATTAAACTGTACATATCTCAACCCACAAGTTTTCTCACTTTTACGCCTCCAATTCTCTTTCCCCCATCCTTCTGGGGAGAGGAGTGAGCAAGTGAGGGGCTGTCTGGTGCTGGTTTGCTGCCTGGGGATAAACTACTTCACCCATTTAATGAAGTTACATATCCCTTAATAATTTTTTTCTTTATTTAAAAACCCTGCAATGTAAACAATGGGGCTGAGAATGGGCTTAAGCCCACTCTGACAGTAGGATTGTGTACTCCATGTCTGTGTTATAATGGTGGTCCTGGTGTGGTTCTGACTTCAAGCAAATAAGGCCTGTTGGAAAAAGCTGTGTTGCCAGCCTAAAATTAAAATATTCAATAAACTTCAGGATGAGACAGCCTTTTCAAAAGGAACACAATTTTTGCAGTGAAGATATTTTGAAACTATAACAAAACTTTCATTTGGTACTATAACAATAAATTTATCATTTTGATTCATGTTTTTTACCTCAGCCTTTCAAAGTTGGCTGTAAGGATTCCATATTGTAGTGAAAAAACCCTAAAACACCTTGGAAAATCAATTTTTCTCTTTATATATCCCCCCCAGGTTGTTTAGGAGAGGAAAGTTTGGCTGAAGCCCCTGCACAGTGGTGATCAACATAGCATGATCCAGACCACGAAAAAAGTATTTAGAACTATGGTTTTCTGCCTTTTTAGTAATTTTTGGTCTGTAAGGGTGGGACACTGGTTCAGACTTGCTGAGTAAATACATAATCTATTTATGTAACATAAATGACATGACAAGGGTCTACATAGCTTTCCATTTTTTGGGCTGCAGAAAAATTTGCATGTTCTGGGTGAAGTTTCATTTGGTAGAACTATTGGCGTTTTACAATATTTCACTTGCCATATTCTTTGAAATTCTACACTGCATTGTACAATAAAAAACATTTCAATGCTGGTTTTCTTGTATTTTAAATTTGACACTTGTATTTTTGATCCATATTTTTATTTATGGTTAGTTCCTGACCTTGAAACGGCTCAAAAGGTCGTATCGGGTTAACAGCTCATACATCATAAATTTCAGACTGTGCTCTCCACTTGCTTCATTAAGGGCAAATACATCAAAAGACCACTTATCAACATCCTGTAGATGAGGGGAAAAAGAAAACAACAAAAACAAAAAACTATTACATTTCCATCCATTTGGCTAGTATCTAGAAGGAGGAGGGAGAGTTTGGTGGTTTTATTGCCCAACTCTTTCAAATTCCTGATGTAGGTAACACATTAATGGCTTCTTCAACATTAATGATGAAAACAATTGTTTTCAATGAATAAAATACTTGCAGCATGACCAAGGCCACTTTGCATGCTTTGAATCAAGGGTCTTAAACTTCCAAGTTTAACTTTCTCAGTACAAATTGTCTATACAACCTCATGGAGTTACTCTGAATACCACCCTTCAAATAGGCTATTATGCAATGTCACTAACACTGATGTCATTAAACATAAAGCAATTTGAGAATAACATAATTGTTTGGCTTTCAGGGGAAAAGTAGGCGTACTTAATTCTGAAGAAATACCAGTTTTTAATTGCATTCATAGACATAGGAACTCAGCTTACTATAAAAGATAATCTTTTGGCTGGACTAGAGTAGTACTTTAAATATACAGCAAATATTGTACTTCTTCCATAAGCTTCAGCTTCTTTTGTTAGCTCTATCCCAGTACTATCTCATTTTTCTTTCCTAAAAAGGAAACAAATGCTGCTGTCTGAGACACTGATTATGATACCACTGGGAGCTGATAAAACTATCTCACATTTCTATAAGAACTTCTACACAAATTTCATTCTATTACTCTGATAGGATCTAAATGAAATCAGAATTAATCAGAGTCATATGTTATTTTTTAATTTTTAACTATTGGTTTCTCTGTACTTTGTGCTCAGTTCTGTAGTACTAACTATGGCTAGGGTATGTTCAGTAGAAAAATATTCATTTTACCCTAAAAGTCACTAAACATAAGTGCAAATACATTCAAATTTCACAATGATTAAACTTCTTTCACCTTAAATGTGACTATCACTTCTGCTGGATAAGCCAAACCAACCATGCTTGAAGTTTTTCGGTACATCCTAAAAGAACAAATAAAATATTAAGAAATAGCACGTCTTTAAAAACATAGTGGAACAATTTATCTTTTTTTTAATTTTTGCTTTCAGAGCTTGTGAAATAACATGAATCTATTTAAGGGTCTGACCCCAAAGATTTATGTAATCTTTTATGAAGTTATGAGACAAACCCCTTTGCAAGTATATTACTCTCTAATATTAGAACAGTCTTTGGTACGATTTAGTGTAGAAGTTATAAAGGCATTGAGTTCATCGCCAGAATTTTCCAAGGCTTAGGAAATTTTACAAATTTGGAGGTTTCATCTGGAATTCTGTGTAGAAAAATGGAGTGTCTGCAGAAATTGAAGCACAAATTCTAGCTCAAAGATTTGCTTCAGGTTCATCCCATCATTTAAAGGCAGACACTGTGGTTAAATGCAGTGCTTGTTGTAACAAGAAAACAAAGCTCTCACCTTTCTACAAAAATCCCAGCCTGTACAGCATGCACAATGCTTCGGAATTTGGGCTTTTCCTCAGGTCTCCTCTTCACTATTCCCATTTCTCTCGTGAATGTAGAAGCTAACCAGTCCCGCACTTCCAGCGGGACCGAGTCCGACTGGATGTCAGAGAGTTCATCTTCAGTGTCCAAAAGTTTCCTACAAACAAATTAATACAAGGTAACTATCAAGACTTCAGACCTAACAAGTAGAGTACTCACAGGCGAACAGCTAAAAAACTTAAGAGGAGCTGAGGTTGACTGTAGGACCAACTCAGCACATCACTGAATGTCTTCTCTGGCAGATGAACTGAGACCAAGGGGAAGCTGTGCACAGCAGATAACATCTCTCTCTCCCACTGCTCTTGTTCCAGAAGGTAAAAGACAATAAAATGCAAGTTATTCAACTGAATACAAGACAAGATTTTTCTACTAAGTTGTCAGAGCTGTGGTGGATTGAAGTGTAATCAATGAGCTGTAAAATCCCTAGAAGACCCCTATAACAGTAACTGACAGAACTGTCAGCAGGGTTGCTGCCAAAAGTGAGAGCACCATTGGTCTATTAATCTGTCCCTCAAAATTGTACAAGAATTGTTTTGATCCTTACATGCAAAAATAAATGATGCTACATAGCAATGATGTGGTGCATGCATGTCAGTGAACGCCCTGTACACATGCTCATCCTGCTATTGCAGCACAATAAAAGCATTAAAGAGAATGGATTCCTGTACTGAAGAGAATTAATTCCTTCTATGTAGAGATCTGTAGAGATGTATTCCTATTGAAGGCAGGGTAACAAAGTCATAGCAGTAAAGATATTATACAAGATTGGATTGCAAGTCAGCTTTCACAGTTGTTAGCAGTTCAAAAAGCTAGAAAAGTTATATTTAGCTCTTGCAAAATAGAAGAAGTATTAAAAAGAAGCTTCACTTCAACAAAAGTGAATTAGAGGTCATCAGTTTACTTAGAAGAAACATTTAACTAAATACTCTCTTTAAACAGACTCAAGACTTCCGTTCCACACTTCAATAAATCTTTTTCTTGCAGTTATTTGCCCTTATCACTCAGAGTGATGGGGTTTCCAGGAAACAAATGCCTTATTTAGTCTAATATCAATTTTCCCTTCATTCAGCTATGCAAGAAACCCCAGAGTTAGGGTGACCTGAATATAATCAAAGCGTATCACCCTTCCAAAATATTTTCTTGAAAGTGGTACCAATAGAAATGAAGGCATTATTTGATTACATAGGTCTGTTTCTCGAGTGCTGCCGTTCTGAAACATGGATGAGTAAGGAAAGCCTGAGTGTGGCATAGTTCAAAAGAATCATCACATAAATTTAATGCTGAGGGATTATAATAATAGGAAGCATGTCAGAAGAATCATATAAATTATTGGTAGACTGTGAGCATAGCATATTTGTACTCAGTTTCAGCAGCCCATCTGGCTGACAGTATATTTTGTGAGATTCTCCAACTGGGGTTTAAAAAATATAAATGCACCCCTCATCCTTTCCCAGTTTACTGAAAGAACAGTAGAAAAATTACTATTTTTCAGAAGCATAGAATTATCAGACTAGGAAGGCTCTTTAACATGGAGTACAAGAAAGGCAGAATGAGCAAGAATTATAAAATTTTCTGACAGTGGGACAACAGCCAAAAATCAGAAACTTAATTTGGATGAGCAGGACTCGTGTGGAGGAAAGGATTTGAGCAAATTATCTTGCAAAACTGAACCAAGGCTGAGACTGGCCAAAGGTCAAAGGCTACAAATTGGCTTTACTGCCGAAACTAAAACCTATGTTATAGTCCACTTCAATCCATACTAGTCTAACACTGTCATTAAATATTTCTGGAGAAATCAGTACATTTATATTTCTGAGGAATATATGACATTTGATATGTTTTTAGTATAACAAGGAAAAAAAACTTACAGTCCCTAAACATATTTTACTAAGTATTCAAACTTTTATTCCAATGAGATGCAAATATTCCCGCAATTAGAAGACCATGGGCATTAAGCTACCTCAGAGCTTGCAGCCAGGATGTTCCACATCCTGTGCAGCAGGAAGCAGGGCTCTACATCAGTTTGCTATGATCACATGCAGATCTAAATTTGGGATCAAGTCCTGAGCTCTGCAGAAATGAGCCACTGGAGTACAGATTAAGATTAGCAAGACACACTGCAGTCTCTCTAATCTTTTTAACCATTCATCTGTAAAGTAGGAGGACCTTTCAGTCTGTAAATGACAGTAAGCAGGAGTTACTTCATGAAGATGGAACAGAGAAAGTAGTATTTGAAATAAGTGTTCATTTATCTGCAGTTTTCATGAGGCCACTGCTCTCTGATGAGAGGTGGCTGAACGACTTGACAGGGAGGAGAGAGTTTCAGTGGCTCTGCTTCTAACTTAAGTATCTAGAAAAGCAACTGCAACACAGGATTAATTTGCAAGCACAAAATCTTACAGATCCCTCATCACATAAGATTAATGACTTCTCAAAAAGGATTAGTTTCTTTCAGGTGCCTAATTGAAACAACATTTAAGGAGAGGAAACAAAGGCTAGTCATTCATCTTGCTCTAACCCATTCTAGCATTCTATGCCTTAAAAAAAAAAAAAAAGAGGATGAAGATAAAATCAAATCAAATGACCAGTTCAAAACAAAGGCACATATTCAAACCATCGAACTTCCTATGAAATATTACAGGGATTTTTGCAATCTAACTTGTAATTATAAATTGCAAAATGTAATTTGTAAACTGTAATATAATTTTGTGACATTTCAAAACATATAAACTGCCACATAGGTTGAAAAATATCATTGGAAAAAATAATGGACACATGACTATAGCTGTCAAACACAAGGCCTCTGGCTTAGCAAGTATTTGGAATGGAGTGACTACAAGGCCCATAGCTTCATCCTCCAAATCAACCAACCTGAAGATCAGAGATTATGGGCATTTTAAAGCTAGGTAGTTGTTCCACAATCAGTCTTAAGTAAAACTCCACTGAGATAAATTTCATTCAACCAGGAGGCATGAACTCAAATATCCCAATTGAATTACATAAATACACTAAGAGATGCCAAGGAACACACTTCCATTTTTCTTCCATAAAGCAAAGGAACACCCAAAAATGCTAAAAAACAAAACAACAAAAAGAGCGCTACCAAAATTTGCCACAGAAAATGCTTTTTTTTTTTTTTTCAACACATAATCAGAATTTCAGGGTTACATACACTTATTTTGCTCATGTATCATCAGCCTGTTAAGTAGATGCAATACGAGGAAGAGATATGCGTGGGAAGGAGAGGGGGAGGCTTGGGTTATTTAATTCTATTCATTCCATGAGTAGAACTTTCATTGACAGTTGTGGGAATAAGTAAGACATGGCCCTTGGCATTTCAGCTTAGCAATCAATTAATACTGCAGTCATAGTAACTAATAACCTGATCTTCTTGTCGCAGTACTGTGTTTTTTGCCAAGAATAATGTTTCAAAATTCAAATAGTGATAATTTCTAGCTCTCTTTTCATTTAATCAGAATTTTAAATATAGTAATGCACTAGTCAGAAGTGTATTTCTTTTCCCATAGGAATATATCAGATGTACTATGGAGGGGAAGAAAGAAAAGAAAATTTTAAAAATTAAAATTAGATAATGGTGATGGGGAAAAAAATTTCCATCTTTGTTGATCAGTCATGCTGCCTAACAGAGGTAGTGGAAGATTTCCAGAGAAGAGGTTGAGAAGGTGGTACTAGCTTTGTGGCAATTAGTGAATTAATCAAGCCCTTAAGAGTGAATTAAAGTCCTCTCATAGATCTAGAATGCAGAAGAATTTACATTCTAAATAGTCAGTTCACATTTTTACCAATTATTTCATTCCATTATCTCCCTATCTTCCTGAATAAGTATGAATCAATATATTCAATCAATATTTCCATCCTCTATAGTCCATTACAACTTCCACTTACATCCACTAAAAGGTTCTCTTGACTCCCAATAAGGATAAACAAATTGCAAAAACTAATGAAGGGCATTTTTAGTACATAAAGGTCTTTCCAAAGGAAATTATGATTTTACCAACATGTTGTACTCATAAAAGTAACACATTCTTAGAAGAATTGTCCACATAAGAAGAATTAACTATTAATTAAAATAAACAGAAAATAATTTAGAATAAATGCAGGAATTACAACAGAAGAGAAGCAACGTAGGAAGGACCACTGTTACTGAAAATTTCACTTGTTGATATGTACTGCCTATTCAGAAAAGCAGAGGTATATACCAAAGGCCAACAACAATCTTAATGTTTGGCTCAGGATACTCATTATTAAAAAATATCATTTTTCAGAGTACAGATGTGAGCCAGTCTTTCCTTTTCTCCTTTCCTTTCCTTTCCTTTCCTTTCCTTTCCTTTCCTTTCCTTTCCTTTCCTTTCCTTTCCTTTCCTTTCCTTTCCTTTCCATATTCTGGGAGTTCTATAGGGCAAGGACTAATTCAGGGCATGACTTAGAAATAAATTAACAGTAAAAACTTTGAAACAGAAAAATTCAATAACTTTGGAAAAGGGATGCTGGCCATTTATTAAATACCCTAACTGAACTGAGAAGCTTAGTCAGAATTTAATGGATTTTCAGTGATTGTAAATGCATTTTTTATACAACTTGAATGCTCTTGTAAGCTTTTCTCTCAGGAAAAAAAAAAAAAAAACACAAAAAAATACAAAAGCCAACCATGTTAGCTTAGTACAAAAGATTTCAAAGGCTTATTTTAAGCTTTTATAAGGGTGGAATGTACTGAATTAATCTCAACACAATAAGCTTTTTCTCAATAGCAGCTTTTGCAAAAGTATCAATTGTAGATTCCCTTAGTGGATAAACTGAATGATTCACTTCAAATGGTACATTCTTTTGTTCAGGCAAAGTACATTTAACCATAGGTTGGCTATGGAGGACAGCAATACACACTCAGCAAACTTGACTGAATATTCAAGATTAAAATTTAACTTCATGCTTAAATAATTGCTTCTTCAAATATCTCCCTAGCTAGGGCAGCTGAGAGAGGAATCACAGACCACATTTTTTATCTGGTAAATCATTACCAAATAAAGCAGCCCATTCCACCTGTTCTTTCCTTGGCATTAGGCAGATTATGTTCTTTAATACTCATAGATTTTTCCCAAAAAGGTAATTTTCAGGAGAAATATGTTCTAGATCTTTCAAAATAAATTACAACATTTATTTTGCCCTACTGTTCTGTGAATGAAACATTCATCTTCATGTATAAATGAGCAAATTAATATGTCTTTTCAGATTGAGAGATCGAGGATAAATGTTTTCAAAAGTTTTTAAAAATATGTACATCTCTTTGATGTAAGAAAATTTAAGTTTCTCAACCTTGCACCATCAAAGACATTTTGCTGGTGTGACCATCCCTGCCGGTATCCCTGAATAGCTGTTGGTGTCTGAATTGGGACAATTCCTTCCATAACCAGAGCCTCACAGCCAGTGAAACTCTGTGACTCACAGTCAGCTCCATCTGGTGTGCTACAGGTGAGAACAGAGTGCCAGTGGTCCTGCAATATCAAGGAACAGTTTCCTGCTGTGAGATGCTCAGCAGCAACTTATGGAGTGCTAGCTGAGAGCCTTGCAACACTGATACTAAAATACAGCTCACAAGAATTTGATATTATAAGAAACATAAAGTGTGGGTCCTTCACTGACTTTGGCTTTCATTTAAAACAGGAAGCTCCTAAACATATATTGACAGCTGGAAGAGTGTGAAAGAAAGTACAGGGTTACCAAGTAAGTATCATCCCAATTTATTATGTTTTGAGCTATAAATTCCTAGCCTAAGATAGAGCAGCTGCCACAGTCCTGAGTTCTGTTGCAGCACTGGAAAACTTGAAAATACCAGGGAACAGCCTTCTCCAGCTTGCAAACTGTGTACTGAAAGCTGCCCAAGAACAGGCTATACCGACCACTGTTCATCTCAGAATCTCCAGGAAACAGGGGAGTTTCATTTAGTTGTTGGGCTGTTGCTAAGCTCCATTCCCACTTCCTCAACACACAGCTCTGGGAGCACCAGGATCCAGGTGAGCATTTGTTCCTCTCTGCTTCCTTGGACCCCACGTGGCAAAGACACACACGTGCATGTTCCTATCACAGATATTTCTGTGGTGTGCTTGAAGGGTACCACAGACTTTTGGTGAGATGAAAAAACA
This sequence comes from Urocynchramus pylzowi, assembly GCA_013397555.1. Taxonomy (NCBI): domain Eukaryota; kingdom Metazoa; phylum Chordata; class Aves; order Passeriformes; family Fringillidae; genus Urocynchramus; species Urocynchramus pylzowi. Next base: position 318,501 of record VZRH01001195.1, read on the forward strand.
AAGCTCTTTATCTTGCAATTTAAATTATTCCCTTTTTGCCCAAACTTTGAGAATTTGTTTGTCCTTGTTTAAGTCCCAAAACCACAGAAATATTTGGGGTGTTGCTGGAGTAGTACACTGGAAATTCAGTTGAGTCCAAGGTGTTTATTACAACAGCAGTCACAAAGCCCAGGTAAAATGACCTCCTTTTTAGCTAACATTATACATATCACAATGTGCACTTTTTTTTTTCCTAAATAAGAGCTTTTTATCAAGAACTGTGTCTGCTGTTGTAGTGTCATTGAAACATTATTTTCAGAGCTCTCAGGCAAATATATATTGCTATAATGTCACACTTAATGACATTACCTTTTTCCTCATGAACCTGTATTTGTTATTATGCCTTGTTGAACCAAAGATGTTAAAAAATCCTACCAGCTATATAATACAGAGCTACTTCAAGTATTACAGAAACACAGTCTCTTCTAAGTCAAAAGTTCTCAAGTAGTTAAAGCCTTATTCTGAAACAAACAAAAATCCTGTATGGAACTGCAACTGCACAGATAAATATCCTCCTGAAATCAAGTATATTTTCTAACATACTAAGGCATATAAAAAATAAAACATAATTGGAATAAGCTAATCTGATTTTATGCAGAGCAGCATAAAAGTAGTCTCCACAATAAGGATTTATTATTATTATTATTATTATTATTACTATTAATATTATTATTATTATGAGTGAAATTAATTTTAAGTAATGTATTTATGCAGTTATATTTAAATAGAAAGTCTAGGTTTTCTGTCTTATTTTTAGCACATTTTTGCTACTTGCATGTTTCCCACTTGCCCTACTAATGTGTTGTGTACTCTAACTAGATTCTTGGGATGGGGTCCTATGGATTTGCAAATCCAAAACTTGCTAAGTTTTTTTTTAAGATATTGAAAAGTGAATGTGGCAGCACANTTAATATTATTATTATTATTATTTAGCTTTGGAATACATTTTTTTCCTTTCATCTTGTAGTTCTTATCTAGATTTTATTTGACTAATTTTCTTTTCAGTTAGCATGAATGAAGAGCTGCATTTACAAGGAACGGAACAGCTGTCATGACTGAATTATCAGGCTGTATTTATTTCCTGTTCAACTCTAAATATCCTTCTTCCATTGCCTTGGGCCAAGTGGCAGGTACTAATGGAGAAAATTCTGCAAGATTTGTCAGAATTATTTATAATATCTATTAAGTTTGAACTTCTTCCACAGAGAAAAGCTGCTGAGGGGCTGGAACTGTGAGAGTCTCCCGGTTCTTTTCAGCTGATGATGAACCTTGGCTTCAGCTACCAGAGTGTTTGATCTCTTTCAAGGAAGAATTTGGGGCAGCACTGAAAGATGCAGCAGTCAAAAAGGAGCTTGTTAAACAAGCTAATTGAGTGACTTGGGGCCACAGATAATGGAGCTCATAGGAAAGCAGCATTTACTTGATGCCTGATGTCTGGGCATTCCAGCTTTCCATCAGCTCAGAACCTTTTATAGAGATAGTGACAGTTACTGCCCCAAACCAATGTTTCCTCATTTTGGAAGGTTATACCTAGTGCCAATCCCTGCTTCTAAGAAAACTACTCTCAGAACTTCATAAATATCATCTGTAGCGTTGTTTCCCTGCTTTTGCCCTAACCCAGCTCCACAGAGTTTTAGAAAGCTCAAGAATGGAAATGAGTATTGGCAAATAGTTACAAAAAATTGTCAGATAAATGGCTATAGTGTAGAGAAACATTGGAGCAGACAAAGGGAAAGTCAGAGGACCTGAAAAAAAAATTTCATCCTCTGCTAAATGGTGTGAATTCTACAGTTATTTGGACCTGATTGTAGCACTTTAAATAAAGATTCAATATGCCATCAACATACATGTTTGATGTTCCTTCCATGTGCACACACAAATTTAAAATATGATACAGGCTTTTCAAGAAACTCAAATGAAGTAACAGCATATGGGGAGGGGGGGGAATGGGTATCTTCTACTGGAAGAAATTGGAACTGCTCACTGAAAAAACCCTCAGGCTTATAAACAGAAAAGTGGTTTTGCCAGAATAATGCCAGAGGTTTATTTTTTAAGTAGTGGTAGTTCCCTGGAGCTGTGGAACAGACAAAGTTCTTCCTTGATCCTTGTCTACATTACTGACCAAGTTCTGTGAGATATGTCATACTTGCATCTCCTTATTGACCTTAGTTTTGACTTTTTTTCTTTTTTCTTCTCTGTAACTGTGAAGAATTGCAGAAAGTCCTTCAGCAATAGGTGAGGGACCACTACCAAGAGCAGTTTTTGATCCTGTTTCATAGCATATATATTAGAATATAATATATAATATATAATATATAATATATATATTAGAACAGAAAGATGAGTTAAGAGGATTCAAGTAACAAGCTCTCTGTTTATTGCTATTCCTTATCTGTAGAGGTTGCTATTCCTGTCCATAGAGATGTTTAAATGACCTTTCCCTCAGCTGCTATTGAGGTCTGTTTCCCAGAAAAGTGGAGAAGAAGAGAACACCACAAACAGGATGCAATTTTAGATTGGTGGTTGAAGCTGAGGTCTTCCTCTGCTTGGATACTTCAGCATTGGGTCAGTAAATTCATCAGGACAAAGAATCCATCCAGGGATCAATAGTGGTCTTAAAACAGAAAGCATGGATATTGTCACATGAGTTGCAGACACTGACTGAACAGCAATTCATATGTAAGAAACTTACTGAAGTTACTTGAACTTTGTGATGTACAAAATTGCATGTTCAGGCTCAGCAGGGGCAGGCCCTTTTGCTTATGATCTAAACAATTATTTCTAATCTACTGATGAGTGCCATTAACTCAGTTCCAGACTCCCACAGAAGTAGCTCTGTGCAAGACAAAGAACCTGTATTCTTTGGTGGGAACAAGGACAAATGCAACCACACAAGCTAAGTCAGCCTCCATTTGACTCAGTGATACACTGCTTTGTTCCTTAAGGATTGGCTTCCCAGGAACTCAAGAGACCCTCTTTGTGTGCTTACATTTTTGAGTGTAGACTTAGATTACAGAATAATGGCCATGCTATTTAAAACGTAATTATCTTTGCAGGTTGCCATGGAAAAGAATCTACCATGAAAGTACCAGTGGCAACTATGGTGTTTCCCAGCCTCACAATAAATTTACAATTTACAATTTTTAGTAAATTACAAATTTTATAGATTACCATTTACAATTGTTTTTAATGGGGAAGTGTCAAAATTTAAAATAGACCCATACATAACCCATGTCCAACTAAGATGTGGAGGGTCAGTCTACATTTCTAGGATAAAATTAACACAAAGACCAGGTTAAAAAACCAGGTTTTAAAAAACCTCATCATACTGATTCTGGTTAAAAAACCTCATCATACTGATTCTGAATTTCATGGAGACTACATTAGTCCAAGGAAGAGAAATTAAAACCAAAATCAAATACTGTAAACCAAAGGGAGCAAAATGGAGGTACAATAGTGAAGTACAAACCACTAAAATTAAAAGAATAAAAGTAGAAAATTAGGTTTCATTATAATCTCACTTTTAACTATTATTTATAGCAGAATTTGATTTATATGTCTACATATATTTACTTCATAAATACAGATATAGGTACAGAAAGATATACATAAAATGTATCCTTAAAGCACATCTATACAAGGAATGCTACCAAAATTTGGTAGGTCCACAAACTCTCAAGTTTCCTTGGTGAACAAGTATTCAATAATAAGAGCAAAACAAGATACCAGTCTCAAGTATATCCTGACTTAGTACAATGAAAAGTCAGAATATTCTGTACAATACTGGATTCAATAAATAAATATGATTAAACATCATTGTGCAACGAGCTCCAGAAGAGAAAAACTTTATTGATACACTGAAGCAGAATTTTTGAAAATACTCACCATTAGGAGGACATAGCGGTCCCAGGATTAAGGAAATAACCAGAGGACTATAAAAATCTTGCAAATCACTATAAAATTACATACTTTTGTTTTCTTTTGGAGAGTTTAATAAATTTGCTATGAGGGCAATTAGCTAATTTAAAGATTTGCTTACAGCAAAAGCAACACCATAGGCTGCCAGGCCTATGTATTTTCAGTGGTAGCTGTTTTCTCTGTGCATGAAATGCCTGCTATTTGTCTTGATATTCCCACACAGAGCCAGAAAGACTGGATTCCTCATTGTGACACTACTATTCATTTCCACAGAAGCTGCCTCAGTTTAGAAACTAAGTAAATCTCAATTTATTTTCCCAGTCCTGGCACTACTGCTCAGGAAGAGCTATGAATACTAAACTCATTTAATCCCAGTGTTCAGGAGGTGTATGGAGGAATAACCAGTGGTTTGTCTCTGAAGCAGGGCTTCAAGCACTGTATCAGCTATGTAGATTTGCAAGGGGAGGGCACACACCACAGAGAGTGTGCTGGGTCCATGAAATAATTCTCAAATGTAGAACTGAGACATACACTGCACACTCCAGTGCTACCAAGGAAGTTTGGGCAGACATTTTTGCAAGACCATTCTGCTTAGAAAAAACTTAGAAAGGCCAGCATGCAGAAAGAAAACCAGTAAGTTAGCTAGCTAATTTCAATACAGTCCATATCTTAAAACTCTTTCAAGAAGCCAAATACTTAGAACTTCTATTTTAATTGGAATTAACCCACATGATTGCCAGTAATACTGCCAACAATAAACAGAAACTAAGCATCAAACGTTATAAAATAAATCACAGCTTTTTATTCATTTGTGTATTTACTGACCAGCTATTCTGACTCATTTCTGTGAGCATTTCTTTCCAGACAACAGTTACATCTAACCTTTGGAATCTTACTTGCTTTAACTTTGTCATAAAAGACCCAAGAGCCTCTTCTGATGTGCAGAGACCTTCAGCTCATGTCAGTGACAATTGCATGCAAGGACCAAATTTCTAAAATACAATTTGCAACATTCTTTCCATTTTGCTTTCCCCTCAGACTTACCTGGTTTCATCAATATAAACTGCCTCCAGCACAGATGCCGCGTATTCAATATTCTTTTTTAAGTCCACCACATTAATGTCACCCTTTTCCAGCTGCTTTACCAAGCATCTTAATCTGTGAAAAAAAATAAAAATATCAGTGTGATAATTCTATCAAATTTAGTGACTTCATTTTCTAATTGAAACACTGGAACCAACACAACAATGTAGAGGCAAGGACCATCACTCCATCTCTTGTCTTGGTTTAAGAAAATCTGGCTTTAGAATGCACTTAACACTGACTGGTTTTATGTTTTTATAGCTTGCTAAATTTGTAAGATGTACTAAAAAATGGCTTATACATTCCAGAAAGTCAGAGAGGACATTTTAACGATCATCAAAGCAATTTCCTATTCATTTCTGACATACTATTACGCCTCAGTCTCTAATGTAAAAAAAAAAAAACAAAAAAAAACCAACTAACTTAGTGTGTTGTCTTACTATAATTTTTTCCATGCTTAGGTGGTTAATTATATTTTTATAACCATGGCATACTGATTTTGCTTCACTTAAATGTCTTTAATTTTTATTTAGGCTTCCAGTATGTTTTTGCTGCAGAATTTGTATTCATATTAGTGTGAGATAATATGGAAGTCTGTTGCGTCTGTGCTTATAATAAATTCATCATTATACCAGAGGAAAGGCAGTGCCCATGGCAGTAGAAAAATCCAAATATTCCCAAGTGAGCTTTAAACTTTTAGTTTTGAGGACCTTGTTTTACAAACATAGATACGCCCAAAGGGGATTTTGTAATGCATCAACTCATGTCTCTGCAGCAATCCACTTCCACAGATACACTCCTTGAATACTAGATTTTTCCTAAACTCTGATGACAAGAACACTTCTGACACTGCTCAATTTAACCATACGGAGTAGATAAAGCACTGGAGTGAAATTAAAACCTTATCAGTAAAAGTGCAGAGCTGTGACTAAATGGATGCTTAAAGTAAAGGTATTTTCCTTCTTTCTGTGCTCTAGCTCTGAGTAGAAATAATCTACGGTTTTGTATCATGTAAGATAAAGATTTTTGTAACTAAGGATATATCATTATTGCTACATAACTTCCATTAAATAATCTTTATGTGCAGGAAAGATTGTGAAATGAGCATTTAGATAAAAAGTGCAATGAAATTGATTCAGCACTAAGACAACTACATTCAGAAAAAGATCATATTTATGACATGCACCAGTATACATAAAATATGCAAATGTTACATGAAGAGAAGACTGAGGGGACACCTCACTGCAGTTACAACTTCCTCATGAGGGAAAGAGGAGGGGCAGGCACTGATCTCTTCTGTGGTGACAGGGACAGGACCCAAGGGAATGGCCTGAAGTTATGTCAGGGGAGGTTTAGGTTGGATATCAGATAAAGATTCTTAAACCAGAGAGTGTTTGGGGACTGGAATGGGCTGCCCAGGGAGATAGTCCCAGCACCAAGTCTGGCAGATTTCAAGAAGTGTTTGGACAACACTCTCAGGCACATGGTGTGACTCTTGGGGATGTCCTGTGCAGGGCCAGGAGCTGGATTCAATAACCCTTGTGTGTCCCTTCCAACTCACCTTACTCTGCGATTCTGTGATAATAATATATTTCATACATATATATACTATATATTATTGTCATTGCTTACATACAATATTTGATTGGACCTAATTAAAATATATAAATAACATAATTACAGTGATATTTCAAAAAAATTCATAAATTTGATAAGTACTGTTCTATCATAAAATCATTTTCATGGTTTTTTACATATTTCTTTGGCCTAAGTACAATTATGTTCAAGTGTGTAAAGATAATTTTAGCAAATGGAGTTTTAAGACCAACCTCCTCAGTTCTCTAAAGCCTTAATTCAATTCAAATCAGCCTAGCACATGCAATAAATAAGGCTCTTAGCAACCATATTTACTTGATATTTTACACAGTGCATTGCATATCAATGGAATTAAAAAACGTAGTGTTAAAAAATTTTCTCAGAGAAATGAAGTGGGCAGATGAAATACTCTGGGAGCTCGTCTCCTACACAGAAATATCCATATGCACGGGAGACATTTCCAGTACATAACTTCTTCCACTTCAGAGGTACTTGTAGGCTGAAGAAGGTTATTCACAGACATCTCCCAGAGCCCAACACACGTGTCTCCTGGGGTGTGTGCTCCTCGGTACTGCACACAAACACACACACAGCCCCTCCTAAGCACCAATGCCAAAATGCCCAGGTGGGTCTGGCAGCAGCAGTGCCACTGCTTGCAAATAGCTGTAGGGTGTTTTTGTCACTTCCACTGCTCCCTCCATATTTGACTGAGCACATCTCCAAATCACACTTTCCAAAGTGGGAGCATAAATAAATTTGAAAACTTGCTTTCAAATGTACAAAAATAAATTTGTAACACTGTGCAGCAGGGGGCCAGGCTCTGGTAGAACAATATAGGCTTAAAACAGCTTCAAATCCTACCATTTCCAGTGGTTCCTCAGTATCGGAGGCAACAGATCAGATGACAGGTATTTGGAATAATTTTTATGTTTGTAGGTGGAAATGAGTCCCTGGGGGAACCTTTAAGCCACAATGATCTTGCAATATCTCGCTGCATAGGTGACAGCCAACCCATGTAACTTGCCCTGTGGGTATAGTTCATATTCTAGGAGGAATGCAGAACACAGTAACAGACTGGATGATTTGGAAACATTGCTCAGTCAAGTTTAAAGTGATTCTGAAGATATTGCAGATGCACAGAAGGACACAAGTGACCTTATCTCATGCATCACTCTTTGTGAAGATGTCCTCGGGAGTCCTTAGCTGAGCCAGTGCAGATCTACAATCAAATCAAGGGATAATTTGGTTGGAAGGGACCTCCACCTGGTACAAGTTCTTGCTCAAGACTGGGCTAACCTCAAAGATAGGTATAACTTCACAGTTAGATATAATTACTCACAGGTATTTCTGCTCAAGCCTTGACTGCATGGAGATTTCAAAAAAAAAACTCTTGGAAAAAACAGTTTAAATGGTCAATCAGCCTTATGGTGCATCATGTTTTCATATCTACCTGGAATGTCCTTTGTGGCAACCTGCATGCCCAAACTTTGCTGTACAGCTCCAAGAAAAAACTGTCTCTGTCTATGGTACAACTTCCCACTAGGAAGCTGGACACAGCAATAACATCCTTCCATTTTGTCACTGATCAGACACTTGTCATGTGACACTAATGAAGTCTACCCCAGATGTTAGAAACCCTGACTTCCAACACAGCAAAATTAAGTGGGTTGTAGCAGTGTATGAATGGTCTGAACATACTCAATGTCTTCTGCATTAAAATGAATAGCCACAGAGCTTAGGAGCTGACATTTTAGTAATGAAACTAATAATTTAGCGAAGAATAAACATCAATTTATAAGACTAAGCAACAAGTGTTGACACACCCATAGTCCACCATTCCACAAGACAAAGAAACTTGTGAAAAGGACAAGGAAAGGTAATTAAAAAATAATTTTTTCTCCAGCTGTACTGGGAGGATTTTTGTTTGTTTTCTTTTAATTGTGATAAATTTTAAATGAACATTAGAAATACTATTTGAAAAGCTGAAGTGTTACTTAAAATTGGAAGTAATTGTATTACCCAACCTGAGAACTGTGCAAAGAAATAATAGACAGCAAAGAGAAAAAACTGGAGGAGCTATTTTATGAAAGAGAAAAAAGAACTATTTGAACTGGTTTAAGATGCAAAGAAAATTGTATGCAGAACTAATATGATAAAAAACATGAAAAAAGATTATGTATCTGAGGACACCTGAAAACTGCACTATAAACTAGCAGCCCCAGTTTGTAAGGGAGAAAAACACATCTGCAATTAATAAAGGGAGTGGGTGGAGAACCATCTTCTGTCATCTTGGGTAAACATCATTAACAGTGCTGTGGGATTAAATGCTCTTGTGGACAATTCAAATGCACTCTGCTCCCATCACTCTTCAATAATATGTCTGTGACATTGCTGGGGCCTGTGTTTCCCCAGTCCTCACCTCTCTGTGCAGCTGATGCCACTGTCCAGCTGTGGGCAATAATCCTTCAGGCCCACCCAGCAACACAGGAAAATCAGAGGAAGCAAGGACTTTACTGGGAGATGAAGAAGCATTTCTTGATTAACAGTATCAAAACCACAACTCACTTGTTTCCAACTTCCCCACTAAAATTCTCCCATGTTTGAACTAAAGTTTTGTTAAATCTAATGTAGCTTTCTGGGGTTATACCAAATTAACTGAGGATAGATTTTGTGATGGTATGATATTTCAAAAAGCTTCCTATGACAGTTTCAGTAACTACAAAAAGGAAGAAGAAGAAAAATTTTTAAAAGTTAAGGAATCAGTGATCAAATATGACTTTTTGCAATGTCTTCATGAGAAAGTCTTCTTTTCTATGGAACCAAGGAAAGACCAATGAGAGATGTTTGCAGATACTGAATAACTGTCCTAAACACAGGCTGAAGTGCTAAGAGAAAGGTGCAAGGATAGCATTACTTAAGAAGAGAGATTTTAAAGTAGAGAGGCAGATGAGTTGGACAATTTCAATTTCAGATTAAACTGCCACTCTTATTTTCAAAGTAAAATAAATTACTAGTAATCACTGAGAATAAATCAGTGTTAAAAGCCCAACTAAAGAGTCTTTAAGAACCAGAAGAGGAAAATTCAGCCTGAAGTTAATTTCTGAACCTGAGAAAAAGGCCCTCTGCCTGCTTTCCCTAAACTGCCATTATTTGCCTCTTAGGTCTCCCCACCACTGAGCATTGCAGAGAAACAGCTCTCTAACTTACACATCTGGACTTCACTTAAAACTGTTTTGGAAACTTCGAACAAAAAAAAAAAAAACAGCTGGCTTTTGCCACAGATCCTATTAAACAGGAAGTGGAATAAACTGTAAAAAGTAAACTGTAAACTAACCTTGCTTCCTTCTATATTTTGAAATTAGTGAAAGTCACTGTTGAAGATGGTCAATGAACACATGAGTAATTCTTTGAAAATAATAAACACATGCTATTGCCAATTAAAGAGAAATAATTGATATTCGTACTCACAGTGCTGTTAAAACAATTATCTGTGTTGTTTAGATCAACTCCAAGTCGTAAATCATTATCTTCCCATGAACTAATTGAGAAAAGCCTAGCTGAGACAACTGTGACAATGTGTGAAAAAGTCTGAAGACGGAAAAAAGATATTTTTTTCTGTAAACAAGTGTTTCATGTTCTGTTTGGACTATTTAATATTGAACAATAAAATTAAGTGGATTATTGTCAATTTTATTATAAAAGTGATTTGACCCTCTAAATGAACATCACAAAGTAAAAATGGGTTGTGAATGTGATGTGAAATTAAAATTAAAAAGGAGGAGGTAACAATATCCTGGCAATATGGATAGTTAGTTTAAGCATCACTAGTTGTTCAAAACTTTGAAGAAGGGGGAAGTTTTTCTCTAAAGCTATCTGTAATTAAAATCGCAAACCAGTTTTGCTAGCTGTAGTGATTCTCATAAGAATCAGTTGAATAATTGTCACCTGCAGAAAGCATCACTCACTCAGGAGTTCTTCAGCTTTCCAAGGCAGAAGTTACATCCTCACTCAAACATGAATGCTTTTAAAAAGGATCAATATCCAACAATTCCAAATCATGCACAAGTAGTTCAAGCTAATCTATTAAAGTCATTAAGGCTGGAAAAGACCTCCAAGATAAAAACAGCCCCATCCCACAGTCCAAGTTGCTTTAGATACCTATTTGAGATTCAAGAAAGTATTTGAATAAGGAGGAACACAAAATAGAAACAGCAAAACCACAACTTGGAAAGTCACAACAAATTCAAAATATCCCTGTTTCACTTGAATTGTAAAATTCCCTGTATGAATTACCCAAATTCCAATTATTTTTATGTGAATTGGTATAATTGGAATTTTACGTTTCTATTAAGAACATGCATGTATAAAATAAATCTTTGTATAAATACACCATTCCATCAAAAAAATTCAAATGGATGAGAGATGCTGAAGAAACATACACAATATGATAGCAAAGATTCAAGAGTGGTCCCTTTGGGTTGCCACTCCTGTTTCCCTACTCCTATCTGCAGTAATGAAGTGGCCAATTATCCCAACTTCAAGATGGTTAACCTTTACTTCAAGGTACTTTACTTTATGTCAGGGAAAAACAAGCTGATATGGATATTTTGCCCAGCAAGGCAAGGCCAGAATATCAATGGGGAGCAAGGGTTAGAACTGGCAGCTCTTGACACAGACCTTAATGTGCGTTTCACTTCCTTGAAATCATAAAAAATGCAACTCCAAATGCAGTTACCTAATATTTCTTCTGATTAGAGGGGCTCTCAGTAAACCTTTACATGGAGAAATACAAGAAAGTGTTTTCAGTGCTGCAAATGTGTCTTACTTCTCAGCCACTGCTGTGTCTGAGCTTCTGCACAGGAAGTCGTGTGGTTGCTAAGGGTTTCATGAATCACATGAATTTCATGATTATTTTAAGCATTTAAGTGGTACACGCTGATCTGTAATTATGATTCAGTCATTAGAAAATAAATATTGATTGTGCTGGTTATTCAGACAACATTTTGATATACCAAAACTTCCATCCCATACTGAAGAATTGAAATAGAAGTTGTGCAGCTATATAGCAACACTGAATTTTACATTTTCTTAATGATAATACTCTGCTTTTTCATGGTGATATAATTGCCTTGGTTGTTCAAATATTATTTTTATGCAAGATGAAATGGTTTTCCTTCAGACAGGCATTCTCTATTAGGCTCCAATTCATTTTACCTTATCCCATAAATTTAATATTTACCACTCTAATAGTCCATAAATATTACCCTTTGTGTCTCATTCAGTAACAGGTTAAACAAATGTGTTTAAAAAATTTAGTCAAAATTCCTACATTTGCTTTAGCACCCAGCTGAAATCACAGAACACCATGGAGTTTTACAGGTTTTCCACCTGAAACCATAAACCAACTCTAGGTCTCAAAGGCATTTTTTAACTTTTTGCATAATTCTCAACAAACCTAATAAAACAAATGTCAAGTGCCTGAGAAGTCATGGTGTCTTGACCCCAGTGATACTAAAGGTTTGCTATTTGCAGCACTGTAACTTTTCACCACCCTCCATCATCTTCTCCAGCTACACTGGAGAGACACCCCAGACAAGGAGGCTGTTTTGGGACCCTGGCACTGCTGCTCTTCCCTGCTGTCTCTCACGCCTCCCCAAGTTACTCATCCTTTCCCAAAAGTCACTCTCACCATTAGATTTAATACATGTCATGATCACGAATTCTCACACATTTGAATTTCTCTGATCGTCCTTTGTGCACACCCAGGCTGCAGAATGAACTTAGCCAAGCTTTAAGTGTCTTTCAAATTTTTCTCTCGCTTCTCTTAAAGAACCATCATTAATACTTATTTGGTTCTGCTATTCAATTCCTTTCCGGGTTGAAGCTTAATCAAAAATCTTCAAACTTCAAATTACACAGTATGTACAAACATTTGGGCATTTTTTTCTGTCTTTTGTTAGATTCAACAAGTAATCAACTAGCCTCCTTACCCCAAAAACTATAACTCTTTCTATTGTCTCAATGTCTATTTCCATTATTTGACATGCCCATTTCACAATCAATCCATGAAATCAAAGACAATCAAAATATATAGGAGTGATTTGGAAATTGCTAATTATTCTTCTAACAGCTTTTGCTGAATATTTCTTTTTGTCTGAAGATAGAAATTTAATCCACAAGGTTTTCCTGAATTCTCTATACATTATATAGGGTCCTAGCCAAAGCTATTTCATCTTGAAGTTGCCAAATACTACAAGATGTCTCTAAGTCTTCATCATGTACTTGCTGAATTCACTATCAACAAGCTGGGAAATTGAATGTAAACTCATCATCTATCAAAAATCGTGCTTGAAGATAATGGTCGACCTTCGGTATGTTTAACTTGTTGGAGCTAATGTGATAAGCACACAGAAAAGGCACAAAGCCCTTATTTCCAACAGTGCTTTAAAAAGCTTTATTTTTCCTGCAGACAGCAGCTTTGAGAACAGTGATCAAAGCTGCTAGAAGGCAGATTATCTCCTTCAGTCCATGGTACCAGAAAATGGGGGTTGATAAATACTCATCCTTTGAAGAGGGCATGCAAAGAAGTAAAAAAGTCCTTCTAGAAATATTGATAACAAACCACCATATAAAAAGGTAACTGAAATTCTTTGATTTAAAACTGCATTAACCAGAACTGGTAACTTTGTACTGAAAATATTTTGTAGGCTAATACTTAGGAAACATATTGCCGTCATTGCTTTTGAAAGACTTTTGGTGCAATTTCTCCAGCCATTAAGGATATAAGATTGGTTCAACACTAAAATAATGTCATTGCCCAATAATTAAAGAATCTTCAACCATGATCAAAGAATCTTCAACTGTGACAGCACAAGTATCCTTTCCTCTACTTGATAAAATCACATATGAGCAAATAATACAGGAACATTAAAATGACCGTTTGTTCTATTATTTCTGTGTGGAATCAAACTACAGTAAGTACTATATAATATGGATATAGTTAATATTTTCATTTTCCTGAAATAGAAATTAGAACCAGGACAGAATAGCCTTGCTGCAAATCATAGGTCAGCTTTTATAAATGTGGCTAAACCCTAACAGCTAACACTCCTCGTAACTCTTAAATTTGTTGCTTAATAGTTACAGATTTTTTGAGACATCAAAAATCTGCAACTGTACAATCTTTATCCTAGTAAGTAATCTGGGGACTCTGTGCCTATTTATAAATTATTTTATATTTGTTTCTGACTGCTGACTTCCTTGGACAGAGCATGAAATAAAGCTCCATTTTGTTGCTTAGTATGCAATAGAATCACAGAGTCATTAAGGCTGGAAAAGACCTCCAAGATCATCAAGTCCAACCTTTGACCAAACACACACTGCCTACTAAACCATAGCACCAAGTGGTTCCATTTCTCTTAACACACACAGAGCTGACAGCTGATAATGTATTAAGTGAACAGAGGTTACCTAAAGGCCTCTATAAGAATGCAGTACAGAAGAAGAGTTTTTTGAAATGGCAGTCCCCCATACTCGGTATAAGGACATGGTCAGATGTGGTGCCCCAGCTATCGCTGTGTGATCCATTCCATCTCCTTTTTCCGGGAAAAATTGCCCCACCTGCTCCCATATCTGATGGCACATGAGTATGGGTAACAATATGTCTTCAACCTGACACTGTCAAAACAATCTAGTTTACCTTCAAGGCACTGTACATACATCAGTTCTACTGAAGTCTTTCCACACAATCGGATGAGAGTCCCATGCATGTACAGCTGTGCTGTCAGATGAATCAGGGTAGTTGGTTCAGCTGGACTAACAGATCAACAATCACCAAGATAATCCTTCTGTGATCCAATCTCTCACTTTTCAGTGGATTTGGAAGTTCTCCTTTCCCACTTATAATTAAACTTAAATACTTGAAGTACTAAAGTATGAAAGTTTTACTTTCAATATATAATCACACCTTCCAGATGGGATGATAGAGCCAATTTATCTTGAATTTTATTTTTAATGTGTATGATGGGTTCTGAGGAACCAAGTACAGATCTGTGTTTCTGGAATAAAATTGTAAAATGTAAAAATCCCTAATATTTGCATTATGAATTATTACAGACTATTGCATAAAATCACTTAAGAGTTATCTTAGTCTGCCTAAACTATTGTAGAAAAAATATCACCGCCTTAATTGAGATGTCTTTTCTACTGAATAATTAACAGCTTCAACAAATCTATTTTCACTAAAAGAATTTTTCATTCAAAAGACAGAGCAAGACATAAATGCTTTAGCACAACAGCTGTAGTAATTACAGTACAATTTTGCTGTAAAATCATTACCATCTCAGTGGTTCTGAAGAAAGAATAAAGTACATGTAATGTATATGGCAACGTAAAAATATGAATAGGGTTTTTATTTAAAACTGCAATACTGCAATTAAAATGTAGGGAAAAAATAGGAGATTCTAGAATTCAGCACTCTATGTTATGTGTGAAACTAACTTCTGGCATTTGGAATTGTTAAAAATAAATGTTCTGCTGAAGAATTGCCAAATAAAGTACTTCAAAGCAGGTCTTGGTAATGAGAAGTAGAACATCAGATTAGCTTAAACACTTGAGAGCTATATAAATGTTTTAAAGAGGAAAGGATCAAGTGGGTGAACCTTTTCCCTACATTCTGTAAGAATGGTCATAAATAGGATGAAATGTAACATAGCCATTCTTGTTTACACATGAGACCCTGATTTAGGATTTGTACAGGGGAAACTAAATTCGAATTAGGGTGAGATAAGAAACTGAAATTCACTGTCCTTGAATAGCTCCATCTTTGAGTACTTCAGGATTAGTTGCCTGAATCAGACAAAAGACCCTGGACTTTATCAGAAAAAAATATTTCCAAAAAAGTAATTCGTGAACATCACACTAAATCCATTATCAAGCAGAGAGTATATATGGTCTATATGCACACTGTTTTGTTGTTCTGGACACAGTTGCGACAGGAAGTGTAGCAAAACAAATAAAATATCATTTGTAGGCAATGTCAGTATACAGCTGCCATTCACCTCAGCCTGAGGTATAAAGGGCTCTGTTTTGTAGGCCTGGAAGGCAGATTGGATTAGAGGTCATTCCTTAGTTTTGCCTTAAATCACACAAAAGATGAGAGTTTCTCCTACATGGCTCTAATCTAGACAACTCCAAGAAGGGACAGGCAGCTATCCCTACCAGAACTGCCTTTGTTTTCCATACTGTGCTCAGGACTTTGGTGAGATTGTGCTCATACACACCCCACAAAGCACTTTAACTCCTCTGCTTCAACAGATTATCTCACCTGATAATCCCATTGTCTTTCCTGATATGAAAACATGCTTTTAAACCAACCTAATTATCAACCTGTTGACTAAATAGTGACCATATTTTCATAGTTTCCAATTTGTTGGTGTTCCAGTTTTGAAATAGAGCATCCCTCAGAAGGTGTAGTCCAGAATCTATCAGCAAAAGTGTTATTTTTCTCATTGTGTTTAAAATGAGAAAATCTAGCAATCATAGACAACTTAAATTTGTCTGTTTATATACACTTTACAGATATTATAAGCAGAATAAATTGAAAATTTAGAAACTGGTTCTCAAACTGATCATGACAATATCTATAGAATATTCATGATCAAAACAACATGGACCATCTTGTTGCTGATATGATACACTGCCTCATTACTTTCTAAAAGAAGTCCTAAACTGATCTCAAAATTAACCACAGAACTAATGCACCCAGCAATGTTTAATTACTTGTGAAATGGCTTGAAAATGTTCTGTTTACCAGAAAGAGCTTTCAGCTGGAAAATTACTGGGCTTCTAGCAAGCATTTGTTTATAAGAAAATATCAAACCCACCTTCTAATGAACCCACCTTCTATCCTTAATGTCTGCCTCTTTTGAGGATGCAGAAATTAAAATGTGACTTCAAAGTGATGCCAGTACAACATCCCTAAAGGTTCTTCTCTAGGGGTGTGAAATCTAACCTGAAAGGTTCAACTTGCTTACAGTCATGACTAACAATATTCCCAAATTTTGCTTCATTTTTCATAGCTCTACTGAATGAATCACTATCCTTCAGTTTCTCTACAAAGCATTGCCATTCCTTTCAAGTTAAGAGCCTCGATATATTTTAATTTTAAAATAGAAAACTAGTCAGTTCTTGACTCAATATTATAATGTTTGTTTACACACTTACTAAGGAAGAAGTCTGTGTGTATAAAAGCAAAATAGGCAATAAAACAGTTTCTTAAAAAGTGTAACTACATACTATGATTTGCCTGTCATATTCTCAAACAATACATTGTTTCATTTTCCATTACTTTTCAGATCCTTTACTGCAGCATATTTTTAATTGGAATTCTCAGTTTTGAAATCAAGTTTTTCTCTCCAATCTAAAATACCATTACTCAGAGAAGTAAACCTGCTTCAAGGAGAATAGGCCAGTTTTAATACAGTAGCAAAGAGTCCAGACATTGATCACAAGGGAGTGCTTGAAGAAAGACTACAGAGAAATAATACAGCAAAATCTACAGCAGTTAAATTTCCTAAGATTAATGAGCAAGAGCCTTGTTCAGTAGTCTCCTACCAATACATTGGTTTCACCTGCAGATATCTACATGATGCCATGAATATGCAATGCAGGATGTTCTTGAATGGATGACGGAGAAAGGGGAGCTGAGTGTGGTGCTAATGAACAGCTCAGCTCAGGTCAGTGTGGGTTCACAGCTATTCCTCAGCCAAGCACACCTCAAAAGTAAGAGCTCAGTCTTAGTGAGAGTGTTTGCAGCCTCTCTGCAATTTCACTCTGGAAAGACAGAGTGAAAATGATGATGAATCAGATGGATATCACCTTCTTGGTCAGCCACCACACTTTCCTAGGTCAGCAAATGGCAGTGGCTGCTGTGCTTGTTTGGCTTGGACCTGCAGGGCAGAGCTTGGCCATCTCCTGTGCAGTGGTCAGTATATTCCCTCTATTTGACCTTACCAGCAAGTGAGCCTTCTAAGCCATTTTATGTATATTTCAGCTCACTATTTCTGTGGGGTTTGAGGTTTCCTTAATGGCATATTTCACAATTATCGATGACTCGGGATTCAGTTGTGAGCAACACTCATTTCTGTGGACTCCACGGTTTTTAGATGGATTTAAAGATTCAAGGACATGATTCTGAAAGACTTGTGAGAGATTTCAGTGTCAACAGTAATGGGGGTTTCCATCTTGTGCAGTGATATGCACAAAGAAAGGAAAAAAAACCCGAACAACTTTGTTACCATTGAAAGGATACACCTAAAAAAAGTACAGAAAACCAAAGCGATAGTAAAACACTAAATATATAGCTGAAAACTTTGCTCCAGCCTATTAAAAACTTTGTATCAAAAAATGTATAAGAAGTATTCCCATATAAAAATACATTACATATAAATTGAAGTAGAAAAAGTGCACTCCCCATGGGGCTATGGGATCAAGCAATGAAGATATCTAAATCTATCTTTTTAAGATCTAAGGTAGATGTGAAAGTCATTAAAATACATATTTGCATCCTTTCTAGGAGAGCTGTGTTGAAATGCCTGATTAATTAACTGAGAGTATGCAAGAAATCAGGTAAAAGATCACCTCTAAAATAAAAAAAAACAAAGAACATGAAAGAAACATGAACATGACAAAGTATAGACATTGACATTTCATACAGTAACTACACTAGCAAAAACGCTTATGTATTTTTATGAAGAAATTTGCTCAAGGCCCAGAAACATTCAATTAAAGTGATATATGCAGGAATAACTAACAGGGACAAAAGAGCAGACAGAGGAGCACCCAAAGAAAAACATATCCATGGCATAACTGTTTGGAGATCAAAGAACTTTTAGTATTTTGTATAATGTTTTTATTATTCTTCAGTTTTCTTAATTATTGAAATTTGCTGTCTGACAAATGTGATCATAACTCTGCATACATCAGCCTATACCTTAAAATCCTGCTAATATTCTACTGTTGGATACTTGTTAAAGCATTTTAGATGGAGAAGAAATGTAAGTAAAAAACAATGTAATAATTTTTCCTCTGGTAGATCCTACATCAGGTATTAAGGAAAGGTATTTGTATTGTGGTGAATCAGATTTAATGTGAAGTTAATCTAGGGAGTATTTAAAATATGCTTTGCCATAAAATAACTGTTGTCTACTCTTAAGATTTTCATTCACTACAACTATTATTTTGAGGTCACATCACTGTACTTAGAATAGTTAATCTCAGACTCTTTTCTCAAATGCCCTTAATAAAATTCAAATTGGAGCAGCATTAAAAGGACAGAAAACAGCAGAGTAAAATATTCTTATAGTAAAAAGAAATAAACCTTATCAACATTATATCAGAAATTACAATAGCCCTTAAAGAGAATTAATCAAAATAAAATATAATTAATTTTTGCTCTTACTTCACCAAAAGGACTCTGCTAGATTCTGATATATTGGAAAAAGATCTTGGCACATCCACCCCAAACATGCTTACAGAAATGACATTAATTAAATTTATTTCAGAGGCAGAATAGCTTGACATACAGATACATATTTGATTACACATGATGTCAGCCCCCAAATATGACAACATACAACTTAATCATGCAAATAATTCCTTTATGAGGTAGATTTCTGACTTTTACTCCAGTGATTTATCTCCTCTGATTACAAACCAGACAGTCCAAATGTTTTAAGGCTAAAAATCCAGCCTGTGATTCTTTTTCATTAATTAAATCAACCTCACAAGTCTAACTGCACTGTGCCCCCAAAGTCCCTTTTCTTCAGAAGCCTATAAAAGTTGTTAAGAGGTGGACGTTATTTTAAACACCAGTGATCATTGTTCCATTTACCCCAAGGACACATAAATACAAGAACAAAGATTAAAGCAACAAAACCTGTATCTTTTCATCTGCTCTGCCATTCATATCTTTCCATTCCTTCCCAGGTGCCTCCAGCTCTGATGAGGCATAGGCAGTTCCTGCTTTCTCCACATGTTCCTGCCAGGACTCACGAATGCCCACTCTGCATTTTCCACTCATGAGTGTTCCACTCGTTCTCCTTAACCTCTTCAGCATTTCCCTTAATCCTGGGGCCAGGCATGGAAAATACTGACTTTGCCCCTATAGGCCTGCCTCACTTATGTTCCTTGACACTTTTGCTCTAAACTGAGCCTGGCCTTTTCTATTTTCATTTCTCGGTATCTGGCTGAGGTTTTTTCCTGCCATTCAACTCCCTGCACTCACACAGCCGTGCCAAAGTGGTGAACTGAAGAGTAACATCATTAACTGGGCATTTTCATTCACCTTGCCTTTCATCTACAAAATGTCCTACACATAGCTGTACAGCTCCCATAGTGAGGAATTTTACTAATACACAGCTTCAGTTTAAGTTTATAAGTATTATTTGATCAATTTTTTTCCCATATTTATCTACAATATGAAAGGAACACCCTTGAAAGTATGTAGCAGTCAAGTCACAGGGCAGCTTGCTACAGATCAGTCTTCTGAGTCCGGCTCTAGCAGTGATATAGGCTTTTCTCTTTGGCATCACAGGTCAGAATTTTAGGTGGCATGAATCTCACAGCACACAAAGGAGTTCAATTAGTTTAATGAGCACATGTGCTTTCTATAACATTTTGGTATAATGGCGTGAAAAAACAAAATGAGTGTTTTCTAAGACTATCTGCACTTTTTTTTGTATAAAAGTTTCATTACAAAGCCATTAACAACTTATGAAGACAGGTAAGAGTCATCAGAGAGAGAATTCATTAATACCTCATGCAGATGATAAAGATGCATGGATTAACAGTTCTTGAAGGATATTTTACTGCTGTCACCAGTGACGCACAGTTCGTGCTTCAAATGCACTAAATTAATTTGCAGTGCTCTTCAGAAACATTTCAGTCCTGAAAATACCTAGAGCAGCTGATCCAAGTGACTGGTGCCAGTAAGGCAGGACTCTGGGACTTGCAAGACACAACAGCTCTCCCACACACAGAGGAGAGATTCATTACACAAGTATTTCTCAACCAACATGAGTACCAAGCTGTCTCTTACTATACCCACATCTACATATCCAGACTGCTGGAACTTGTGACTTAGCACTAAACTTCATTGGGAAGAACCTTCCCTTTCCTCGCCCCAGTCTTGTTCCATACCAAGAACCAATTTGATCAGGACAGTGGGTTTCTGTTGAAATGCTGCAGAGCCTCTTACAAGCTCCAAGTTCTAAATTTGGTACACGCCAGAATGATTTTGAAATTACATGAAATATTCTTAGAGGAAAACACATAATCTTTAACAAAATAATTATTTGATTTCGTAATCTTTTAGTGCATGCACCATTTAACTCCAACAGATATCTACTAGCAGAAGGTCTAAAAAATATGTCTTAAACTATCAGTTTAAGGTGTCTCATAAAGCAATCAAATTTTCCTTTCATTGGTGGTGGAATAAATGCTACCTTAAGCCTCACTGTGTTTTTCAGTAGCATCCCTTATAACAGTGTAAATTTAATACATGTTAGGCCTAGATCTGCTTTGGAAATTATAATTACTTTTTCTTTAGATTTGCTCCAATGTCTTCTCATGATAAATAAGGTTGGTTTTGAGTTGCCTTTCTGAATCTTGTCAGCACTTCCCAATCCCACATTTGTGCAAGTGTGGCACTTTTCCAAAACATATTGTCTCCTAAATCTTATTTAAACAGAAAAATCTTTAAACAGTATTTTGCAGACCTACATCAGTGAATGAACTTGGAATCTTTTCTTTTATAAATAGGATTATAGGAGCTCCATAAAAGTCAGTTAAGAGAATTTTCAGACCTTTTAGATGTTTTGAATTTTAAAAAGAAGATAAGATAAATATATCATGATAATCCTATTCATTATGCTTACGGATTTTCTATTTATTAGACCTGTCATTACATTTGACTAGCTGCTCATAATTATTAAAAATATAAACACTGCTGTAAGATGGATTAATGGCGTTGTGTTTTCTCTAATAATAACAAAAAGTCTCAGCAGTTACTCTACTGTTGGATTACACAATGTAATTATGTGATCTGTAAGAACATTTACAGCAGCCTCCTATAGAACAGGACTACTTTATTTAGCTACTGGATTTTGCTATCCTCCTAAAATTTAAAATGAGAGTGTCTAATTTTGTACTAATGTGGTTCTCCTAAAGTTACCTGTTCCATTCCACATTCAGATTTGACACAATTGTAGTATTTGACATTTATGTTTACAATTAAAGCTATAGGCATTCATACAACTTAATACAAAAAACAAAAGCACAAAAGCTTTGCAGACCTTTCAATACATCCCTGGAAGAAAACAAAAAAGCTATTTCCAAATAATATAAATTTCATCAAGTAGGCTATGAGCATGGATACTTTTCTCAAGCAAAATTTCACTGAAAATTGTACAGTATCAGAAAAGATTTTGGGTTTGAGTAATTGGTATTTCCTTATGAAAAGTAAGCCTGTATATGGCCAAAAAAACTCTTATCAGTAGAGCATAGAAAGTGGAAGCCTTTTGCAGTCACTTTACTTTTTTCTGAATATTCAGAGTGGTACATGACAGAAGAACCCCTTTATGCCTTCAGCAGCTGATTCTCACATGCATCATCTGATAAGGACCATCTGATAAGGACTGTTCTGTTGCTCTGCATCACTGAGTGCACTAGACCTCTGCTTAGCTGACGTAATACAGATCAGCCAATTCCTGAATATCTGCTTTATCAGGAGAACTCTCAGCAGCCCAACAACAGCCCCCAGTCTGCTCCCAGTTCCCTGCCTTACTGATTTGATAATCTGCCCCATGGACTCTCAGACCAGGACACCAGAATGGAATAAGAGCCAGGATATCCAGCTATGAAAATAAGCATATTAATTCACAATTCTGTAGCTTCTTCATGCACATAATTAAGGCAATTGACTCATCTTTTCAGTGAGGAGCAGGTAGTAAAGCACTGACAGAGAAGGAGGGACAGAAATCACATATGTAAAAATTCACAAGGAAAAGAAATGAACATATAAAGTTCCCATTTATGTTTCTTTTAAGAAAATTAAATTTCCTCTTACAGCTAAGCAATACATTTTTATCAACATTATTTTAAACCACAGGGAACATGCTTTCAGCTCCAAAAAAGGACGACAAATTCCATATTTTTTAAGCTCAGACCACCTCAAAAAAGAGCTATTTGCAAGAGAATATATATGCATTATAACTATAATACCTCAGCTAGTTCCATTTCTAAGAGAAAAGAATAATTATCCCCTTCAAATTTTAATCTAGTGCTGCATTTGGCTCTATGGAGACAACTATACCAGACACAAAATTGCCATCTCAGGACAGATGTCTTGTGCTGGAGACTTTTGTTTTGTACAAAAGTACCTGATCTAAAGATCTGCTCAACCCAACAGATTCAGATTTCTGCATTTTATACCTCTTTCACAGAAATACAATAAATATTAACTTTTATATTTATCAAGTATTTTTTTCTATATTACCAATGTATGTTTAAAAGACAAATATTCTAGATGGGATTACTGGATGTGTTAAAAAAGGTAAACGTTCTGGAGAACTGGACCATAATGCATCTACTATGTGGAAATTGTAAAGGTTCCTGAAGGCAGAATGTAGGTTTTTGTTCCTGTTTTGTTCAGTCATTTTTGGCAGAATGACAGAAAATTTTAGTTCAGTTCTTTTTCTCCAGAGAGGCACACATCAATTGAAAATATCTATAAATATCAGAAAGAAAGAAACACTGTGTTAAACTACTTGAAGAATCATAACTGGCATGATGCCAAAAGATCCCTTGAACATTAACCTGTCTATTGATACAGAGAGCTGGCCATTGGTACCAGCTGCAGAGCTCTCATAGATGGAAATATCTGGGAAAAACAAAAACCAAACCAAACCAAACCACCAGCAAAGAATAACAAACACTGCCACGGTTAATCAATAATTTTCTTTTCATGCCTTTCCTTTGAGATGTGCTTCTATGTATTACTGCACAGGATGCACTTCCAAGGAATTGCCTATACCTGGTGTACTGGAGGAATTGGCTTCATGCCATGACCCAACAAGCAGTGCCAGAATTCACTTTGCTGCCTGTGTGCTTTCTCGAGTGAGGTCAAAGGAAAGGAGCCAACCCACAGGGCAATCCAGTCTGCCTTCAGGTTTGAGGCTTGGCACACATTTCAGCTCTTGATATTATGTTAAAACAAAACCTCAAATGAGACTTGAAAAGGTATTAACAAAATAGATAATTAACTGTAGATATGGGGGGGGGGGGGAAGCAGCATTCATAATAAAGTTATTATATACACAATTGCTACCAATACCCATCTCAAGCCAGGAAATGCTTAGGAATAACAGAAATGTCTCACTTGTACTGATTTTTCTCTAAATCCTCAGCATCTAAAGCCATGTCAGCAGTTCAGTCTGCAACTTTTGTATGTTCAAAAGCCATCTCACTGGGAATGCTCTAGTGCTCTAGCCTGGTTTTCTGTCTTGTTCTCTGAACTAGAAGGAAAAGCAGTGTAGGCACAGAACTAAATAGAGGATTACAAACTGATTAAGTGTACACAGAATACAATAAAAGTGACAGATTTTCCATTTCCAGCAGCCAAAAACCAAATCAACCTCTTTAAAAAGCTGGTTAAGTCATCTGCAAGGCTTTCTATATAGTAAAGAATTGAATTATGGTTTCCTGTTCCATTATTTGTTGTCTTTGGTCACCACCCAGGTGCATGGAAAAGTTTTCAAAGTAATGTTTATCCCTGAAAAAAGAAAATTCTTGAGAGCTGCAAGCTGGCTAGCTCCTTTAGAAGGAAGAAGAGGATTTGCTTAATGTAGTTCTGGCACATAAAACATAAATCTGGTCTCAGAAAGAGATGCTGTATAATCTAGTCTTTTGCTTCCTTCACAAATTGTATGCTGCCAGAATTGACAGAAGATTTTACAATCCCTGAGGTGCAAAGCCTTCTGTGCAAAAATATACAAGCTCTTTTTTAGTTATCAGCTTAAAAAGTTGTATGGCTTTGTTTCTGTAATATTGTGAACAAGACAAATTTGGAATGTTCTGTCATTTTTTAAAGTTCCTGTCAAGAAGAGCAGCTGCCTAGCCAGAGCACTCAGAGAGGGAGAGCTCAGTTCTGTACATTTTACCCACAGCAGTCAGCAATTACGTGTACAAGCAGTTCCATTAGCAGCCAGAGGAAGACGATGTAATTACAGATTTGTGCAACTTGGCCTCAGAACAAAACAAAAACAAAACTGGGAGCTTAATTAGTCATTTTATATATTAATCATACAGCATGCCCTGAAACAGGATGCTCAAATCAGTCCTCCAAGAGAGGCATCTTGCTGCAGTGGAGATGCCCTGGAGTATCTCACCTGGTCGCCAGCTGCTGCTCCAGAAGAGCGCAGGTCTCCTGCTGGTCCTGGGTCATGTCTGCCAGCCCTGGGTGGATGTCTCAGGCACCCTTGGGTGTCTCAAATGGCACTAGATACTGTATCTGAGCCACTGATGCAAGCCTAGGCTGGCAGTTCTTTACAGGTAAGCAGACACACTCCTTCAAGCAGAAGATACTCAGATCAGAAATCACTGAAATCTACTTGAAGACAAGCGAGAGAAGGGTTACATTTCTTAGAGACAGAGAGTGTGTGGGATGGTGCTACTGCTGCAGTATGACATAAAAAGCCTGGTCTCATACATGTGTCGTGAGGAGAACAGAAAAAAGAGAGAAAACCAGAGACAGAGCAAGCACATATATACTGCAGTTATCTGACATGTCAGGAGCACAGTTACCCCTTTTTTTTGTATGATTCCTCACCTTTTGTGACTGATTAAAATCTGATTTAACAAAGGACTTCTCACTATCTCTACTGTGCCCAGGTTTTATCCCACTTCTCAGTCAAGTGTGATGCCTAAGTAACATGAATAGGAAAGCAACATACATTCTTAACACCACATACATTTTTACACCACCAGAATGGTACTAAAGGAGCAGAGATTTTGTCCATCTCCACTGCCAGACAAATAACATACTGGCCACAACATAAATGGGAACCAAACCAATCAGATAAAATCTATGGCGATGTTTTTGTTTTCTCTTCTCAAATCAGCTCTGTTCTCCTGTCTTGGACTCTATTTTGTAATGCAGTTTATTAGTTACCAGGTCTGACTACCAGGTTACCCAGGGAACATGTGAGTGCTCCAGTGTAACAGCTCCCACCTCCTCTTTCCTGTCTCTCAGTACTAAATCTTCCCAGCCTCTTCCCTCTCCCTTCCAAACCAAGGACACACACTGTGGTTCCCTGGGGAGAGACCAGCTGAGATTTTTTTCCACAGTCAGCTGTGTGAGATGGTACCTGACCCCTCCAACACCACTGACATCACTGCTTATCACAAACAAGGCTGGAATTCAGCCTTTTACCTGTCTTTCTCTTGGTATCAGTTCATTTGACCTTAAAATCCCTCCAAATAATATCCATCTATTTTCATGTGAGGACAGAAAAGGACCTAAGGACATACTTGTTTAAGTGTTATCTCAAAGCCAATTTTCAGAAATGAGCTGATAATAAAAAGCTACATAAAATGAGAGTGTCTTAAAAGATAGTTTATCAACATACCCTATATTAAAATAACAAAAAATAGGAAAAATGGTTTATCATGAAAAACTGCAATTTTTAAGTCTATGATTGTATGTGAGGTCCAAAACACTTACAGTTGAAGAAAAATAATCAGCATCTCATAAAAGAACAAATTAAATCATTTAAATAGCTAATTACCAAAATTCTGCCTGGACTTAATAACACTGCATCTGAATTCCTATTCTAAATAGGACCACAGGGATTTCAAAAGTCTATCTGACAGGAGGTACATGTCTAAAGCTTTCCTTAGCTCCAGTTCCATTTATAAAAAAAATCGCAGATAATAATTTATGTAGGATACTTTATACCACAGGCCAATAAGAGGAACTTACTAAACCAATCCCAGTAACTTTCCTAAGGTCTTTCCATATGTAGAATTTACAGCCACCTCAACATTCTCCCTGCTATTTGCCATGACCATGGTACAAGTACCATTTTTTAAGGGATGATCAGTAATGCTTATGACTTTCCCATTTCCCAATGTTCTGAAAATCATTAGAAAGGTATGAATACCATTATGCAGGCATGAACAGACCCAGTACCATTGCATACAACATCCCAATACGTAAAGTCTTAGTATCTTTTCCTTTTTTAAAGAAAACAGCATTTGTCAACACAATTTCATTTCATTCACTACAAACTAGAAAACAAATGTGATCAGGCTGTGGAAAACATCTGTGATACCTATGCAAGTGTTTAATATAGCAGCTTTATATGTTCACACAAAGCTGTTTTTGAGATTCTCATCAAAGAAGGTGGCAATTCTGTTCTTTTGCCTCTGTTCACTCAACGCTGTAAAAAGTGAGATAGAACCATCTTAGGCTGCTTTAGAGAGAATCCAGCTACTAGAAGTTATTTGTCTTTGTTCTGGCCTATGGCATGACTACTGCCGTATAGAAGTTTTCTCCTAAAAAGTCATCATAAAAGTAACATAAATAAACACACCCTTCTATCTTTATACAATCTATTCCACTAAAATTAGACTACTTGCTTTATTTTTCAGGAAACCATCAAAACATATAAAGAACCTAAAAAACAGAGCAAAAAACTGGCCTGTCAATAACTGAGGCATCTGTTTCAACTCTTTTAAAATCCCAATGACTTTCTGAAATTTCTTACCCACCTAAAGACAACAGAAGAGCCTGTGGCCCCACACAGTGGGGCAGCTGCATAGCAGACACCTGAACACAGCTGTTGTAGCACGGAGACAAAATTGTTCAGCCCGTGCTTCTGAGAACACTTTGCTCTGGTGCAAATTGTAATTGTAATATTTGCAGTTTTGCAAAGGAAGGAAGCCCTATTTATTAAATCAGGAAGCCTCACTTGTGAACAATGGAAAATACTACTAAACCTTTCAAATAATGCCAGTTATTTTGCTGCAGAATTGCACAGCACATCATATCACGTCACTGGAGCCTAAAATAAAACCTTCCCAGAAACCCAAGTGCCCTATAATACTAATTTTAAGAGATTCCAAAATTATTCCAAGCAAATGTTTTTATCTAAATTTAGCTATCAGCCCCTATAGTCAAACTGAATATGTTAGGGATAAACATAAGAAACAACATGGAAGAACATGCTTTCTGTGTGCCTCACATGAGCTGTAGCTCACTGAATGTCTGCTGAAAGAGAGAAGAGAGACCTAAAGGTTAAGAGGATATTCTTATTTCACTTGTGATTCCGCCTTGTCACCAAACTCCCAATAGCTGTATAAATCCTTCTAACCACTTGGTGACCTCTGAGAAGATTCTCCACAGCAATAGTGAGTGTCTATCTGACACTCTGAGTGTCTTTCTAGGGGTTAAAAAGTCATTTGTTAGTCAGATAGGACCAAAGGGCTCATTCAGGACTCACCCACCATGGCATATTCATGTTATTACAGTTGTGCATATGTACCAGATACTACTGGCATTACTGAAATTTTGTCATAATAACAGTTACCAAAACAAATAGAAAGAAAAAGAAAAAGAACAGGTGCATCAGCAGAGGAGCATAATAGTAGTAAAAATGTATGAAAGTTCCCATGACTTTTCCTACTTTTTAAGAAAAACATGAAAAGATCGAAGTCTCATCCAGCTGTTTTCTGAGACAGGAGTGACCACCACCATTTAATTGTTAGCTGCCCTGCCACTTCTGACACACTTTCTGCTGAAAGATGCATTTACTTATTTACTGTGACTGAGCCTGTTGGGTTGCCCAGAAAATTGTTCAATTCAGCTGGGACAGGGCAGCTGCAAAGGCCTTGAAATGCTGAAGTCTCATGAGTCCTGACAGGAATTCCCTTCCAGGTCAGGGACAGTCATACCCTGCACATTCCCCAGCAAGAAGAATTTTGTAACAGGAAGGTAAAATACAAAAAATTATGTCAGGAACAAGTGAAAAAACCCTAACATTCATATTTTGTAGTAACTAAGCAAGGACATTCAGTGAAAGGGAAATTTTTTATCCTTATCATCTTCACATATTGCAATTTTCATAGATTTGAACAAGGAGAGGTTGTGACATTAAAACTATGAATCTGAAAGTCATCAGACTTTCAAATAAAAAGACATTAACCTGCTTTATGCTTAGTTTTAATTTAGAAAGTATTTATGTTTATTTGAAAAACAGATAAAAATATGGTGATTTTAGGCTACTTAGCACTTTTAGAAATAGTCAATAATTTTATGGAAAATGTCAAATTTCATTTTTGAATTTTCAAAATTAAAAGGAAGTTTTGGCTTAAAAGAGGGGATTAAAAATGCTAGCACATTCTCACATAGGAAACATATGCTATGCAAAAGAAACCATTTTGTTGAAAACAATCATAAAAATAGAAATCTATCAAACATCAAATGGCTTGAAAGAAATACATTTAGAAGTAATCTGTAATTTGTCACATTTCATCATTTAGAATTACAAGTTAAAAGCTCTACAGAATCAAGCTATTTGATTTTCTTTTATAATCTGCATACTTTAGTCTGTCCTCACCCTAAATATGCCTCCCTGGAAAGGGTTGCTTCATTGTCACTGTTATGTGAAAAGCTGACTCCATTAATAATCTACTACAAATTTAATGGATTCCTACCAATATCTTATCCTTGGGTAAAGAAGGAGGTTCTGTTATCTTCCTGCAGTTTCAAGCTTCTATATCTACCTTGCTTCTATACTCAGTCTTGAGCAAAAGACAGCAATGCATATAAATAAATGCAGTAATAAGTGGTTCTTCATATTTTATAATGAATACATTATTAAGAGTTTCTATGCTGAATAAATACAACCAGTAGGCTATCTAGGCTTTCCTAATCTCTTTTTCTTTAATTGCTCAAAATTTAAAAATAAAAATTGATCCACTAAATGTGTTTCAATCCCAAGACATGCACTCAAACCTAGGAGTAAACTTTCGTATAAACCTGTTTGTCAGAGACACAGGAATTTCCATCATTATGACAATTTATGACAATGTACTTAATATCTTGTGAATTAACTTCTTTGATTCTCCTAACATGTTTTATTTGCATAAAAATTAGCCGGGCTAAAATGTTAAGACAAAGCAAAAGAGCCTGGTCATGTGGAGTTGTATTTAGTAGAATAGATTATTTTTTCATAGCACTTTCTATCCAAGGATATTGTGACATTTTATAAACAAGCTGAGACTTACACACTGAATTTTATCTCTGTTCTACAAATAGAGATACTGAGGAACATGAGAAGGTAGGTACCAGGGGTCATGGGAAATAGGACACGACTCTCTTGGCTCACAGGCCTATTCCTGTCACTCTGTGCCTGGTGTTTCTCCTGCATGCTGAAAATCCAGCAGGGAGTTAGAGCTAGTTCCATTGCCCAAATCTCCAGCCTCAAGACACCACAGTGACTGCAAACTACCTGCCTGGCCAAACCTGGCTTTTCAACCAAGGTCAAGGCTTTTCCTACAAGATCCGGTCCTGATGTTTGCATTCATCATTCTGCTGAACTCCATTTTATTTAACACAGTCATAAAACTGTCCAGCTTAAAAACCATAGATAATGGCTTCAGATGAGTTAATTGCTCCAAATGTATGAGATGCTTAAATGGGAATAAAGAGCTCACTTAAAATGCCCCGAGTCATTGCAAAATGCAAACATTCCATTACTTTGGAAAGTCACATATTTTATCTCTTTTCTTTCCGCGCTGCACAGTTCAGGTAAATGACAAAACGAGGTCAATATTGCAACTCTTACAAAAAAATGGATCCATATTTGCAGGTAACTGAGTGATGATTTGTTGAACAAACCACAGTACTAATACCAGTTATGAAAAAATGAGAAAAAAGGTTGAAGTTTTCAGTAAGGCTCTTGATTAAAGCAATCATTTCATGTTTGCTGCTACATTCTCTGGTGTTGCTTAATGCAGATTTCTCCCAATTAAATCAAAGACCAATAAATGGAAAAAGTGCATCACCTTGCAAATCTTGCAATCTTTAAAGCTGCCATTTTTATTTTGACTTTCCTAATTTTTTTAGATTTTATTTTAAAGGGCAGAAATACTCGTAGCCCAGGTAAGACAAATTTAATATTCAACATGAGGAAATTTGGAAAATAGCAAAAGTACATGGCAATAATCCCATAGGAAGACATGGTATATTTTCATTCAATATATTCATAATATTGGAGAATCTGTCATAAATCTATGGAGTCAATCTCTCACTGTAAAGAAAAACACCTTCATTATTCTTCCTAAATCTTAAATTAAAGAAAAAGGATTCTAGAGTGCCAAAACCCATAATCAGTCAGATCAAAAAAGTATTGATTTTCAGCTGCATCATATTCAAAATGATCATGAGGTTGTGCTACAGTTCTTGACAAATTTGTGGAACTAATGATAACTCTCCAATACTGTAAAATTCAAATTACATTCATGAAAGCTGGGTTCATTTGAAGCCCATTTGGAAAACACCCTTGTTTCCAAGTGACCTTTAGCTATGAAACTCAGTGCTGCTATTTGTTACCAAAGTGACTATTTTTTGCTTTTAAAATATACAAGAATAATGGAGTTTTCTTCATCTACAAATCATTTTTTAAGTCTTATGCTCAAAAACACAATAATGCATAACATTTAATTTTGCTCAAACCACATGAGAATAATTGTGTAAGGTTTCCAAAGTTCTTCCACAGGATGAGATACATACTCCAGTATCATTAAATGACACATATCCTAATTTTGTTTCATCTTTCTAAATTTGTCTCTGTTACACAGTGATTGAATTCCCCATTGCCAGTTCTACAGCTTCTTAGCAAACAGCAACACTAGGGGACTATTACTGCCTATTATTTATTAAGTACTTAAACCATTTGCCATATTTTGGGGTAGATGTTCAGAGATGTATCGATGCCAAGATTTCATAACATAAAAAGCAATTTTGTTGTGTAGAAACAGAACTGCTTTGTAAGCCACTGGGAGAGAGAGCACATTTAACATGACATCATTTCTGAGGCAGAAAGAGCCAGTTTACTGGACAAACAATTCTACAAGTAATGGATGGATGGCGTTTCTTATGTGCAATATTTACAATATTTTAGATTATTTACTACTAACCCCAAGAACATTCTCAAGACATACTTTTAAAAACATTTAATTTCCTTTTAGCATTTACATGCCTATGATAGGAACCCCACTGAAAGGTACTGATGAAGAAACTCAGAAGATTTAGCTAAATTTTTCTTTTGAAAAGACTCCACAATTTGTCTCAAATTTTGTTCCCATTTACAAAGTCACTCCTAAGAACCAAACTGAAATATATACCTTATTTCACTACGACCTTGACAAGTTTTTGTACTCCAAAATAAAATATTTTTCAGCTCAGTTAAGACCTCCTGTGATGACTGCTTGTCCAAAATCCTCATCTGCTATACAGATGGGGAAACTCCACCCACAAGCAATGGTAAAGGCATATGAAGCTGCTAGTGGAAGAAGTAGTTTCCTGAAACTATCAGAAATCTCCCACATGCCTGGGGAGGGGCAGGCACAGTACTTTCAAGCAGATGCCTCTTGCCTTCTCTCTAATCTAGTCTGCCCAGATGCTAAACACATTTTTCCTGCTATTTCAGAGATGCATATTGCTTGACAGAGTTCAAGTGCTTGATTACCAAATGTTCTACTTAAATTCATAGCTTTTTCTGACATGTAGATCAGGGCAGCTATCAGCAAGCAAAAGACAGAATTAGTCCTTCCACCCGCAGCTATTTAAGCACATGTGTGGCTGTAAGGTCATGCCCAGCCCATTTCAGTCAACAGCCTATTTCCATGTTTAAACTTCAGAGATGTAAGTGTCAGAACACATAGCTGAACCCACCTACTCTGACAACTTGCATAAAATTTTGCAGCTGCTCTTGTCCAAAGTTAACAATGATCACCAGCCCTTTCCGACCTGCTTCCTCCCCCCAGCATTTTTTCCAAGCAGGGATATGCCTTGGATTTTCTTGGTGCCTTTCTGCAGAGCCCTGGCAGGCAGAGCACAGAGTCCCATCCGCTGCTGGCCACACCAAACCAAAACAAAAAACTCACATCAGGAAAACCTCACAGAAAAACGTGTCTGCTTTTCATCTGCATATCAGACCTCAGTGTCCTCTCATGAGATCCCCACGTAAAAGGACTTACAGAACCAGTAGTGTGACACAAGTGTCCTGATTTTGAGAATTACCAAAAAAACTCAGCGGTGATTGTTGCTTTAAACCCCTTTCTGAACTTTAAATACCATGCTGTAGCTATACAATATTAGAATGGATTATTCAGAATATAATAGGGGAACTATATGCAGATTGTGAAATCTTTATAATTCTTCAAGGGGTTTTTTGTACTACTTAAACTTCTGGAGGATTTATTTCAAAAACTTCAAAAAGTTTTATTTAAACTTCATTGATTTATGCTTTATGGTGCAATAGCTTTTGTTCAATTGTATTTTTTATTACTACACAAGAAATAGCCAAGCTTTCTCAACACAATGTTACATTATTCTCCATAAAGAGAACCAGAGTACTTGTCCCAGAAGTTCATGGCCCAGAATTCAGTAGGCATGATGTCTTCTCTTTGATAAGCAAGCTTCATGGCAACATCTCAGCTGAAGTACTAATGTATTAGTACAATTAATACTAGCGTATTAATTGTGAAGCAGGTGATAAAGCCAGATTCTTTAGCTATTGACAGGTATTTTAAAAAGAATAACCCTAGATTACATTATTTCCATCCTAGGAATCCAAGAGTAGACCCAGTTCTTCCAAACTCATCTGAACAATATCCTGCAAAAATCTAATCAGAGTGGGGAGGCTCCTTCCAACCTGAATTATTCTACACTCCTGTGATCTAGTAAAGGCCATTGAGAAACTCTTCCTTCCTGATTATCAAGTCAGTGACTAAATTTTCCTTTCTCACACTGTAAAGTTACCTTTACTGAGGGAAAATCTTTATAATAAGCTACAATAACTAGAGCAAGCTTGGGATCTTGAAAAAGAAAATATGAAATAGCTATTTATCCATTTAATTCAATGAAGTTAAAGATGTGATAACTACTCATAACTTATCACATGGGTTAACTTTTAGTTATTAATCACAGTGGAGCTCCTTTAATCACCCTGTGGTTCTTACTGGCTTCTGCACACTTGAAAAAAGATGTATGAATTTTGCTCACCTTGTTTATGCTGCTGGGTAGAGACCTTGAGTCTTTATGAGACATCTTAGATCAAATGTATTTTCCTAATTCAAGCAATATTGGTCTTTTCCCTTTCCATTTTTCCTTTCTTCAGCCATTCTAATGAAATATTATTCAATTATGAGCTTAGCAGCAAAAACTGATCTCATATGCTTCAATTTTTTTTCCTGGTAACATAAGTACATCTATGCTGAGTCACAATTAAAGTCCATCTTGTTCATATACAGTTTTGAAAATGTCAAAAGCAGGTGTCCAGGGAAGAGAAAAAGTATAAGTTGTATACAGTAATATTGGATACTCAGCCAGCCTCTGGCCATGTGGGGATAAAGGACTCCCTGATACAGGAGTGGTTTCTATGTATCAAGAAATAAATACCTCTTCTATGAATTTTCTCAATCTCTTTCTGCACCCTTGTACATTCCTGGCATCCACAATGTCCTTTGTCAAGGAATCCCTCAGTACATTGTAATGTTGTGCAGAGAACCATTTATCATTTATTCATAAAATGTCATGATGATGTCTCTTTTTGTTTCTTGGTAATTTTGTTTCTTGTTCCTATTCATTCTGAACATATTTATTATTCACATTTTGAAACCCTGTTGGCACTATATGCAGCAGCAAAGTACTAGTACTTTAACCCATGGCCACCTGTGCAAGTCACCAAAAGGTTTTGTCTACAGAATACAAAAATGTGTGCAATACATTTAAGAAGGCTGCTCTTTGGTTTAACATCTAGCTTTCAGAGTATAAAGCTCCTGGTACTACAGAAGTGGATTCCTATCAGAAAATGTTATGTTCCTTTCCATTATAAGAAGTTAGAATATCCCTAAAAAACAAAGTTCTTATCTCTGTCTGTTTTGCGTGTGTCAGGAATGCCTCTTCCACAAAGATCTAGTTGCTCTTTTAAGTCTGCCTTTCATTTTTCTACTTCCTTTAGTCCCAAAATAGTTCCCTGATACTTTCTGCAGCTGCCATCTTCTTGAAGAAACTTCTTTGTTGTCCATACTGGCACTTGGTGACTGCTACCCCCAGGGCCCTGCTAGGGAAATCCCCCCTGTTTCATTTCCATTTCCATCAGGTTAGGAAGCAGGAATCTGGTCAGAGGCTACTCCATCTGCATCCAAGGCAGCAGTGACTGAGGAGTGAGGCAAAGATATCTATGGCAAATCAGAACTGATCTAATACACCAGATAGAGAGTTGAATAAACCCTAAGTTCATTTGTTAAGCTCACTCGGTCCAAAGGCTGTGTAGAGAACAAATCCCACAGCACAGCTGCTTGAATTACTCCACTACTGAGGTAATTAACTTCTCTGTGTGCTCTGAAGGGAAGATTTTCAAAGGGAAGATTTACAAAGGTTTTCTAGGCATTGAGGCGGTCTAAATGTAGCTGGCAAAGGCATGGTCTTATCTAACAGACTGCTATGAATCTGCCAGGATACAAACAGGTATATCCAAATATTCCTGCAAACCCAGCCCTACTTTTAAACTAAGCTGTTGAAGCTGAATTGAAGTCACACTTGCATAAGCACTTGCTAAAAGCAAGGTCTTGAGATTTTTCTTGTTAATTACAATAATCATCATGAACAGGTTAACACAGGGAAGTTTCATGTGTACCAATGAGTCCTAACAAAAAAAAAAAAAAAACAAACAAAAAAACAACAACAACAACAACAACAACAAAGTGATAGCCGAAGGAAGTAAACTGTAACACTGGTGGCTATCAATAAGTAATTTGAATTTGCATGTCCCTAGTAATTCAGAGCACAGAGTAGGAGAATAACATGCTGATTAGATGGGGAATTATGGAATTGTGAACAATTTAACTGAGCTTTTTATAAGGACTGAACCAAGTAATCTCAAGTGCCTTCTTGATGGAGCAGTAAAACAAGTAGATTGATTAAGTAGAGTAGAAATTACATCACCAGTTTTCCAGAAAGATTTAGACACTTGAATACCTGGAAATGTAATTCAAATTGGCTCACAAAGGGAGAATTACATTTTTGAGAATTACAAATTGGCACGAAAATCATAAGTACAGTAACATCAAGATAAGGTTTTGTGTCTCTGGTAATATCCAGGACTAAAACCTTTTTCTTTTACTTATTTTTCAATTATGGAAAAACATTAATGGAATTTTCAGGTTTTCAAGTCAGGTGGTAACAAAGACCATTTTAAAGATATTGCAAATGCACAGAAAACAATTTAAAGAAAATAATCTCATAGCACTGGAGGCAAAAAAAAAGGTGAAAGAATATATTTCAATATGCATTTCAAGGGGAGAGATGAAAATGAATACTACTGAGATAGACTTCAGGAGACCAATATTCATGCTAGTGTGTAATTAAAAATAATTCTGTAATCTGGATATATTTAACTACATCTTGGAAAAGAAAGAGAGCATTATTTCTCATATTTCTGTGGTATAAGAAAATAAATGGAATTAAATTTTCCTATAACAAACCAAATCCATGGAAAGTAGAAATTGCTCAAAGAGAGCATTAGCTGGGAGCTTTAAATACTCAGTTGAGGAAAGTTAAAAATAATTAAGTATAGATTGGTTCACATTTGACTAGACTAACAGCATCTACAAATATTTTAAGATCATAACAAAAAGTAGAACAGTTATTCAGTATAAGACTCTCATATTAATAGCCTGAAATTAAACATGGAAAAATTGAGGCTGAGTATCAGGAAAGCTTCCTGGCAGTGAAACAAACTAGGCTCCCAGGGGAAACAATGGAATCCACATAGCTTTAAACTTTTAAAACTAGACTAGACAATAACAATCAGTGTAGGGGAATATTTTTGTATTGGCAAAAGATATATTACTTGATACTGGTAGTTCATTGCCATCTCTGGTTGAAATACATAAATACCCCCTGTAGATGATCACAGATTTAAAAAAAAAACAAACCAAACCAAAACAAAAAACTCCAAACTGAAACAAAAAACCGACTGTGTTTTAAAGAAAATATTTTAGTTATTCAAAAGAAATTCACAAAAATCATTCCAAAAATAAGGCAGATCCTGAGTTCATGTTTGTTGTGCTCTACAGTTTGATCCCATATTAAGACAGAAAGAAAAAAAAGAAATTATTTTAGGTTAAGTGATAGCCTATGTTCTGCTGATTTGATGTATTAGCTTGTAAGTAACTATGCTGCCAAGTAATTCTATGTGTTTTGTGAGTTTAAGTTGTTGCCATGGTGACCACAGTTGGTCTATAGGTGTCTTTTTCTCATTTAAAATCTAAAGAGATGTTTTTAAGAAAGCCAACAGGAAAACATTTTTAGTTTAAAGTTTAATCCTCTTGTTAAATATTTCCTCTTAATAATATGCCAAGACTTTTCAAACCCTCTTGATACTCATTAATTCCTGCACCCATTATTTTCTTTTCAAACAGAACATTTTATGTTTAGTGCCATTTACTGATCTTGCTTAACTTCCATATAAACCTGGCTGATGTCAACACAAATGCACAGGTGAAACTTCCACAGAGCAGCAACCAGTCAGGCACAGTGAGTTAAGAGCTATATTGTACAATAACATGCCATTAAAGATCATGATTGTCCCAACTGGTGGCTATCAAGAACTATGCTATACAATAACATGCCATTAAAGATCATGATTGTCCCAATTCAGAATGTTTTAACAAGTTGCACAGTTTATCGATGTCTTTGCAGATCCTTTCCTAATTTAATTTTTTAACCACTAAGAAAAAAGCTTACTCTTTATGCCCTAAATGCAAAAAAAAAAAAAA